>VZZY01004049.1:26121-46892 GCA_013400335.1 Eurystomus gularis | reverse complement strand
AAGGAGGTGAGGCAGCTCGAGCGGGCCCTGCGCAGAGAGGACACGGGTAAGCGCAAGGCTCGCCTCGCCCCCTTCCCGGGACCAGGGCCCTCTTCCGCTCCCCGGGCCGCGGCCCTGCCCCGAGGCTCCTCCTGGTGTGTCCGTCCCACCCCCAGGCAGCAAGGTCCCGAGTCCGAAAGGTGGTCGGGAGAGCTGCTCCCCGTGGCCGGTAGTAATGGGCGTCACAGCTGGACGCTGGGGCCGATGGCTCTGCTGGCTTAGCCCGCAGGAAGGTTGTTCCTCAGGAGGCCGTGATTTTGGTTCTCGCCTGTATTCCGCCCCTGTGCTCCTCAGGGCTTGTGGAGATGGGCCTTCCGTGGGCTGATGGGCCTGGGAGTAGCTCTGCAAGGTGTTATTTGGACTCCCCGTCTTACCCTCGTCTCTCTGAGTTCCTCTGTGTGTGTGTAGGTAAGCTTCTGTCACAGGGCAGAGCGGGATGAATGGGGAATCACCTTCTTGCTTTTACCCTTTTCATGGATTGAGAGAGGAAAACTCATTTGCAGGACTTGTACTCTCTCTGTACAGAGAGCTCAAGCTTCTAACTGGATTTGCTGCTGTGCTGTGTCTTGTCACAAAGCCAGTGTCTTCTTTTACACTGTTTGCATTAACCTTGATCTTTGGTGATATAACGACTGCTGCATGTGTGAGCAGTACTGTCATCTGCCCATGTGCAAACAAGGCAGAAGAATTCGGCTTTTTCTCAATGTATGTTTTTCAGTGGTGTCTGTTATAACTTTTTTCAGTTTTTATTATTATTTCAAGTTCATGCTCTTTCAGGATAAAAATTTAGCATAAATAATCTTTGATAGCCCAGAGACATACCTATTGTACCAACATGTGCTGTACATAAATTTTTACAGCATTAGATGTAACAGTAAAACGGAAGCATGAGCAGCTTCTCTGTGCAAATAGCAGTCTCATGCTGTGCAAGGTACCCAGTGTGAACTAGTTTCTTTTTGGTTTTCTCTATCTTGACTCTCTCTAACGTACAACTCCAACATCTCTAATATAGGAGATCACGTTCGGATACAGAACGTACTTGCCTCCTGAAATACTAATCCCCCTTTATTTCTTTCCAAACCCTTCTATGTGAACGTGCGTATCAAAGACTATGAAGATGAATCTCCAATAAGAGTCTTACAAGACCTCCATTGTGAAATCAGAACTCTGAAGGTAATGTCTTAACTCTGAAGGTAATGTCTTAACCCATTTCCTTCTTGAAAAAATGGGTAGAGGAGGCGTTCCATAAACTTATGGTTCTATTTTCATCATTAAGCCACAATACAACTTCATTAGTCTGCAGCTCTGACCCTTATTTTATTCATTTACCTCCAAGTCTTTTTTTTGGCTGTGGATGTCAGAGTAGTGCCTGAACACTTTGGGGTGACTAAAAGTGGATTTAGCAGTATTTATTAGTTTGCAATCACTGCTGTCGCTTGGATTAGTAGGGAACAAAAGTAACAGGTAAGTTGTAGCTGTGCCAAGGCGTAGGTATAGCAGGGAAGGATTCAGGAGCAGCAGCTCCCTAGAAAAGAGGTATGCTTGTTTGTGTTGAATGACTAGCACTTGGAATAAAGAAAATCTTCACAAAAGTTTCAGTACCTTCAGCCATTCAGTTGAACTTGTGAAGAATGTGCTTTATTTCTTTAATAGAAGTAGGAAAAATGGGCTGTAGAAATGAGCAAGTGTAGAAATAATTGGGAAATAAACTAGGGTGTAGACTTGAGGTTTACCATCTGCTCTGCACTAATTCTTTGTACATGGGGAGTAAGAGTCCAAACTAATTGCTGTTATGTCATATTTTTGTGGAGTAAAAGCATATATTTCTGAGAGGTTACCAGTAAGTGGTTATCATACTGTGAACTGTCACCTTAGTTAAACTTTTGTAACTTCTTGTACGCTTGTTCCCTATATATCCCTGATATATACACCCTGATATTTGGTAACCTAATTTTCAGGTATAAATAAGATCTAAATTGCTGTTTATCCTCATCTGAATTGAAGTTCGATACTTATTCCCAAATCACTTTGTGTAAACAACTACCATGTGGTGATATGAAAATCAGTATTTCTATGTCTGCCCCCAAAGGAAAGTGCTAATGCCAGTCTTGGTAAGAGTAGCTCTGAGAAACAAGTGATTCATGACTTTATGAAGGCAAGCGAAATATTGATGAAAAGAAATGCAGCAGATCTTGGAAAAATAAGAGAGCTGTTCCAGAAATACGGCTACAAACCACACGTCAAAGACTCTACAGGTAATACTTCTTGGCAGTACAGTAGGTGAAGACAAACGTAACTTTGTAAAATGTTTCTCTTTAGCTATGTGTATATTTCTATTAAGAGATCAAGTACCTCTATGTTATTTGCTTTATAATAACATCCAGAGGGTAAAAGAGTCTGTTGTGATTGGTGCCATAAGAATAAACTAAAATACATGCTTAGAGTTAGATCTCCTGGCATGCTTCTAAGTTAGTGTGTGGGTTGGTTTTTTTTTTCTTCCAGTTATGGTTATATTCAGAAAACACGTTAGCAAATGTTTTCATAACCCAGAGAACTGCGCTACTTCAGCTTCTCATTCATGGGAAACTATTGTAGATGCAGCTAAATTAGTTACTATTCACGTGATGATTCTGTTAACAAATCACCATCGAGAAAATATTAAAAATAATGTGCTCTGCAGCACAAACGGGGCAAGAGAAGCAGGTATGGGAATCAGGTGATGCATGGCAAGCAGTGTAGCTCGGTTGTTGGAAGAGGGAAGATCCTTAATCCAGTCAGGAAGGGCACACACGCCAGTGTGAGAAATCAGTGTATCCCAAATGAGTTTAAAATACTGCAACTGTCAGTACCACATACCCCTTTCTGTTTCAAGAGGCCAGTCAATCTTCAAGAAGCCTTTGGCAGGACACACCTTAACCCTCCTCTGACCCTTACCCAGTTATTACACAAAACAGAACTTGGTCATGGACCACGTTCAGTCACTTCTGAGTTCAGCTACTACAAGTGTTTTACAACAATATGGCAGAAGGCTCTGATTTCATAGCACCTTCCTTCCTGTCCTGTCTCTGCCTTTAAAGATGACTCCAAACAGAGCTAGTAGTGCCTGATATTTTTTAAGATTTATTTTTAAGCTAAGTGTATCTGAATATGTAATACCAATACACATGAAAAGGTAATGCCTCTGCCATGTTATTTTAAATAGCTTTTTTTTTCCCCCCTTGCTTTTTACATCATGTAGAAATTCACAAATATTTTGGGGTGTTTCAATTTATCTAACTAAAGAAATGTACAAATTACATGTTTGCTTGTTTCTGAAGTGGACTCTCCTTGTCTAAAAAGATACCCTCCTTCATGAGTTGTTGCTGGTTCATAACCTTTCTTCAGTACTGTTATGATGAAGAACGAGCATTCTAATACTGTATGCTGCAGCCTTTGCTCTTTTCCCAAAACCATTTTTAGTCCTATACAAATTTTGTTTTCATTGTCGTTCATGTTGTACATTTTTTATTAATTTCCACTCTTGCACTTAAATAAAAAAAACTAACTATATTTAAGATCAACACTTCCTGCGTGCTCTATGCAGAGAGATGACTTCTATTAAAAATATACCTATGTAGAAATCTTTCCATTTCATTTTTTGCAGAAATAATATTTACCAATACAGTGAAATTCAGTAAATGTGTGACCTGTATTATAAATATAGCTTAGCCTGATACAAGCTTTAGAGATCTGCTGTAACTTGTCCTGGTTTTGGCTGGGACAGAGCTAATTTTCTTCCTGGTAGCTGGTACAGGGCCGTGTTTTGGATTTAGGGTGGGAATAGTGTTCAGAACACACCGATGTTTTAGTTGTTGCTAAGTAGCCCTTACCCTAAGTCAAGGATTTTTCAGTTTCCCGTGCTCTGCCAGCGAGCAGGTGCACGAGAAGCTGGGAGGGAGCGTGGCCAGGACAGCTGACCTGAACTAGCCCAAGGGATAGTCCATGTCACAGAACGTCGTGCTCAGTATATAAACTGGGGGGAGCTGGCCAGGAGAGCGGGAATCACTGCTTGGGCATCAGTCAGCAGGTGGTGAGCAACTGTGGTGTGCTCACTTGTCCTTCTCTTGGGTTATATTTTTCCCTCTTCTTGCTATATTACTTTTCATTACTATAGTTATTATTGTATTTTATTATTATTGATTTTTTATTTTTTTATTATATTTTATTTTAGTTATTAAAATGTTCTTAGGCCACAAGTTCTACTTTTTTTGATTCTCCTCCCATCACACTGGGCGGGGGAGGAGGGAGGGAGTGGCTGCGTGGTGCTTAGTTGCTGGCTGGAGTGAAACCACAACATAACATCAGGTTCAGTGCTTTAAAGTGGAGGAATCTATTTTTTACTAAAATAAATAAAAACCTTTGAATTGTTGGGGAAGTCCCATTTTATTTTATGAATTCTTAAACCAGAAACTTCTGACATTTTTTTTAATTGCTTTTCTCAAACAGAAGAGAAGAAAGAAGTAGTTAACAGTGATTCGACAGTGCCTGTCCAGAATAAATCTGATGAAGAAAAGGCAGATGTACCTCATCTTTCGACTTGTACCGAGAAGCCACCAGTGCCCAAAGACCCACTGCGCAACCCCCAGCTTTCTGATTTTGGTCTTTCACAGTATGCTTTCTCCAGGCCTTGGAGCGCAGTGAAAGGACTACACACAACAAATGCATATCAAGAAAATTCAAAGAACAGGACCCCACTGAAAACACAGACCCCCTGTATTTTGGCCAAAACACCAAAATGTATGCTGAAGATGGATGACTATGAGTGTGCAACACCAAGACTTGAGCACTTTGGCATTAGTGAACATACCATGTGTATGAATGAAGATTATACAATGTCGCTTATCCGCAAAACTGCTCGGGCAAACAAGAAGTGAGTAAATTACTTCTCTTCTGGTTGCTTCCCTACAGAATTTTCTCTAGTTTCTTCTTGCTCTCCTAATTTCTTGCCGCTATTGCCTTTTTCATCAAGCAGGTGATATTTTATCATCTGGTTAGTCCCGTGTCTTTATTCAACTCTCGACGTGTCTTCTTATGTACCCTTTGCAATGCTAAACGCTGCCAAGGAGTATGTACTCCTTCCCTTGACTGCGCAGTCATCCCTACGCAGTCTGCTTACAAAGGGAAAATGCAGTGTATCAGTGACCTTTTGTTTTCCTCAACGTTTGATTTAAGGATGTGTTGTCAGCAGTAGATATTACATAGCCAATTTAAACTGTTCAAAATCTGTAGGGATATAGACCTGCAAAAAACGTCTACATCACTCAGTAAAATGTCTCACTGTAGAAACAGTGCATTAACTCTTGCGTTGTTAGCTCCGGTCTTCTGGAGCTTTTTGCTCCTGTCTTCTGTCAAAAAGACCTCTCCAGATGTTCACTGTTTCTAAATGAAAGTAAAGAAAAGAATTTGCAGCAGTGAGATGTAGAACGCCTTAGCAGTAAAAGTGTGTTTTCTATACTTCTAAGGTAACGTAAAGGTAGTGAGACCATTTTTTTATTGTTCATATTAGCAACACATTCAATTTTAAAAGCTGACAGTATTTAAAAGAAACTCACTGTACTGCAGCTAATTGGTATTTAGAGAAATTACTTGAAAAAACAAGAACCATATTCAAACCAAGTTGTGAAAATAATCATTCAACTTTTTTTTAATCTTTGATATTTGCAGTATAGGTACAGGTGTGAAGTTCTTCAGAACCACGCCAACTTAAGTGACTCAATTTCCCTAAGATCCAGTTTACTGCAATAGTTAAATTTTAAGTGTTTTTTAAATTAAGATTATGAGTGGGTAGGGAAGGGTGGTGAAAGTGAAAAGATACACTTTCTTCTAAAATAATTTTGGGATCTCTCCTTTTGAGTAGTTATGCAAGTACTATAATGTCTATAAAGCTCTAAACTATTTGAATTGGAATAACAAAAAAACTTTCTGAATCCTGAAGAATTTTAATTCCAAAATCATTTCCTCTCAAATAATATTTTTGAAAACGGTTTGTTTCTCACACAAGTCCTGATATCTAGCACTTTTTGTGGTTTTGTACTACTTTTTCCTATTTAGTGAGAACTGTTTTAAATGTGATCTTCATCTTTAATTATGGCTGTAATTTCTGAACGGATGCATCTACAAATGTAGATTCTATTTATGTGGCTTCTAGTGAAACAATTAGTCCACTAGTGATATATATAAAAAATACCAAAAAAAAAATCATGCCAACAGTCTTCCATACCCCTGATGATAATATTCAAATTCTGTAGATAATTAGTTACAGCAAGATCGCTCTTTAGCACGTTGTCATTATTAATGACTAAAACAGATGGGCACACACTAGTTGTGACTGAAGTTAAAGCTGTGTATGAATTCAGAATTCTTGGCATATGCAAGAGGTCATGACATTAAGTCATTAGAGTTAAAATGTTGTTTAACTGTCTTCTAACTTATATGTTTTATTTTGCAACATGGAATTCGAGTTAGCTTGCGGTTTGATTGGAAAGGTTAAAACAATTAAATAGCTTCTTACCTCCAAAAGCACTCCTCTCACTGCTCAGTGTGCTAAATGACAGAACACTAAGCCAGCAAATAAACAAGTTAAAAGAAAGATATTTTTTCACTAGATAATGGGCAGAATCTTCCACGAGGATCACATAAGCAAAAAAACTAGTGCAAATGAGGTAGCCTTATACCTGTAGTTTCCAGGTACAAGGACAGGTAATAATTCCGACTTTCTTGGAGACAGCCCTGCCCGTTCATATCCCTTGCTTTTACTGGCCAGGTCTTGTACCCAGCTGAAATCTATCATCTATGCATTGTGTGAAAACCACTTTAAAAATTCATCTCAAAGTTCTTAAAAATATTTAGTAGACCTCAACTCCTCCAACTTTGTTTTTCAGGTTTTCAGTTTTGAAGCAGGTGAAATGAACAATATACTTTGCACCTACTACACAACTGAAACCAAAACTATATGGAAAGAAGAGAAGGGGGGGGAGGGAACACTTGGGACTGGAAGGCTTCAGGTACCTAGAATACTTACAAGGAAAAACTGACTTGAGAAATTACTTCTTTTTTTAACTCAAAATTTGAGATGTGTTCACATAAGTAAAATACACTGCCTCCAATGGATTTTTTTCTTTTTTAAGCTTGGGCTTTTTGTAGAGAAGCTCTAGATCTGATTCTCATAGTTTTTAAACATTTAAAATCACTTTGCAGACACACTTTTGTGTCAAGTTTAGGTCAGCTGCCGGTTTTTTGTCCAGTATTGTCTCAACTGCCTACACCTTTCTTCCACTAGACTATCTTGGATATGAAAAAATTTTTAAAATTCAGTTTCCAGTTTTGTGGAATTAATATAAAATGGCTTGAAGTCAGCTAGTGATTAACACAAGCAATCTTATTCAAACTTAAAAATTGAATTAAAAATCTTTTCGTGTTCACAATAACATTAGTAGGTTAAGAGCCAAAAAGGCCTCCTCTTGTTGTTTAGAATTTGTAGGCAACAGGCAATTCAGTATAAAATAGACTGTATCCCTAACAGAGAACTGGTCCTCTGGGACAAAAAATACTGATACTTTTTTGAGTCGTGGAATCATAGAATGTTTCAGGCTGGAAGGGACTTCTAGAGGTCATCTGGTTCAACCTCCATACACAAGTAGGGACATCTCTACCTAGGTCAGGTTGCTCAGAGCCACATCAAGCCTGACCTTGAATGACTCCAGGGCTGAGGCCTCCACCACCTCTCTGGGCAGCCCATTCCAGTGATCTATCACTCTCATCTTTTGTTGTTCTTTTGTTTCATTTTGGGAGTTTCTTATGCCTTGGATTGAAATCTCCGTGTGTATGATAATTTGTGGATGGACTGAACATCTGCATGCAGTAGAATTCTAGATGTAAAATCTAGGGAGAAATAGAAGGTCATCTTTAGGATATGAAGTTTTGACTTGCATGTTGAACAAGTACTAGAAAAGTGATCAAGCTGACGATATTCCTTTGGTTGTGATTTCTTCGTATTACTTGAGAGCTAATTGAGGGCTCTGATTTTCAGGTTGGTTAGAAAAGACGATCATGAAGTGAAAGTACCAGAAATGACACCCAGAGAAATCATGGTTACTCCTGGGCCAAAACCAAAAGTGAGAGCTGAGAAGGGTAAGTTAAAAATGTGAAATAAATACATGTATGCTTTTGGGTTTTTTTACATAACGCATGTGTAAGTGCATTGTAAAGACACGGTAAACATCTAAACTGTTTCTTGTTAAATATAGTTTAGTCAGGCCCAGTCATTGTATGAGCACTAATGTCTAGAATATGAAATGTTGGTGGCTTCTATGGGAAAGTTTCTCACTGCATCATAAGCCTTTGCTCGTTTTTCTACTCATATCCATCTAGAATTATGCAGAGGGACCCATCATTTTGTAACTGCAACGTACCCTTTTTTGAAATAAAAGTACTGTTTTGCCAGCTTAGCTTTTTTTTTTTTCTGAGAATACCCATTAGATCTGTTTAAAGATGGGAAAGAAACTGCTTTGAAAGAGGCTGATGAGACAGTAATGTAGATCTTTCAAGAGTAGTGCTAAAACTTTTTTGAGAGGAGATGTAATATGTTCTCTTGAAAACGTGTAAAGGTCTTGGAACAAACAGTGACAACTGAATGTGTGAGAAGCTGAAGCCATGTTGATTTAAGTTGGGCTTTTTCAGTTATATTCAGTAGTGGGACTAGATTTTTTTTTTTTTTTCTGCGTTTGCTACTTTTCTTGAATTCTGTAATTTGGATGGTTCTTCATCTGACAAATATCTACTGAAATGATACAGATGTTTCAAAATATGCAAATTATTAAAAGCTAATAGACTTTGAAAACTACACTGGGGCATATGTGTTTGTGTGCGTATATATTTTTATTGTTATTCTCCCCCCTCACCCTTAATTTCAGCAGCTGACTGGATGGCTTCTCCAATGGTACTTGTGTTCTGTACTCCTGATGTGAAAATCACTTCCCGAACAAATAGTAGTGGATTATCGAGGTCACCAGAGAGAAATGAACTGCCTCTTCCCAGTCATACAGAAACACCACGGTTTCCAGATTTTGAAACAAGATGGCTAAAAACAGAAGCTAAGGTAGTAAATAGTAAAATGGGATTCCTTTCCAACACTGCTTTTTCTTGTGTCATTGTAGAAGATCTTTCTGCTGGTAATTGTGTAAGAACATTTATTAAATACTTTATCTAAGATAAGTAAACTAACTGAAGGCGTTTAATACCTCTTTTGCAGCAGGTAAAGCAGGGGGAAAAGATTGAGTCAGTGACAAAGAACGATGCAACAGATAAACAATATATGGAAGATAGACCTCCTTTTGCTTTGAGCTCTGATGAGTATCTTAAACATTTTGGAGACCCTTCTCCTCCCAAAATAAAACCCTATGACCAGTTACTCAATACTCCTCCACCTCCAGAAATAACGAGGATACCAGATGATGTTCTACAGGTTAGCTAATATACTTTTTTTTCCTAAATAGTTTTAATATAAAAATAATAAAAGGGCTTAGTTCTATCAAGTGTAGCTCTTCAAAAAGAAAGAGTTCTCTGCTACTTACTAAAAATGTATAAACAGAAATCCTGTTTGGAGTCCTTAGATAATGCTTTTTGCTACCTTTTCATTTCCTGTAGATTCTGTCCAAGTATAATCATAAAGTAGACTCTTCTAAAGCCAAGGAAATGGAGACCAAGGCAGGAAATACTAGAAGATGTGAAAGTGATTTCACTGATTACTGCAACAAAGAGAACAGGTATGATTAGGTTTTACAAATTTGAATAAGTAATTTAATTTGGAGGAGCTATGAAGATGCTTTAATGCATTTAGAAGTTCATGCAGCTGCTTGCTCTTCAGCTACCAAAATAGCTCTTGTTGCTCTGACTAACTGTTCTTTGGCATGATATGTGACTACCTTTATTGTAAAGAAGAAATATTACAATTGATCGTGTATTTGAATCCTCCCAGCTTTAGAGAAAAAAAAAAGGTAGAGTTTTACAGTTTTATCTGTAGGTGTATTTTATTTCAAGGCAATGAAAGCACCGGTCAATGTTTTCTTCTGAGAAGATTTAGGCAATAAAACTAAAGAATTGAAGAAAACTGTGTGACACAACCAATTTCACGTCCACTTTGGGAAAGACAAAGTTCTTTATAATGCAAAGCCACCTTATGAACAATATGTGAGATTAAATTAGTCTACAGTGAGTCTACAATTAGTCTACAATGAGTAATCTTTGAACAATGGAATAATAGCTTAAAAAGAACTCGATCAATTTGAACAGAAAGAAGCTTTTGTGACAACTTTATGAAGTGTAGATATTCTTGATTCTATGTAATTAATGTATATTACTCTTGTTGATTATCTGTTAAACTTGGGGTCAGTACAGATTACTTGGGTAAGAGGTACAAGGAACATGTTTGGAGTCAAATAATCACAGCAACCCAGAATGAGACTGATAAAAGGGTCTTAATATACTTAGAATTGGAATCCATTTGAGTAATGAAATAGAGCAAAGATCTTACTTTAGATGACTCTTCTTTTTTTTCTTGTTAAGGTTAAAAAAAAAAAAGGTTTCAGTGTTTGTGTCTTCTGCTAATTCAAAATATGATTGAGATAATAAGTTCATGAACTCTTCTGGATATATTTGCAGAGGATATCCTGGATTTTTCAAGCCAAACATCTGAAATCAGGCTGAAGACCGTGTTGAGACTGTTTCACGTTCATGGATCTTACCAGTGAACAAGCTCAGAAAGCTAAAGAACATACAAGACAGCCATACAAAGGAAAAGCTTTTTTAACAAAAAAAACCTATTTATCCATGATGTGGATAAACTTGTTTAAACTAATAATTTGTGCTTAATTTTTTCTTTAAATAACTGGCAAAATATATTGAGGGTTTTTAAATGTACACCACATGCTTCAGAGAGGACTGGTGCCATATGTGAGGTAGTACTTCAGTCATTTCACCCAGTTCTCGTGTGTGTTTGTGCCTGTGTTTGCAGTAGGCTGTAGAGAAGTGTAGTTAGCTTGCAATAAAGGAAAGTCCAATATATTGCCCCAGAAAGTGGGTATCTCTGGCTGTTCTGGTGACACTGTACATCTCAGGGCTAAGTGCATAGTACTTCAGCAGTATTTGGTATCTTCAACAGAAACAAGTCTTTCATTGGAAGAGGAGCTCCTGCTTCACTGTTTAAAGCCCTTCTGTGCTATTAGTCACTTCTGCAGTACTAAGACTCATCAGACACGTTCCTGCAGCAGGCTCTGCTCCCTGTCTGACAGGCACTTTTAGCTAATATACTGCTGCTTTCTTACTGCCATTTTCTTACATCAGCATCGTACTAGGTGCTAACATCTGTTTTCCTTTTGGCAGTCTGACCTCTGTAGCCCTAGCAGGTGACTCTGGCTCAGATATGAATTTTTTTTTATTACGCTGTACAATTGGTACTGGTTATAGGTATCTTGAACCGCTGGAAAGATTTACTGGCAGGGATGTAGGTGGTTGCTTACTCTCCTGTGCTGCTGCCATGTGCATCCTGGAAGTGCTGATGTCACTTGTAAACATGCACATCTATCCCTGTAATAGCTGACCAGGCTGAAGTTCTCCAAGCTGTTTGGCACTTTTTTTAGTATCTGGTAGTCATAGCAATTGGGATTTTTTTTTCTATCTGAGATTTTACTTTGGTCCACAAGAAATCCCAGCTACATAGCCTTGTTTGGATCCAGTTTGCTGTTTCCAGAGTCAGCTATTCCTCTGAGTGACTTCAGAACTGCTCTTACCAGCTGTATGTGGTTGTCCTGTTGATGGCTGAAACTCTCATTTAGATGAGGGCAGGGGTGCAACGCAGGAGAAGGGAAAGACTCTCCCAGGAGACCAGAAGTGTATGCTTCTCTGAACTTGCTGAACAGAGCTCCACGGTTTTTTAAGTCCTCAGGGTATCAGATCTCTGGAGATGCCTGAAAGTATTTCTCCAGTTGCTTAAGAGAGACTTGTCCTGGCTAAAACATAACAAGTAAGGGAGCCTCTTTCCTGCTATTGCAGCCGTTCTCCAGGATAAGTGTGCATCAAATTAACTGGAGAAGCTGATTTTGTACGAGTTCTGGCCGGAGCACGCTGTCATTTTTCTGTGCTAGCTTCTGTTTAAAAATATGTATGTACTATTATGTGTCAGTCTTTGAGCTTGATCAGCACTTCTGAATACAAAATAAATCTGTCACAGATGCTTGGTGCCTGCTTGGAAAACTAATCATCTGCTGCTATAAACACTACTTTGTTCTACCCAGCTCCTTCCGAGAGTGAAGGCCCGACCTGCTTCTACCACCTTCACAGACTGAAACCACCTAACGGGCTGGATGCTAATCACGGAATTTCATGGTCTTGAACAGGTACAAAGTATTCTGCTCCGGAGCAAGGATCTTGCAGCCAGCCAGATTTACCAGCACTGAGCAGGGGCGTTTCACAGCCTGCATTCTCTCTCCACAGCACATCTGAAGCAAGCCAGATATCCCAAAAGACTCCTTTTAATGTGAAATGGAACAAGCAGCACTACTGTCCTCGACCTTGCTCTATTTCCCACTGCCTTCGACTAATGAAACTCACAACAGGGCTTATAAATGTGTTTTCCCTAAACCTGACACAGCTCTGCGCTCCCCTGTCCTTTCCCCCTTAGGGAACTGCGGGGTTGCACCTGCCAGTGCGGGGCTTCTCACCATGAGCTACTTGCATCCGTTTTCTTGCCTATGAAGCGATGTTTCCTGCTACATTTCATAACTATTTCATTTAACTAATATGAAAGGGATTACATTAATATTTTGAGACACAAATTATCTTTTACATTTCAGTCAGGCCTAAGCAGTAGTGTGAGTATTTGGGGGGGCGGGGAGTTGGCAGAAGTCAAAGCATAAGCAGTGTGGGAAATGGATCTGTGTTCAAAACAAGCTGGGGAGGGAAAGTTCTGTGGTTTGTCTTTTTTTTTTTTCCCCTACTCAGATCAGTTCTCTCACGCAGGTGGCCGTGTGGCCAGCTGATAAAACTGCACAAGTTCAAATACTGGAACAACCAAGGACGTAGCCGTGGGAGGAGCGTAGAACTTCACTTACGCCACTATCGCTGCTGAAGAAAGTGTGCAGGTGGACGAGCCTAACGTAACGTAACATGGCAGAGTGGGAATAATGCAGAACTTAAAAGTTCCGTGGTGGTTTGTTGCAGGGTGAATCCGATGGCAGCACTGGTGTGTCAGAAAACGCAGTTTGGATAAACAGCTCAGTAAGCAGCAAATGCAGCAGTTGTGTAAGGCTTTAAAGAAGTGCGGTGCGGTCCGGGCAGGCAGTTCGCCGCGCTGGAGTTGGAACCCTAGGTTTCCCAAAGCAGAGTCTCGCGCACCAAATCTCATAAAAATGAGTAATTTAATAGAATGATGCAGCAGCAGGGTCAGCTCAAGCTGGGTGCCTCCAGAGAGGGACCCTGAATGAAGAAGTCCCCAGGCATTTATACCCTTATCGAACACTCATCCACCCTTCATCACCCTTCCATGTGCCCCATGGTCCAAAGGCCTGAGATCCGCCAGCACCTTCTGCCTCCTTATCGGATTCCATCACTGTCTTCAGGCAGCAGGCTGATCTTGTCTAGTGTCAGCTGCCGTTGATGCTTGTACCTTCCTTATCTGCTGGTTTGTGCTGGCTCTGGAGGCCTCTTCTTGCTTGAATGGACACAAGTTCAGCACATCTAGGCGAAAGTTTACAGTTTTCGGCTGAAGACTTTAGCTGCTGGTGCTAAGTAAATCCCACATTACAGCTCTAAGTGATTCATTCTATTTAAAACTTATTTAAGCTCCACAACGAATATCTTTTAACAAAGGGACAGTCGTCACCTGAAAATAGGCAAAATTGCCTCAGTACAGTTGCGTGTTGTGCTTAATTTAGTGTAACCAGGGGCTGCTGCCACTGGAGGCTGTTTCACCAATTCTCTTGCACGGAATTTAGGGGTTGTGCAGTTTTATGATGGATTCCTTCGATTTGCTGAGCCACTGAAATGATAATTTTCTTTTCTCTCCTACTTTTGTCATCCCTAACAGCAACCTCAAACTCAGCTTCTGCCTGTGCAAGTGCTAGGTCAGCCGTAAGGGAAGGGTGGATAGGGGATCACATCTTCTAGCAGCAGGTCTCTGTCAGAAAAGATTGAACACAGCACAAAATCTGCACTTCGGTATTTAGGGATATCTGGGAAGCAACCAGAAAAGCACAGCCTTTAGTCTTCATTTGCTGTGGTTTTAGTCTTTTTTTTTTTCATTTTTTTGAAGTATGTCAAATGTGTCAGCTGACAGAACCCTCTCTCTATAACGCTGTTTGTAGTCAAAGGAGCATCTTGACTGCCCAGCCTAGGAGGTGCGTTAAGGTGGTCCGTGCTTTCTTATCCTGGAAACGTTTTGCCTGAGGTTGAATACAAACACAGATTTCACCCTGAAATGGAACTTACCAGATGGCTGTCAAGTGGATAAATGACAAATACTGCATTTAGTGCCTCCCATTGTGCTTTGACTGAGGCTTTTATAAATCAGAGGCAATAACTGAAATCCAGGCTTTCTTGGTTATTTAAAGCATCACGGAGAAGGCTGAGGGGCGGCCTTACTGCTCTCTACAGCTACCTGACCGGAGGTTGTAGAGGTGGGTGCGGGTCTCTTCTGCCAAGTAACTAGCGCTATGATGAGAGGAAACAGCCTCAAGTTGTGCCACGGGAGGCTTAGATTGGATATTAGGAAAAACTTATTTACTGAAAGAGTGGTTGGGCACTGGAACAGGCTGCCCGGGAAGGGGTGGAGTCAGCATCCCTGGACATGTTTAAAAAACTGTGTAGACGTGGCACTTACTTCAGGCCATGTTTTAGTGGTCATGGTAGTGTTGGGTTGACAGCTGGACTTGATCTTAGAGGTCTTTTCCAACCTCAGTAATTCTATGATCATGGCTGCTTTAGATTTTCTGTAAGGTGTGATGCTTGCTTTGCTCCCTGCTGTCAGTATTCAGATGTTCTATTACTCATGGTGGCTGCCTGTGCTCCATCAAGGGCTGTAGCTGATGGTGGCACTGTCTTGTACTTTGGGAGTTCCTTGTTTCCCCATGAGACACAGATTGTGGCGTTTGTAAGGAGCAATGACAACATCCAGTGGCCACACTAGGGAATCACACGTGCATTAGTCCACAGGAATACAACCTTCTACCATGAAGACATCAGTCACTGCTGGCTGTATTATCCACCAACTTACACATGAAGCCTCATGCTGCTGTTACAGTAACACCCACTTTTCAGAGGAGCGGCTGACACCACAGCAGGGAGCTGACCAGGTCTGTAAATTTCTTTGAACTTATCTAATTCAAGTTGAAAAGTTAAAAACCAAAAAAAGCTCCAGTGTGTACACACAAGGAGTGGCGCATGGGAGAAGATGCTGTGCTACGCAAGCACTGCTCCTGGGAGAGACCAAGGGAAGGACAGTTTGTAGAATGCCCACCAGGAAGGTGTTCAAATGCATTTATAGGTTTTGGCATAACGTAGTCCTGGCTTAAAGCCCCACGGTCACACTCCCTAAGGACAGCTTACGCAATTGCTGTGAACCAGTCTGCGGCCTTGCTGCATGGTCCCTGCCTGTCCTCTGCCTCAGCTGCAGGTCTCCTGCCCTCGGTTGCATCACTGCAGTTGTGGCTGCGGGGGAAGCCATTCCTGCTTGCCCAACCACCAGAAACTAATTGTTGTTTTCCAAGGTTAAAGCATCCGTGGGCTCTGCTGACCCCAACCTCTGCTCGCCCACAAAGGCACTGCTGGCCTTGAGGCAAGGGAAGGGAAGCAGTCACTGGACTGTCTTGCTGACAGTTGAAGAGGTCAAGTGAGTTTTTGGGCCAGGATGTCTCCACTTCAGCCTGTCATTTGTGTGAGACTGGAAATAACCTGGGGAGAGTCCTGAGCACCCCACCCCCTCTGAACCCAGCCCTTAGCATTTTTTATCTCCAGCACCTTGTCCCAGTACACCAGCCAGGCACCTCCTCCTCGTCACCAACTAGTTGTGGCCAGACACAGGCCTGCTGTGCACAGCACGACACGAGGGGCGTGCTACAGTTCACATTCCTCACAGTCCTGTTCTGCCAGGAGACCTGACAGGCTTTGTTTAACCCAGCTGATCTGTACTGTCTAGACACAAGGGCTGAGACAAGAGCAGGAGGTAACTGGATTGCTTCGGTAGGTCCTATCTTCTCTGTCACATCACTTACAGCACGGTTCTTTGAACAGGACCATGGCTGTTGTCATTCATTTGCTCTGACACAGGGTTTCTAAGACCTCCTCATTTTTCCACACTTCCTGTCATGAGAGTAAAAACTTGCTGGTAACGCTTAATGTTTTCCTGCTGCATCGCGGTTCTTTCTGCTTCTGACCAGAGCTGCAGAGCAAGACTCAAACCTCCACAACCGCTCTGGTCAGATGGTGAACATGGTACCAGAGCAAGGAGCGTGACCGATGCAGCCCCAGTTATTGACAAGGTGTGTGAGTTGTCTTCACGCCTTACCCGAGGAGGGAATTCCTCAGTTTTCCAGCTGGGTCCCTGTGACTGTGCCGCACCCCACAGTGGGGGTGTGGGGCGTTTGCATGGGCCTTGGTGGGGAGCCCACTTACAGCTGCAGCCAGTGGGACCAGGGACCACAGGGGCTGGAGACACACAAGTGGCCCAAGTGTTTGTCATCAGTTAAAGGCAGAGAAAATCCAAGGCTCTCTAAGGAAGGACCAGGACAAGGCCTGGAGGGACCCCTGAAAGCAGGGACAGGGGTAGGTGTGGTACCTCCTGCCCAGGCCCCTCCAGGGATAAGATCTGCCTGCTGGCTGGGTGCTGTGGGTGGGGCTTACCTCTGAGAAATTAGTCAGGAAACCCTTGTTTGAAAACTTTTCCAGCAGAAAAGCCAAGCCATTTCCAGTCACAGACACAGGCTCAATTGCTGCTCTTGCTATATAAAGCAACTACTTTTGAGACCTATCCTTAAATGCAATGAAAGCAAAAACCAGGACACGAAAATGAGGAAAACCCCCTGTTCCTGCGCACCTCTAATGGCAGGTCTGCCCTTGCCTTTGGTGGGAGGCTGCGCAATGCTGTACCCACACACTGGTCACCCCAGGACTCACACCTACTTCAGCCTTAGCCTCTCCTGTAAGGCCTTAAACGAGGAATGCGAAGGCCCCAAGGAGCAGCTACAGCTTCTACTTCTCCTGTTCTTGCTCCTCTCAGCACGCAGGAGCACAACATGCAGAACACAAGCACCTGGCTCTCTCCAGACCAGCCAGATGCTCATGGCCAGCAGGCAGCAGAGCAGAGCTAGAGCCTTGCTGCCAGACCAGAGCCACCTGCCTGTCTCTAGATCTCCCCCTGCAGCAACAGACGAAACTGGCAAGCACTGAGCTACACGAAGGCACAGGCCCCATCCTCCTGTGTCGCACTGATCTGCTGGGAGATGGGTCACCTCTTCTTTCTCCTACTTCTAAGGTACCAGGCAACATCAGCTGCTTCCCTAAGAGTAGCATCCATGACACAGACTGGCCTTCCCGTATCAAGACCACTCCCAATCCATGGATTGGCATCATCTTGGCACAAGATGGAGCAGCCCCAGGAAGCCACAATGGTCTGCGCTGGCTGCCCTCACTGTCCCGCAGGACAGGCAGCCTCACACGGCTCACCTCTGACCTTCCCTTGTCCACAGATCTATGTCAGCAGGGAGAGAAACACTGACTCTGCCCAACTTCAACCACATCTCTCACAGGCTTGTCCTGCAAAACCCAACCAGCAGTGCTTTAAGAAATCCTCCCATACAAGGGGGCCACCTACCTCTAACATTAAGCCCAGAAGTTACCAGCCGGCTTTGGCCCTTCTTCAGTTTCTACTTCTGCTGACTTCTGAATTTCTCTGCAGAAACACACTTTCAAAAAACCCCAACTGAACACCACAACACCATCAAAAGACCAACAACATCAATCTTTATTCCAAACACGGAACTACAGAACGCCTGTAATCCTTCTGGTCATATCTCATGGAATTCTTGAAACATGGGACACATGGACTCACTGTTGAAGCTGTAACAATCAGGGATAGGGTGATGGCGCTGCTAAAGTGTTTCTTCTAAAACTAAAAGTTAAGGTTTAAAAGTTAACTTTCATTTCTGATGCTGAGCTTTGTCTTCAGCTGTTCTTGCTTAGCAATGAAAGCAAGAAAAAAAAAAGCCTGCTTTAGAACAGCAAGTGGAAATAAACAGAAGAGGAAACCAGAGGAAGGAGCAGTAGTTTAGTACGGTCTCATGCGGCTGGACGGGGGCGGTGCGCGGTTTGGAGGAGTAATCGCTATGTCCAGGTAGTCTCCTATCTGGAATTTCTGAGACTGCAGTGTCATGGAATCATCTGTGCCCTTCCTGCCCGACATGGTGCTGCCAATCTCCTTCACCCTGCGCACGGGAGAGGAAAGGCAAGTTAGTTATCAGAGGCAGGTGTCTCTAGATGTCCAAAACAGGAACTGTATCAGGTCACGACAACCTTCCCATGCCACCCTCTGCGCTGTATTTAGCATTTAGCCACGTACACAGGACACTGGGGTGCTCCTCTCCAGTACCAGGTGCACCGAGAGAAGCTACGCAGAGCGATGGCGGAGCCTTCTACCCTGTGAAGTTAAATACTAGGGAGAACCCCTCGTCCCCTTCCATACAGACACATAACAAGACCCCCACAGATTACAGAGCAGGATCCACTGGTCGCTGACAAAGATTAGCTCATGCTTTTCTGGAAGACAGAAAGGTGCAACAAGATCACTGCTAACCTCACGGGCATTCTCAGACACAACACCTATCACACCTCGAATCACCAGAAACAAAGCTTTAGCTCAAGGTCTGTGTTCGGGCTGGTTGCCAATGCAGCAACCAAAGCCTTTAAGCACACAGGTTCACTCTTTTTGGAACACATTAACAACAGTGGCCACCAAGGAAAATTTAGAGTTTGCAGAGGCCCTCATATAGTCTGATATAAGCAGCTTGGAAATTTGATATGTGTGCTCTGAACTTCAAAATCAGTGTTGATGAAAGGTGATTTACTGCTCCGGTGCCTGAAGTCTTCTATCAACCCAGAGAAGAAATGCCACTTACCTATACCCAGGCCTCTTGAGATCTGTGAAAACAATTGCAAAGTTGAAGTGTGTGCCCTTCTTCCGTGCTTCTGGGTAAACTTCTTTCACTAAGCTGGTCAGCTCTTTCAGAGTCGCATCCATCCTGGATTAAACAAACCAAAAGTGGTTCATGTTCTCAAAAGCATCAACAATTAAAAAAAAGCTTCCCACAACCCATTTAAGATGGAATCCATAGATTCCTACAACTTAACCGTGTATTTCCTTGCCATTGTGTATTTTCTGTCAATACCCAAAGATGAGTGAGATCTCATTTCAGCTACACTGTAAGCTATTGATTTTACAACTACACAACATTCCAAACAACACATTTTGATCTAATGATCAAGTGACAAGCAACTGCTCCAGTTATTGACTGTAACACCCAGGAGAATTCACGACTTACTGTACACCAGAGACAACATGGTCTAGCGCAGATGTAACTTCTAAGCAGCTTCCAAGTGACTGTGATACTGAGAGAAGTCTCTTCACCTCCACATATGTTTTAACATCTGCTCTTCCAGGTCTCTCAGAAGAGCTACAGTTTACACAGCGGGGGCCTATTTTTTTTTAATTCATTAATGTATTCATACAATGAACAGTATAAGAGTTTCCTCACCTAAGTTGGCATCTATGTTAAAACAGGTTCATGAATATTAGAGGAAACGTAAGAGAAGAAGAAGAAAAAATAACAGTTTTACATTTCCACGAAGATTGTCATTTCTGCCCTAACAGACAGCACTCCTCCTTTTCCCAGCCTTCAACTAGATCAGGGCTAAAGCTCATTTCTAGAATTTCAAGAACAAAAGGACTCAATCATCACAACTGAAGCGGCTCTAATTATACAGACTGTACACTCGCTCCAAGCTTCAAGCAACCAAGGAGCAGTGTGTTGACAGACAATGCCCATTCTGACTTCTGCAGATGGCAAGCAGCTCTGACACCATCAACAGCCTGGACCGAGTCCATAAATCCCATTCAGAAGTAAATTAGAACTGCATGCTTTGCGAGCCACAAAAAATGGATTTAGTCAACCATGCAACACACAAGTTATAACCCCGGCAGACACCTTGAAGGAAAAATAATATTTTAAAAGTAGCATAATTCACTTGCACAAGCACTCTCCAAAGTACTGTAAAAAAAAGCCTAACATGTTTGCCACACTGATCAAAGCAGTTCTCTAAGCTGAATCTGGAAGCAATAAAAGCAGCTCTGCTAAAGCACCGTTCTCCGACCGTACAAAAAGGAAGACGTTACTCCACTCTCCACAGGCTCCGGATTAACCCAACACACCACTCACACAGCAGGTCAGCCCTTCTGCCACAACTACTGCTGCTGAACTAACCGCGGCTGTTGGAACAGCATTTAAACACTACCGGGGAAACTGCGCGTTGAGTAGGTTCGTGGTGATGACCAGAGACGTGTCCCTGCGGGAGCCTCTGACCGCACGCTCCATCCGGTACCTGGGCATTCAACCGCGGGAGGCCCGGCGTGCGGCTGCCGGCCCCCAGCTGCC
>VZZY01004049.1:0-25272 GCA_013400335.1 Eurystomus gularis | reverse complement strand
GGCTGCTCCTCGCGGCTGCTCTTCCCGGCTGCGCGGGCCCGGGCTGCCCGAGCCTGGTCTGGGGACCCTGTGGTCGCCGCGGCGCTGCTGGGCCTGGCAGCCGCCTGGCTCCAGGGCAGCGTGGCGAGGAGCAGTTGCGTGACTTCACCCGGTTCTTCTAAACATGCAGACACCCGGGACGGAGTCACCGACCTGAGCGGGCCTCGCAGCCAGGGCGGGGCGGTGCTGCCGCAGGCTCCTCTCGTGTTCGGCTCAAACACCCGCCCGTTCCCTGGGTCATTGCCCGGGCTTTCGATACCTAGAAAAGCTACTGATGTTGCTGCCTCTGGGAAAGAAACCGGCGCTTTCTATATGGAGATGGATTTAAACAGGTGTCTAATGTGGCTAAATAATGCGATCAACCAGTGTAGCGGTAGACTAAAACAAATAAAGGGGTAAATCGTATTTAGAATTTAGCTTCTCTTAACACTGCATTTGGGAAAGAGCAAATGCATATGCTTCCTATGTTTTTCCAAGAACAGAATCTTGTACTAGGTTAAATTAGAGTCCGTGGCTGTGTCTTACAATATAAGTAGAGAGAGATCTGTGTAGCTGATGTGGTGCCTTTTAGAATGTTGAGAGTTGTTTGTTGTCCATGTTAGAATGGAGGGGGAGGGTTCCTGTGGGTTTCACCAAGTTTACACTTACATTACTTCCTCAAGTGCTGTGAATTTATTACTCATTTCAAGAGTAAAACAAAAGTAAATTTGGTAAAATGATGCGGAAATGTATGTTCTTGCAGGCGCAAAATAAGTGCCTGTCAGAGACTCCTAGAATGGCTGAGGCTGGAAGGGAGCTCTGGAGGACACTGCCTAGTCCAGACCTCTGCTCAAGAAGGATCAGCAAAGGCCAGTTGCTCAGGGCCAAGTCTGGGTGGGTTTTGAGTATGCCCAAGGATAGGGAGAACTCGCTGGACAGCCTGCACCAGTGCTCAGTTATCCTCACAGTTAAAAAAAAACAAACACAAAGAGTTTGTTTATTTCTCTTCTGAAATTTGAGTTAAATTTTAGGTATCTCAGTATGTGCCGTTGCCTCGGGTCCTGGGCACTACTGAGAAGCCCAACTGTCATCTTTATTCCCTTCCGTCAGGTATTTATACACAATGGTAGGATCCCCTGAGTGATCTCAGGGCTGAGCAATCCCAGCTCTCTCAGTCCATCCTCACGTGATGGATGCTCCCATCCCTTAACCATCCCACTAAGCTGTATCTGCTGCTACATTATTACAGTGTTCCCGTCCTGCTGCTGGTGCTTGCAGCAGAGTACAGCACAGAGCTCTGTGCCACTGAAGCTGTCTCAGGGCCCCATTCTTCTTACCCTAAAACAAAAAAAAAAGCTCTTGTGGTTCATTTCTAGTATAACCAACAGCATTTGGTTTAAAATGTTGGTTTATGGCCCATCTAACACAAGACAAGAGAACCAACAACCTGTTGGAGTTCACCCTCAGCTTTTACTAAATTCCTCCTGGGTAGCCTGAACAGTATTGTACAGTTTTTAATCTCCATTAAGTTATAGCATATCATCAGTTTATTACCAAAGGGAATGACTCAGCCTCGTCACCATTTGCAGGGTTTGATTTCCCAGGCAATGATACAGTTTTATTACACTGTTAAAATTAATTGTATCTGCCCTGATAATACATGCTTTGGGCTCGGTATGTGAACCAGCATTTCCAAAACAATGGAATTTATGTCTAGAATCAGGTATCGTAAAGGAACAGCTGTAACAAATAAAGCACAACTCTTAGGAATCTAAATAGTTCCTTCTGCTAGAACTTTTTAAGTGCTTTATTTATGTGAAAAATGACCTAGTGTGCTTGAGTTTTAAGTACATTCAAGCATGACTTCATGTATTATTGATGAACTGTATTAACGATCACCATTTATTTTTGGTCTAAAATACTAGTTTCTTGCATTACGTATTTGGAAGAGAAAGTTGAAAGTGATTCGGAAATGGGATTGCAGTTACATGGTCTGTCACCTGGACTGTGGGGTGCAGGTTTTACTGGAGGCGGTGCTGTGTGGTTAAACACGGCAGAACACGGTAAACGGGACTCCCACCAGTGTAGGCTGAGGTCCCACGCGTACCCGAGTTGGTCCGACAGCTCACGCTTGCCAAGGGAGGGGATTCGGTTCCCCGCAGCCTGTCCCGACTTTCAGCCATGGGAGGGTTTTTTCCCTCCCTTCTGGCAGGTGTGGCCCTCACCAGACGCTTCCAAGAATAAGTTACGTTCCCTAATTTAAAATAAAACTGTCCAGTTGAGGGCTGGTTTTCTGCCAGTTTATTGCATTCGACACTTTCTAAACCGATCCCATGATTGCTAGAGCTGGTGCAAGAGGCGTGGTGGAAGTGCATGCCCGGGAGCAGCTGGGAGGTGGAGGGAGACAACAGGAGTGGTGTAGGCTCTGTCCCTTCAGTGGTGGCGAGGTGGTTGGTCGCTCCACCCTCCCTTCACATTTTCTTGGGTTTTATGGGGTGGGGTGTCCCCTCTGCTTGCCAGGGACGCTGTGTTCTGTGTGAGCAGTGTATAGATGTGCAAACACGTATACATGATGTATGCTGCAGAGAAAGTCAAAGCTCCTGGCTGAGGCCGTGAGGCAGAGTAAGGCTCTATGGACAAGCAAGTCTCTGGCCTGTACTGTTGTAAAGGAGATGATACCCAACATACGAATCCAGCATTTTCAGGTGCAAATGCCTGCAGAGCACTGAGACAAGTGATCTCAGGTGTGTGAGCTGCTGCTTTAAGCATTGTTAGCACACACTCCTATTTAAGCAGTTATTTAAATAGTGAACTTTTATTTGCTTGTTGGAGCATCCAGGAAAGGCATGAATGAGATGGCTTGTTGGTGCCGTTACGATGTGGGACTGGCTGAAGCTGCCACGGCCATTTAGAGAAGAGCATTGTGGGTCAAGTAGTCTGTTGGCCTATGAAACACCCACCATAAGTAAGCTGTGATTGAAAGGGAAAAACAAAAGGAGCAGTTGATATTGGGTGACTTAAAAAACTTTCGAGGCAGAACAGAGAAGATCATAGTAAATAAAAAATGTCCTTGGGAATATACAGAAAGGAATGGCACAACTGGCCTGGGATATCAACCATTGAGATAAACCTCCAAGAAACTAGAGAAGTGGTAGTAGATGACCAGAATGAGGAACTCTGAACATTTCAGACCCGTGAGTATACTGAATCTCAAAGATGCTGACATAGCCTCGCTCTCTGCAGCGTGTTGTTTTCTGGTCCCCAAGGCTCTCGGGACTTTGGGCTTATTGGCTGCATTTGTGAGTTCTTCCTAACCAGGACTACATACAACTCCTAGTTTTTCACGGTTGTATGTGTATCCCATAAGGCTTGTTTGACAGGGGACTTGGTCTTGCTTGTGGAAGGTTCAGCTACCCTTTTCTGGCAACGGCACAATCTTCTTTCGAACATCTTTACGATCAGCCGAGTGAGTAAAGTCTTAAATTTGTTGGAGCATCTACTGCAAACCAGCCTTAACTGGTGGTGGGAGAACGCTGTCACATTTTCTTTGCAAATAAACTTGCTGCTTTTTACCTATATTTTGTGTCATGGTAACATCACAGGTATGTTTTGTGTTCAGGATGCTCTGTGTGCCGTGGATTTCATAACAGTGTTTTAATTTCCTGTGTTTTGTACCAAAGTTATTGTGGATTTCAGGAAGCCTGTAGTGCTGCTTAAAAATTATACTGGTTTCGTTTAAGCTTCAGTTCTTGATCATTGCCTTATTTTGAATTTAGATGATTTGGGCTCACAAAATGTACTGTAACCGTTGGTCTTCTGTGGTCCTGTTGAATGTGCACGTGAGCCAGCAGGTGAAGGAGTCAGTGTGGTCAAGCCTGGCAGGAGCAGAGTGTTCATGCTCCATCACTGCATGTGTACAGCACGTGGAGACCCCGAGGCAGTTTCTAATGCAGGAGCACCAAGACTTAGCTGCTTGGGAAGAATCTATACCTACATATAGATTACACGTATGTTTTCTTCTCTCTCTGTAAAGTCATCAGAAGCACCATAAATTAATGGAAACGTTTTGAAGATGATTTATGCAGTATTGCAGAATGATTTCACTGTTAGCGTGCCAGCAGCACCGGTCAGTCTGCGCAGGCTCGTGCGTGCCCCAGGGACGCAGGCGTGGTGTGCACAGCAGAGCCGTTGGGGTGCTTTGTCAACAAGCTGCCGCAACGTTTGCCAGCGTAAGGCCTCGTTTAAAGTCGTTTGTGATGTTGCCAAGTGTCACAGTTCTGCCATTCGGGTGGAACTATTCCACATCAGGTGTTTCCTGAAAGAGCATCCTCAGGATGCTTTTTTTTTTTGATGTTTCCAAGAAGAATGTATTAGGCAGATGAGCATTACCACTCATATTTCTATTATTTTTGTTCATTTTAAATGCCTACAGTGGTCTGTCTGAAAGCCTGCAGCATCCACATACTTTTGAGGAAGAAACAGTTTGGCAGAGATGCTGACTCCCATGTCAGAAATGTTCTCATAAAGCAAACAGATTTGACTGGTCTATAATCTTTTTTTTTTAAACAGTGATTTATCTATAGTCAGCTGAGACAAACCAACACTGAGCAGCTAAATTGTACCTGATGCACCTGGGTGTGCGAGGGATTCAGAAGGATGTCCACAGTGCTCCTGTGCTCTGCAACAGGCCTGGGCATGGGAACTAGGAACAGTGGGGCTGTTTCTTTTTTTCCTTAGGGTGCTGCTCCCCGCAACAGGCACCCGTAAGGGCCTCAGGATGTGACCCTGCCCGTGTCTCCTGAGCAGAGTGAGGAGGGAGCTGGAGAGCAGCTCCACAGCACTTCAGGCCAGCCCAGTGCAAAACTGTTTGTGATCTAAGTCAATGAGAGAGTACGTGTTACGCAAGAGAGGTCCAGCAGAAATTGTAATGACTGCTCGAATTTCACCTGAAAGAGACCAGAACAAACTGGAACTTGTAACTATCAGCAGAGGAAGACAGAATTCAGATGCAAGTAAAGACAAAGTAAGTCCTGGTCTGTCACGTAGAGTTATTTTCTTCTCTGTACAAATACACATGAAGGTGTGATGGTGAGATGTACTAAATATTCTATTGATTTTTCCTGGTGGGGTAGTAGACTTAGTTACAAAATATAAAATTAAGGACGAAATGTTGCCAAAATTGAAACCTGGGTTTCATTTAAAAGTGCTGTCATTT
The DNA here is from genome assembly GCA_013400335.1 of Eurystomus gularis. Taxonomy (NCBI): domain Eukaryota; kingdom Metazoa; phylum Chordata; class Aves; order Coraciiformes; family Coraciidae; genus Eurystomus; species Eurystomus gularis. The sequence continues at coordinate 20,039 of VZZY01004049.1, read as the reverse complement.
CTCTATAAAATACATCTGCTACAATGTTCCAGAAATTTTGGACACACAATAGAGTAATAAACTGCTTTTATAACTTGGGTAATACTCTAACATAGATTCCTGATTTCCCCCCTACTGTTTGTATGAAATTACCTCAGTACAGAAACGTTCGTACGCTGTAGGGAAGGAATAAATGGGTTGTCATTGCAGCAAGTGGAAATTTTAAAAAGTGTATACAAGATGTATTTTATAGAGAGGACAACCAACATCAGAAGTTTGTCAGCCTGTAATTCCCTGTAAATAGGTCGGCAGCATGGGCCCCTGCCTACACGCCCTTGTAACTATGTTTCCCAGTTTTCCTTCACTGGGGCAGCTCCACCACTGGAAGCAGCAGTGGGAAGCCCAGCGTGAAGGTTACTTTCATCACTGGTGCTTTTCCCAGTTGCGGGTGTTGTTGCCACCTGTTGAGCTAAGCGGTTTGCCCTGGGAGCACGGAGGCTGCCTGACCTGCTGCCCCTGCACTGCCTGCTCCGAGCACAACAGCACCATCCTCCAAACCCCCTGTGTGGCAAAGCCAGCATGTCTCTTTGCAATACCATTGTCTGGAAGAGATGTCCTTCATGTTGTCTTCCACGTTTACTGTGCAGACCAATCCCTTTCCTAGCTGCTTCCTGGATTAATGTGATCCCATCCTTGAACACAACGCAAAAGTCTGAGCCGGGGGTGAGCGTCTCTGTTGGAGAGACAGAGTCCTGCTCACGCTTTGGTGGGGACGTTTCCACACATAAGCGTTATCATATTAGGTGGATGGTTATTCCAGTATCTTCCCCCAAATATCTGTTCTTTTCCCTTCCCGTGGAAGAATAATTTTAAAATTCTGAAGCTTGTTCTCCTAACTTAGAGAATTCCAAGAGATCTAACTGAAGTACGTGTATTTCCTACATAGCTCCCTGCCTGTGCTTCTCATCAGCATGCCATACATCTCTAGCAGGTTCCAGTCTGTGGTACACACAATTCCTATTGAAAATAGTAGGTGGGTAAAGATGTATCTCACACGCCCAGAGCAGTTATGTCCTTCTCTGCCACAGGATGACAGATCTTAACACAAAGAATCTCCCCGTGTCTGTGGCGTTTTGCACTGATTCTTTAATGACAACGGAGCTGTTGATCAATAAATCCTCTCTGGTCAGCCACAGTAAGAGGCTGAGGTTTTATTTTGCTTTGTTCTGGGGCTCACAGAGCCCCACAGAAGGTTTATGAGAGCAGTGCATATCCTTCATAACAGAGGTTGGTGTCACGTAAGCCATTACACGTGCCCTGCCTCCAGAAGCAGCATCATAAAGAGTCAAGCAAAACTTTTCTCCAAAATAAGTAGTTCCAGGTGGCAATCCCCGTCAAGCACAAAGCCTCGGCACCCCGAGACAGCTCAGCTACACGGCAGAAATATCTTTTGTGGCTCAATGTGCAGGTCAGAAAACACAATTCTGTAACTTTTTTTTTTTTGTCTGAGTGGCCACTTATGCCCAAAATATTCTGACTGCGATAAATTACCTGCAACATTTTAAATAGTGCAATATAAAACCAATTTTTTTTCTGAACATTATGTCATATGTATTGCAATATCAATTAACTCGGTGCTCTTTAAAGAAAGGAAATGTCCATTACTGGGAATTTACAGTATGTGAAGTTTGAGTCCAGAATGAATTCTGACAGCTTGGTTACTATAAGCTCCTCAGAGACATGGTGCTTAGTGGAAACACTGACATAATCTTAACGAAAGTGGTGGGAATAGTGCCAGTAAAACAGAATGTCCTGCAGGTATAATCTAAGGCAGAATCACTTTGGCTCCCCAGATAACAATAGCTTTGAAAGACAAGTTGATAGAAAATTTGTGCACGCCTGTTCCTTTGACCAGCAAAGAATAATCTCAGTATTTACTGCTGTCTATTGTTATCAGCTGCATTATATTGCATTTTGCACATGGAAAAAGGTGCTGGGGAAATTTAAAGGAGGTTTTGTTGCAAATCTGTGATGTCTCGCTGCAGAGCAATGGAGGCACATTGGGGCTGTAGATGAGCAAGGGCATGGACAGAAGTGCTCACTGCAGCCAGGGTGCTAGCAGGAAGAAGTCACGGCTTTCACCTTTCTTGCTGCTCCTTCCCTCTCAGCTCCCTCGGCAGAGCTGCTCATGATCCACAGACTTACTACAACGAAACAGGTTAGCAAAGGCTTCCTACTGAAACTGTTTACGATAATCTCCTTGCTCTTGCCTGGAATGGGCAAGGAAGGGTTTGGCCAGGTAGCTGTGCTGGCACATCAGTGGGCCAGAGGAGATGGTGATAAAGGGCATCTTCTTGCAGTGGTTCAGCTGGAGTCAGAAGATGACATCAGTCCATAACCTGCTCCTTCCAAATGACAAGCTGTGTGACGTGACATTTTATGTGACGGCATGACAGGCTGTGACATTTCAGATTGCTGTGAGCAGCGCTCCTTCTTGTGTTCCAAAGATGTGTAAGAAAGTGCAGTACTCCAAAACATAAATAAGTGCCTCACAGAATTGCTGGGGGGAAATTCTTGCAAATGAAGAAAGGGGAAGAAAGAAACTATTTCTAAAGAAGTGGACTGGAAAAAAAAAAGGTGACCTTAGCTTGACACTACAGTCAGCTTTATGCTTTGTTACCCTTGTTACAAAGCTAAGAATAATTCAGATTTATTTATGTAAATCTTCAGGACATAGAAGAGCATCAGAAATGCCTCTTCTGCACCACTTAGATTAGATCTGTTCAATATGAAGCGAGATAAAATATGCTCTGGTGTTTTATTTGGGCCTGAGGAATGCAAAGGCATAATAACTACCAGCTGATACACCAATTTAATGCAGGTGCTCAGATTTTTTGAAGACCATTATCACTTATGGTTACCTTTAAAAAAAGAGAGCTCAGATTTTTCAGTGAAATATTAGAAAAAGAGACACCATTCTATGAAAGGAGGTAAAACCCTCAAATACAAGAATCACAAAAATTCTGTTACTAGAGGTACATGTAGGTGCCCTGCCTGTTAAGAGATGAAGCATTAGCTAAGCACAAAGATTTGAAAATATAAAAGTGAAATATTAAGAACACAGGGCACAGTTATTGCTAAATTCTGATGTATGGGCTAGATCTTAAAATGCTGTTAAAGTACAGCAGTCTGGCTGCTGATCACTTGTTTCAGACTTGGGTCTGGCTTCACCCAAAAAAATATGGAGCTACTGCTCATACGTGCTTCAGAAAGTCACATGAATGAGATTCAGAAAGGATTTGAGCCAAGACCAAAGATGAAATGATACACTATAGAAGTTATTAATTGGTTTCTGGTTAGAAGCTGTGAAGACTAGTCAGAATGAGAGGTTAATGACCGTTCATCCACCTTGGGCTGCAAACGAAGCAGGAAGATTTGTGTATTTGTGTTAACAGGGCTTGCGGTTCTTCTTTGAACTGTGGGCGCAGTGGATGCAAATGATTTGAGGTACAAAGGCATTACACATTCTTCATTATTTTATGTTTAGATGGCTGCCTGTTGTGCTGGCTCAGCCATCATCATTTTATGCTGCCATCAGTTGCCTGATCACACAGGCCAGCCCTGAACTCAGCAACATCCCCTCACAAGGCTTCTTTCAGACAGTCCTGCCATAGGTTCCTGTGGGCCCAGCTCCTCCACTGCCCACTGTGGTGCCAGCATCACCTGCTGGACACAAAGGACAGAGATGGCTCCCTCAGTGACCCCTTCACATGGAAGGACACCACTGAGGGATCTCAGCAAGGTGCAACCAACCCCAGCAAAAGTCACACCCAAGAGGAAGCTCCTCTGACTGATCAGCTCCTGGTTGATATAATCCTGGCCTCTCCCACCACCCCACCATGACCACCTGGGTGAGGGCAGAGCCACAGAGACACAAGTGGGCCAGGTTCTGCCTCTGGAACATGAAGCCAATAGAAAAACCAAAACATTCTGCTAGGTTGTGACTCATTCACAGGTCAGCTCCAGCTCAGGGCCCACAGGTCAGGCCCCAGCACTTCAATGGCAGATTAAATCTTTGGTCAGTCATGGAGAAGTTCTTGCTCCATTTGTGCTCAGGGATGCCTGGATTTGGATGAACGCTTTTTCATCCCACATCCTTTGAGCATCTTTTAAGTTGATAATTTTTGGTGGTGTCAGTGGTGGAAGGCCACCTAGAATGGGCTGTGCACCTGCTCCTGGGGGCTGTGAAGTTTATCCTCCTCCTGTTCTCTGTGGGATGTGAGTCGTACAGCTCCTTTAGCTTTGCACACCCTGGGTGCCAATGGCTGAACTGCAGGGGACTTTCCAGTTTCTTCAGGCTGCTTGAACGAGTCCTGGTTTCTTGCTAGGACAGCAATCTCATGGTCCCAGCCATCAGGATCAAGGCTGTGGGTGGCTTTATCAGAGACTAGCTGGCAGAGATAATAGATGGTAAAAGGTACTTGAAAAGCAGCCGGCCCTTGATAGGTTTGAAAAATGTCAGATGCAAGTGTTATTGGTCCTACCTGCGTGTCACCGATGGAGCACGAGCAAGGCTGTGGGGACACTGCTGAAATGTGGGAAATTATCCTTTGTGTGTGCTATTTCCTGGCCCAGCCAGGAGCAAAGCCAAAGCTATGACAAACAGCAATGCAGTTTTACTGATGCCATAGCTTTTAAAAGAAAACTCCCAGAAAAGATGAATCCCTCTTTCCTGACTATAACAATGCATATTTAATCCCAAACTGCCTTTTTTTGCTGTTGCCAAAGTGTAAACAAGCCCTCTGACTTCTTGGGGAGGAGCATGCAGAATGCCAGGCCCTTGGCTTGACGGACGTGCAAAACCCTTCACTCACTGGCGAGCTGTAGCAGAAGAGGGGTGAGATGGGCAAAGTGCAGGCAGGGTGTCCGTGCACAGGGAGCGTGGCTGTGGCAGGTCCCCTGTGGCCTTGGCAGGTCCCTCGGGAGAGTTTGCTAAGTGACACCGAGGCGTGTGCCTGTCCTGCTACACCAGCACCACCACAGGGGACAAACTGGGACATTAAACTCTAGTCACTGAATAGACCATTCAGCTCCTGTCTTCATTCAAGTAAATAGCACGTTTCCCCTCTGAAATTATTTTACATTTCCCTGAAGGGTTCTTAAAATATCCACAACACAAAGCACAAAGGAAAAACTGCTGGAATTTGGTCCTGCTGAGGGTAAGGTAACAATATGAAGGATATGAGGCAAGGTACCGTCTCATTGTGCGTTATCAGTGCTTGTAATTTACATCTCATCTCTTTCAAGGCCTCTGCTGGTAATATTTCCTTCTTCTAAGAATAGAGCTTAAAGGTATTTTAAGAATTCTAGTTGTCGTGCAATTAATAGTGTAACACTTTGTTCTGAGTAAAAAGATTTGCTTGTTTTGAGCAGTAAGAGTATTTTGCATGTTAAAGAAGGGGAATGGGTAAGGTTTATTGCCAGCGCTTTTCCTTGCAGGGGGATGAATCACTTACATTCTTGGCAACAAAGCTCAAATTCACAAGAATGCTCAGTTTGATCAACTTCCTTCGAACAGTAAGCTCCAAGTAAAGAGGAAAAAAAGAGAAAGAAGCTTGGATGGACTTGGATGCAAAAGGCATCACAAGATGGACGTCCAAGCAGGAAGACAATAAATCTAGTGTGCAAATTGTTTTGCCCAAAGCAAGTTGCTGTCTTGCTGTTACAGGAGTGTCCAGTCTAAATTAAGAGAATACTGGACAGGAAAAGAAAACAAGGAGGAAAAGAGCCAGAGAAAAGAAAGAAAACCCTGCCGATCTGGCAGCCATGGCGGATGTTGTGTCAAACATGAGTTTATTTGCTAACAAAACAATGTGAATTTTCAAGAAAAATTACCAACCTTTCCTTCGGAATGGAAGGTTGTGCTGAGAAACAAAATAAGAGAATAGTTAATTTAGGCGTGAGGAAACTGCCCATGTTCAGGCTGTGGTTCCACACAACAAAGGCTGAGGGTTGTGGGGGGCCTTCTTTGGCAGCAGCACGGGGTGAACCAAGCCATCCCCTGGTCAGTCTTCTCCACTCACGCAGTGGAGCCCACTGAAGAAGGGATGGCGCTGAAAATGGTCCCTTTTGGTTTTATTCTAATGGATTCTTTTTCAGCTGGATCGGTTCCCTGTGCCGATTCACCAAACAGCCACCCATGGCACTGCACAACGTATCCAAGCAGCGACGGGGAGGGTGACAAGGAGAAGGGGACATGGTGGAGAGGGAATGATGAGGTTGGACAAGGACCCCTGCTGCTACTGTGCCACCTCAGCCGTGGTCTTCAGCACAGCATCAGTCTAAGTCACATTTGGCCCTGCTGCTCACTTCTGCTCAGAGACAGTCAAATAGCAGTTTCAGTGAGACCAACACAACTGCTTGTTAGCTGAAGTAAAAACAGTCCAAGCAAAACCCAAGACATTCTTTAGTGTGGAATTCCCCTTTTTCTAGTTCAGGTTCTAGGTCACCCTGTGGTCATACAAAGAGCTGTGCCTCAGCATGACTATGAGGAGTGGTGGGAGACAAGGAGGGAAGTACTTCTTTCCCAAATTACATGTTTCTTCTGTGTGTCTCACTTGGTACCTTTCTATTTCCCCCACTCTTCCCCCCAGTGCTCTGCCACTCTGCACCTGCGGTGCAGCACTAGGGCTGCAGCGGGGCACAGGGCAGCAGCACCTCAGGGTGCTTGAGATAAGCATGAGTCTGTCAAATCCTGCAGCCAGTGTAGGTCTGCTATGCTTCTGAACAGGGTGTCTCCCAAAAAATGTGTTCACTTACTGAGCCTAATGTGGGCGGGGGGGGAAGGAAATTATTAGGAAATAATGAGAAGGTAGAGACCCAGGAGGGCTGGGCCTGGCCAGAAAGGATGAATGCAACTCAAAGCAGGACCCAAGATACTGCAGCACTGTTGGTGCCTAATACCCTGGGCATCACACAATTGCTGTTGTGTGTCTTCAGGATCATAGTTTCAGCAGGTTGCCTGCTTCTGCCATGCTCTGCAGTGCCCATGCAGTAAATCCAGCACTTCCTCTCTCTTGTAATCAGAGATGTTTCTTTTATGTAGTAAATCCCACACTCTGGGGACGCTGTGTATTCACCAAGCAACTGCGTCCCATCCGCAGAATAAGATCAATGCTTCTTGGTCTGGTTTCCTGCACACAGATTGTACAGTAAGTCAAGACAGGTCGTGGGGATATGTCCAGGTCTTCCACATGTAGTCTTCCCCTATCCAAGCTACAGTATAGACTGTCTTCAAAAATTGCAGGCTATTATTCTGGACAGAAACAGAAAACGCCTGGCAAATCTGGACACAGGGTAGCCTCAAGTCAGAGCCTCCAACGTGACATGAAACACTGGACCAAGCTCAAAAGGAGAAATGTGTGGAATCTTTGCGCTGGCGTTTTTAAGACCAGACAAAAATCTGCCATAGTAAAGAGGGACAGCCTCTAGATCCTTCGCAGCCTTGCATTCCTGTGATTCCCTGTAAGGAAGGACTGGTTTGACTCTCCCCAGCATGAAGAATGGCAAGCACAGTCTGTTCTCTGCTCTGCAACATGCTCTCTCTTTCTCCAGCCTCTTGCTGGGACTAGCATGAAAGCCAGGACAGACACTCGTCCCAGCCCAACAGGGCTGGGCACAGAGAAAGGGGAGATTTGTGGGCAATGAGTCTGTGTATTCATGCATGAAAAAATTGTGGTGGCAATGATGTTCTCTCATAGTAATGCAGAGCAAGACAGAAACGTGATGGTGGTCTTTTCCAGGCTTAAAATAAGCAGAACAAAAGCCAGTGGTTGTTTTGGGGAAGAGGAAAGCAGTTGCCGTCAAAATGTTTCACCGACTTGGCAAAAATGCCAAGAGCTGGCCCTGCCTGCAGCATACCCGGACTTCAAAGGGCTTATCTTCAATAAGGATTAGAGGGAGCCAGATCACCACTTCCTACAGGTATTCAGCTGAGGGTAAATGATGTGAAAGGCTATACCCCGAGGGTGTGTTTTCCTTCGGATGGCAGCCAAGCCGCTGACACCTCTGCCTGCAAGTTTGTGGGATCAGTCTTGCTTTAGCTGCGTACACTCAGAGGGAGCTCAGTTCTAACCTGGCACCAGGAAGAGTGGTCACACTCTCAGCACTGGTCACTTCAGAGTGACAGTGGGAACGCTCTGAAACAAATGGTCAGGCCCCGCTCCAGCGGTGAGCCGGCTGCTCAGGAGGGGCGTGTGGTTTTCAAACAGGATGCAGGCTGAATAACCCTCCATTCCTGAAGAGGGTGGTCCCTGAAGGTCAGAGCTGCCTTCAATGGTGTGGCAGTGTGAGAGGAAACTGCCTCAGAGGGTGCTTTCATAATGCTTGGACTATGAATAAGTTCAGCCTGTTGTACTCTGGGCTCCCAAGTGTTAGTCATCAAAAATGTGAATATGAGAATAAGGTTAGGAAAAGAACAATTCTTCAGCTGAACTGTTATTACAGGACAAATAAGGGTCCTTCTCCCCCCAGCCCACTTTGATTTCAGACAAAGGGCTTTGCATCCCATGGAGGAGTTCTCTTTGCTACCTGGGAGGGACATACGGATGGTAGGGCCCAGCCCACAGAATCACAGAATACCTGAAGTTGGACCTCTTGAGGTGATCTAGTGCAAACCCCTGCTCAAGCAGGGTCAGCTACAGCAGGTTGCCTGGGACCATGTCCAGTCAGATTTTGCATATCTCCGCAGATGGAGGCTCCACAGCCTCTCTGGGCAAACTGCTCCAGCCTTGAATGGACAGGCAGTGACCAGAACCTGATGTCTGTATAGATCATTCTGGCACTTTTCGCCTTCACTGTAAATTATTAAATAGAAGTACAACCTTAATAAATGTGTTTGATATTCACTCACTGACTCTGGTTCTGGTGAGGGTATAACGATGTGGGCCAAGGCTGATCCATACTCTACCTACTTGAATAATTATGAAAAAAAAAGAGGCGGTGGGGTGCTAGATGGGATTAACACACCGGCCCCACGGGAATGCTCGTGGTTCAGGACTGAAGTGACCATTACCCCAGTTAATGCTGTGCTAATTTAGTGGAAGGAGGGCCAAGGGCCTCTGAACCTGTTACAACAATAAATCCAGAAAAGCAATGGAGATTTTTCATCCTTTAAGACACAAAGAGTTTTCTGAGAATATTTGTCCCTTAGGCTCCAGAAGGTGAGGGAACAGACAGACTCGTGCTTTCTATCCCCATGCTTCTGAGCCAGCACTTTGCCCTGACCGTCACTGTTAGCAGGGCATCTTCTCGGTTCTGGCAGGAGATCTTATCTGAAATCTTGACTGAGGCACATTTAGGCTATCCAAGGCAGTTTTATATTGCTCAAGCTAAAGTCACTGAAATGTTTTAATTAGCGAGCAAACACAGTCTGTTTCTTTCCTCTGTGTGACGCACAGAAATCTGTCTGCTTCGTCCCCGAGTACAGCACAGTGTGTCTAAGCCACTGGCTACTATAATTACCCTGGGGTAAGCGTTTATATGGCACTATAAAGGTGAACTGGGTGCTTTGCAAATACAAAACCACTAATCTCATTTCCAAAGAATTCAGAGTCAAACACTGTCAAGACAAAACATGAGGCAATTGTCTTGGGAGAAAAAAAATAGATCCTGCAGAGACCAAGAATCCCCAGGGCAGGAGGTCTGAAGAGCAGATCTGGAGAGGGGAGGTCCTGGGCTAAATGACTAGATGCTACTCAGAAACACTGGAGTTTCTTTTCTAATCTGCCCTGGACCTCATAGATGACCTTCAGGGGTCAAGTAATCTGTGCATGAGTTTGTCCTGCCTGTGAAACTCATATTTCTTCAACTCATGCAGCTACCAAAACAAAGGCAGGTGACAGAACAGAGGCTGGGAGGAGACAAGAGGTATTGTGGCAGGAGAGCAGTGGGAGGCACACAGGGAGCAAGAGAGGAAACAGGGGGAAAGGAGAGGAAACCTCTAAAGGTGAGGAGGCAGGGAGCCAAGGACAAAAGTAAGAAACAAGATGGTATGCTTCAAGTGTGGGGGAGGAGAATGCAGATTAACAACCTTCTGGTTAGGCTAAAGGAAATACAGAAGAGCCTGAAGAGTAGCTGTAGGCAAATTACAGTAGGTAAAGCAGGTAATGGTCAGAGCATGAAGAAGAATTGTAGTCATGGTGATAGGAAAGCAAGGACTGCTTCAAGAAGATACTTAGACAGAGACTAAAAGCTTTAGATTAGGCCTTTAATGAGAGTCCAGTTATATGGAATGAAATGAAAGAAGAGCAAAAACCTCCCCGAGCCCAGAAAAAATAGAGGAAGTACTGAAAGCAGATTTAGAGAGAACTGATACTTTCATATTGAGAAAAATCAATTTGAAGCAGAATGAATATGTAATAGCAATAAGGGCTTCAGGAGAAGAAATTAAAAAACCCACAGGGATAGGAAACTGGGCAGTCATAGGCAGAATAGAAAATAATATCCCCAGTAGAAAGGTGCACGCAGAAATGATTGAATGTGCTGGGGAGGAGGGTGGAACAATCAGCAGTGCCATGTCTCAGAGGCCACCAGACAAACAACTCCAACTACAACAGTCCCAACATTTGGTGTCACCCACTCTGAAAACACACCTCCTTTCATTTGCTGAGACAAGGATTTATGGTGGCATTTCCAATGGACATGAAGGGAAGAACAGCAGTAACTGTGAAATTCCAAGTTTTCTTAACACTCGCTGCACACAAACACAGTCTTTTCTTGCATCTCACAACATTGCACAAGGCTTCTTAAAAAGGAACTTCTAAATCTGCACACCCATATTGCTGTGTACACAGGAGGTGGCTTCAACAGATCTGGTGTGCACAGAAATTCATGGCACAGCCTGAGCCTGCTCCCTCGCTACATGCACCGCAAGGGGCTGGCACTGCAGGGAGACTTAGAGCATCTGGAGTTGTATGTGATTATGTGAGAAGTGGAAAAATTGGTGGAAGAGCAATTAGGCTGATTTTGTTACACTAAAGGGAGTTCAAAGGAGCATGGAGAGTAACTGTAAATAAATTACAGTACCTGAAGCAAGAGATGGCCAGAGTGCAGAGAAGATTGGTAGCCATGGTGATAGAAAAGCGAGGACCACTTGAGGTGTTTTGCATGTTGTCGTGAGGTGCTGCTTTAAAACAACTTGTTGTGACTTCTGTGTCTCTTTTCACCTTGATTTACAATATAATAATATTGCTATTTGTGTGTTTATCACATTCCAAGATTAGAGAAGACTCAGAATGGTGATTCTCGTTATATGTATTTTAATTATTTGCAAATCATGTATTATACAACATTCAGAGCTTTTTCCTTTAATCATGGAGTTGAGATTTTGTGAGCTCTAGCACAGTATGCAAAGGTAACCTACAGCAGTGACTGAAAGAAAACAGCTAAAAATTGAAAGCATGTTTAGAACTGCTGTGGAGCTTTTTAGACAAGCAAGTGTATATTCCTGAAGTGAGCTAAAAGCAGTGGCTGGTGTGGGAAGAAAGTTCAAAATAGATGTAGGTTGAAAGACTGCGTGGAGGACCAGGAGACATGCGGTAATAATGACAGTCATCAAACAGGAACATGTGGTGGTGAAGAATTTTTAGAGCGGAAAGTCTTTCAGTTTGGATGCTGTTTTCATGTTCTATTTTTCCACGATGATACTCTAGTACAGCATTATGGGCAGCTGGAGATTTTTCAGTCTCCTACGCAGGAGTCTCAGAATTTTCCCCAACAACTTTTTAGGGGCTGTAATCCTGAACCTGATTTCCATAAAACTCTATTGTTAAAATGGACATGTGACTCACACAGATGACAAGTGCCAATATGCAATTTTCTGTTTCTACTGCAAAGAACAGGCAAGAGTTACTTGCATCCTGCCATCCTGCTGGTGAGTATACCAACTGATCTAAAGGATTCAGGCCAAGTTATTTTATTAATGCGAGTCACTCACGTCATAGACAATAGTAAATACCTTCTCTCCATTTTCTGGTGTCCTTCTTTGCTGATAAAGGTATGTAAACAACCGCAAAGCACACAGGATCTCAGCTCCTAGAGTACACAGAGGTGTGACTGTAGTTTTTCCTCTACTCGGTATCTTTCTCTCTCCCCAAAGGAAATATGTGAGGTTTGTTGACTGGAGCTTCTTATGCTGCTTTGAGTTGCCAAGTTGTATGTTATCCCACTTCCTTCCTGCAGGCAATCCAAACAGGGGAGGCTTCCCCTGGAGCCCTGCCCCTCACAGCTGCGCCACACAACTGCTCAGCGCTCAGGCCCTCTCTTACAGCGCCAGAAACGTGGCGGAGCGCTGGGCTCAGCAGGAGCTCTGAGAACACACCACTTTGGTGGGCAGATCCTCAACAGGGGAGTGCTGCAGCCCCACTGTGCTCTGAGCTCAGGAGGTGCTCTGAGCCAGCAGCTGCTGCCTCGCCCCGCTGCACGGTGGGGCTGCTCCGCGCTGTCTTGCAGCTGTGGCAGGTAGGCCAACATCAGGCCAGCTCAGTTGGCACAGTCACCATGAAAAGCCAGTTTGTTTAGGAAAATGAGATGCAGCAATAGGCTTACAGCACCGCTGGAAAATTACTGTGTCTCAGAGGCTGAGCAGCAAGGATCTGAATTTCTGCGGTCTGTCTAGGGCATGACCTAAGTCTCACAGGTTTCCCCTAGAGCTTTGTGTCCAGGCAATAGCCTGGAACCAAGAAATTGGACATGCCCTCTGACTCTTCATGTTTTGCATGTTTTTAAAATTATTTTTTTTTGCTGATCTAGTTTTTGATCATGATTCAGGAGATGAGGATTCTGGTCCTAGCTTTGCCGTTGAATTGCCGTGTTCCCTGTGAACATTCATGCAGCCTAGCTGTGTTTCTCCATTTAACTTCCCTGTCCATCTTATCTGTAGAGATACAATCTCTTCTTTTTGAGAGCAACTGCAGCCTTCCAGTGCACCATTGTATATAGAAAAATTAACCGATACTTGCCCCATGCTTTTCTGGAATGTTCTCATTTAGTAGGTTTTCCACATGTGCAGTTGCCTTGCATTAGCATGTTCTTACTTCCATTTCTTTTTTTAAGTTTATGGTCACTTCTATCACCTAGTTCCCACACTCTTTGATACAAAAACAGACTTTTTAAAAACAGAACTGTAAATACTTCTTTCCTGAAAGCTCACCACTGCTGTCTGTAGCTGACATCTATCCCTGTTTCCACTGTGGTTGTACTTGGTGTATCTAGATTATATAAATGCATATAGTTCAATCTCTTATAGTTTGAGTTCCATATTTTATATTGGTTCACCCTGTTTTCCTTGTGCACTGTTGATGTCAGTCTGTGATCTGTCTCTTCCTCTGCACTATGTGTCTTTTTCTAATGTGTTTGTACTTCCTTCCCCATCTGTACTATTATTTTAATTGTCTTTGAATACACATTAATAGTACTTCTGAACACATGCCAGTGCCCATTTTTCTGTTTCTTCCTTTCCTTTATTCTGTTCCATGTCCAGTTTTCTCTTGGAATTTAATCAGCTGAAATTTGTTGCTGTTATTTTTTTCTCCCTTTTGGGTTGATTTAGTCATAATAACAAGGCTTACAGGGAAAGATCCAGTCTTGTTGAAGGATCTGATCCAAAGCTCATTATCATGGTCACTATTTTTTTATAATCTTCCAACTATACTGCCCTGCTTTTACAGACTGCGGCAGATCCAACAACATCTCAGAAGAGGAGTGGTGTCCTCTGGGTCTCGCGCCTAGCCCAAATCACACATTATATTGGGAACCCAAAATGTGTTCAAATTGTATCTATTCTGACACTTCCGTGTCCTTTTCTGAAGTATCATTTTTCTTTGTATCAATTTTGATAAGGCAGCCTATTAAAAGTGCTAACTTCTGACTCAGTTCTGCACTTTATCTGGGAGAGAACCATTTGTATGTTTACAAGCTGAGAGGGTTATAGCCTGTCTAGCTTTGTTTGTCAGGCAGCCCTGACTGGTGAAACCCTTTGCTGGTAGATTTATCCTCTCTAGCCATACCTTCTTCTCCTTCCTTAGGACAAGAAGGGTCTTCGTAAAATTTTAAGATGTGGACACCTTGAGGCTTTCTGAAATGGTCTTGTTTTTTTGCTCTGAGAAGGGCTAGGAGTAATTGTGGTAAAATGCTGTTGTGCTGGTTCAGCCACCATCATTTGATGCTGCCATCAGTTGCCTGATCACACAGGCCAACACTGAACCCAGCAACAGCCCCTCACAAGTCTTCTTTCAGACAGTCCTGCCATAGGCTCCTGTGGGCCCAGCTCCTCCACTGCCAACTGTGGTGCCAGCATCATCTGCTGGACACAAAGGACAGAGATGGCTCCCTCAGTGACCCCTTCACATGGGAGGACACCACTGAGAGAGCTCAGCAAGAGGCAACCAGCTCCAGCAAAAGTCACACCCAAGAGGAAGCTCTTCTAACTGATTGGCTTCTGGTTAAAGTAGCCCTGGCCTCTCCCACCACCCCAACCACGACCACCTGGGTGAGGGCAGAGCCACAGAGACACAGGTGGGCCAGGTTCTGCCTCTGGAACATGAAGCCAATAGAAAAACCAAAACATTCTGCTAGGTTGTGACTCATTCACAGGTCAACTCCAGCTCAAGGCCCACGGCTCAGGCCCCAGCACTTCAAATGCCTGTGACTCAGTTTGGTTGGCAGCCAAATGGACATGGGTTCCTAACTAGGCCTGAGGATGTCAGTTGTGTGCATCCCCTGCTACAGCTGCTGCATCTCTATGACACTTTGTCTCCATGCTAGCAGTTATCTATCAGGTTTCTCTGGTGAGGTGTCTAGTACATACGTTTCTGGAGTTGCTTTTGGGGAATGTGCCATTTAGTTTTAGTGACCAGGCATTAGCTGTAAACAGATAACTAACTGAAAGTACCTATTTTCCAGAAAGTTTTGTTCACTGCTATTTTGGGCTTCATTTGAGCAGATTGTGGTTTCTGCCACATGAGTCATTTTTGTCTCTTTTTGCAGGGTCTTATCTAAAATATCTCAGATTTCCCCTGTGTAAAAGCTACTCAATGGACAAAGCATGGGTTACTTTATACTGACATAGTAACATATTTCTATATTCTCAGTGAAATGAGACACTATTTTTTTTTTCTTTCCAGACTTCAGATTTTCCATACACCAAATACATCACAGGAAATAGAAGATTTCTTCTCCTGCACTCTAACTTGGTAACAGAAAACAACAAAACAGTGAACTGATGGTAACAGTTGAAATATATTAGAAACATCCTTTTCCTTGACAAATTCACTTCAAAATGTATGGTTTATTGTAGAGGTGGCAGTATAAATTCCTTAGCAGCCAACAGTTTTAAAATCAATCTATCAGTCTAATGCAAAATTTGATAGATACTTTAAAAAATACATCATTTTATCATGGGAAGAGCTACCCAGGACTTTAATGCCAGGCCTTCTAAACAGGTACAGTAAATTACCGGAGGAACAAACATAGCTTTCTTTTAAATTAATGCTAAATTATGACGCTGGGCTTTGAGGCATCAGTTTAACATAATGATAGCTCACAGAAGGAGCTATTAATCCAGAGATTGCCTAGTCTTTCCAAGATGTGGGAATCATTCCTCTTTCCTTAGAGACAGGAAAGCTGAAATGGACAAGTGAAATGGTTTGCTGACAGTCCCAAAGTGGGACAGAGAATGGAGAAAAGCTGATATATGCTATTTTTGGCTCAACGGACCTGGCTACCACCCCTCTACCAAATCAACGTGAAATGTTTTAATAGAGTATCACCCTTCTCAGAAGCCTCAGATGGTCTTTTATGGTCACAAAATGCCCTTGCACTGGTGTGTATATGTGTGTGTGTGGGGCAGGGGACAGCTGGTAGTCTTCATAGGCTACACACATGGCTCATTCCTCCCCACGTGCTCTAGTGCTGCTTTCCCATCCTGTACTCCTCTAGGAGTTTCCTAGTCCCAAACCCCACCTGCATACCAGTGGCTCTGGGAATTCCTTTGTATTTTCTTCTCCAGAGTAGTGGAGAAGTACTCATTTGTTCCCTCAGGGTAGGGGGTCCTCACAGCTTGCTCAATTTTTTTCTTCCCCACACAGGCATTTTGGGAAGCTACCCTTGTCTTCACCAGTTTCAGAGTCCCTCATTTTCTGCACCAGAACAAGGGGTCTGAATCTGCCTGTATTCCTCCCACATCTTTTCTTTCTGTCTGGAGGGTGAATCATTCAGGGTGTCTGAGGCAGGAAGGGCAGAGCTGTGGTGGAGGTATTATTATGCTGGGGGATGCTAACAGCTACTGTGCCAGACCTTTGATGAGAAGATAATTACAGGCCAGATTCCTGGTTGCTGGATGCTCTCACCAGATGCCAGGGCTTCATGTGTCCTGCATTACCCCTTTCTCAGTTTCTCCAGGAACAGAAGGACACTTACCTACAGATGCCTAAAAACTTCTAAAATCTTGGGACTGGTTGGCTGGGACATTCAAAAGCCACCTGCATTGCATCTGAACCAAGTGACACCATCAAGCTGATTGCAGGGACTTGAAAATTTGGCCGCTTCATTCCCAAATGAAGCGCCAGCACAACTGGCTCACACTGGTGAAATTCCACACAAAGTCCTGACATTCCTGCAGTCCTCTTGGGCGCTGCCTGGGCTCCAGCTGCAGTCAATGATTGATACAAAGTGTGGGGCTGGGGGCAGAGTACATAGGAACATGGGTCCTTGTGAAATTCAGAGTTCTGAACCTTCTGTGTGAGGGCTATAAAGGCAGTCTGAGTGTCCAGAGCACCTTACCCAGCTAACATGAGCCTGGGTTCATGTTTCCTCTGCAAAGCCAAGGCAATTTCCCAGATTTGCCCTATTTCACCTACTTTGTGCTGAAATAAAATGTATTTCTGAAGTACCAGCTCTTATGTTCCTATACCTCTGTTGCTCCGAAAGAATGCTGTGATACATCTCACAGGCATAATCCTGACCAAAAAAAATACCTCTAAACCATAGTTAGAATTCAGTTAGAGCTTATTTTTTCACCCACTCAATTATTGAAGCCTAACTTTGACAGCCATGAATGTAATTTTGCATCACAGTTAAACATACACATTATACTCACATACAGGTTGTGTTGTCCGTACTGCACTTGAGGACTGTGCTAGAAACTCCCATTTCTGACTGTTTTTGCATTGGTGATTTGGCAAGAAGGATTCCCAGTATCATTCTGCAAAGAAAATCAGTATATTAAAACAAGAACATTTCAGTGATGTTTACCTAAGTCTTCTTTCCTTCTACACCATTCATTTTGTGTCACAGTGGTTTGTTCTAGACATGTCATCCTAGCCAAGGATGCCATTGTCAGCAAATTCTTTGTGTCGGTATGTCCACATACACATATGTCCACAGGTTCATAATCATTTCACTTCTGTGTGTATGTATGTTCCTGGTTTTGAAAAAAGACTAGCAGAGAACTAGACATTGCTGACAATATTCTTGCTTTACTGTTTTCTGAACGGGTTCAAGCTGTTACTGGCTACCAGTACTGTGTAGAGAAAAAGTTCATCCACCCACATCACAATTATTTGGTTGCTAGGAGTATTTTTAGCAGCACGATTTGGTAATTGGTTGCAAATACAATAGGTTAGGAAGAGTCCCACTGTGGCCCATCAAACAGTGACACAAGAGTACAGGGAGGGGACGAGGCAACTCATAGCATCGGATGCAAGGAGATGGAGCTGCACAGAGCTCCCACTTCTCAGGTGGGTGGAAGGAGAAAGAATGTGAAATGGTGGAGCTGTGGTCCCTCCCACTGTACCCACCCAGCCGGGCAGACAGCTGCCCAGGCACATGAGGAGGTGAGTGCTGTAATCATCATAGATCCAGTGGAGTCACTGAAGCAGAGCCATGAATAAACACGCTGACCCTTACTCATAGGCCTGGTCTGTGAACGGATTTGCTTGTACTGACAAATTGGATTGTTCGTTTTATGCACATCTTTCCTTCTGGAGATACCTTACATAGAAACATAGTTGGGAGGAAAGACTCAACTGATACACAGTAATCTCCAAAACCTTACAGAGACCAAATCATGTTTTAACAGAGTTGCATCATGCTGCAACCCAACTGAATTCCCTTTCCTTAGTATTTTTGAAGAATATGATATCTAATAGTTTAGGTTTCTAAAGGCTAAAATCAGAAATAATTTAAGTCTGTGGCAGACTAGCTGAATACGGGTGCATTCAAGAGGGCAGATTCAAGCCATCTCTCCTGTACCTGCTGCTCTGCTGGTGGGAATTCAAACCCAGCAACTCTGTGCAAATGCATGAAATTCAGAGAGTGCAGCTGGCTGGAACCAGGAGGTGAAACAGTGCAGCTGAGTTTCATTCCCAGATGGATTGGAATGCAAAAGGAAAACAAGCAATCCCAAAGGAGAAAAATAAATTGAAAGATCTGTTTTACCTAGATTTAAGAATGTGGATGACAACCAAATCTTACGAAAGAGCATATTAGCACAGAGTCAGCAATTTTTATCTGGATGCTGTTCCTTTAAAGCAGCCTGAACTTTGTTGGGAAAAGGTCTCAAGCCATTGAGCAATCTCTGGTTTGGGCAATCATGTTGCTATGCTTCATTGGTTAAGCACAGAAGTAATTCAGAAAATGAAGCCATGCTGCATCTGTCATATCATTTAAAATTTACTTCAGTTTTGCAGGTATTTGAAGATTGCAAAATGAACCACATTACCCTGCAATATTCTGCCAATGTTGGAATCTGCTCTGAACCTAATGGGTTTCTTTAGCTCCCAGAGTCGGACGTTTCCTCCCTGCTGCAATATATTCCAGTCACTGACACTATTGAAATTCCAGCAGTAATTTATATACAGTAACGGGCTGCCCTTAGACGAGATGCTAAACCACTTCTGTGCACCAGGATGCATTTTTCTCCTGAAATGTAGCACTCTACCGGCAGTCATGTCTCCTCTCCTCCCTAAACCAGCTTCATTTATAAGTACTATTGATAGTTCGCATGGAAGGCATTTAAAAAAAGAAAAAGGATTATAATAAACAAGGTCAGAGAAATATCCTTAGATAGGACTGTCCATGAGTAATATTACTTACAAAAATAGTCCCCATGGCTTGGAAAAGGCTGTAAATATAGCTCCCATCCTGGATAGACAGTTATGCGCAGACTTCTCTTTAAACGTGCTCTCGGTCCTGTAGAAGACACTGGGACTAGTCGCATGATTAAAGATAGCCAAGTGCCCTAAGCTGACATGTTCCCTGCCAAACAGAGCCCCTCTACAATGAGCTCCTCTCAGCTTTGCATCAGGATTCCAGGGACCTTGAAGTATTATTTCAGGATTTCTTCCATGTTAATGATCTAAAGACATCTATAGGAAAGCTTACTTTCTTATTGTTCTTGCTCTGTATTAGTGTTCCCTGGCTAGGGCTCATGTGCGCATCTGTCATGGTGAGGGGTCAGCGCCAGCCTCCCACACCAAACACTGCTGTTCTTGGGGGATGGAGGGGATCACTTCTCATTGATAATAGTCATCTTCACGCTGAGGGAGGAGAGACACTGGCACAGGTTGCCCAGGGGGGCTGTGGATGCTCCATCACTGGAGCTGTTCAAGACCAGGTTGGACAGGCCCTTAAGCAACCTGGTCTAGTGGCAAGTGTCCCTGCCATGGCAGGGGGGTTGGAACTAGATGATCTTTAAGATCCCTCCCAACCCAAACCATTCCATGATTCTATGATTGATTAAAGACCACAGCAATAGCTAAAATCAGAATATCCCTGCTTTCGTGAGAAAACAGGCTCGGACCCAGGCAGCTCCCTCCATGACGAGCTCAAAACAAGAGCTCCGCATCCAAAACCCCCTCTGCGCTGTCGATCCCGAGGGGACTCCGCCGTCCCCTCTCCCCGCGGGCCCCTCAGGGTGCGACGCCCCCGTCACGGCCCTTCCCGCCCTGCAAGCCCCGCCCCCCGCGGGAATGCGCCGGGAGGGGCGGGATTGGGGGGGGGGG
>VZZY01004047.1:570-17531 GCA_013400335.1 Eurystomus gularis | reverse complement strand
AGGTGCCCTTTCTCAGGTGCAGAGAGAGGCCTCTGGCCCCGTGGTAGACAAGATCTCAATGTCTCTCATGCTCACCTGCCACATCTTTGGTGCACCCATCAGCAAGAGGAGCTACCCTTGGGACTGGATCTGTCAGACTCCTGGCAGAGACCTACAGCATATGGCATTGCAGTATCCTTTCATGGGTCTTTCTGTGCCCAGTGATTGCTCTGTTGTAGCACCGTGCAGGGTGGGTGAGAGACACCAGGGAGGGCACCAACAGCTTCCACTTCTTCTGCTCCTCCAGCACCCGCCTCTCACCTTCACCCTTGTCATAGACCGAGGGAGGGGCTGGGAGGGCCTAGGACTGAGTGCAGTGACAGCAGCACAGCCCGGGAAGATGTGGGCAGAGCTGTTGTGCAGGCAGTGAGAAGCTGGAGCGAGGCGAGACACAGTGGGCCTGGCCGTCTGGAGTGCCCCACTGCAGCAGTCACTGGCCAGGTGGCCTTGAAGCCATAAGTCAAGGAACTGGCCGTACGAGAGGGTAATGGAGTGAACAGCAGACAGACACCACCTTGGAGGAAGAGACACCATGGGCACTGGTGACCTGTGGGAACAGGATATCACTTTACTCCCCTTTCTCTGAAGTACCAACCAGCAATAGATATGAATCCATGACAGAGGACAAAACCAATGACTCCGATGCATGGTGAGAAATAGCATGAGAAAAATGATGAGGTCTAGATCCAGCTAGGTCTTTTGTGGTTGGCTGCAAGGCAAGGCTCTTCCTAGACCTCTCAAGACTACTCTGGGCTGACGTTCCTGGAAAGGGACATAGAGACTGCAGCAGCAGCAGCTTCTTTCTCAAGCACACACAAAAACCACTGTCCCAGTTTGAGTTAGAACCAAACTAATTCTATTCAGTCACCTCAGTCTCTTCTCACTAACTGCACTTCCTGAAGTTTATGGCAGATTTTTGCAGTGTCTATTTCTCGCAGTGATAGCACCTGGTGTTTAATGCTACTACCAAGGATTAGGTTGCAGACCAAGGTCACTGCTAAATCGTGTGCACCACCTTGGGGGTGCATGAAGACAAAGACCACACCTGCAGGGAGGAGCAGCCAGGACAGATAACCCTAAACTGACAGATAAGAGATTCCATTCCATATATTCCTGAATCTGGTTCCAGTCTTCCACTGAGTCCAGTCTGGGACTTCCCCAGTGCCTGCCCTGTAGCATCAGTGCTGATGCCATTGCCTTCAGGAGGGGTTGATAGTGGTTTTCTATATACTTGTATATATTTCATTTTATTATTATTATTTTCATTAAAGCTGTTTTCTTTTTTTTTTTCTTTTCCAATGCATATGTCTCTCTCTCTGATTCCCTTTCTTTTCCCCTTTTGGAAATGAGAGGGGTTAACAGAGAGCATCTGCTATTCATCTAGTGGCCAGCCCAGCCTCTAAACCTTGGCAACTGTGAACATGCTGTTACCTTCTTTCATTCTTTTCAGTCTCTACCACAGGCAGGAAGAGACAGGGAAAGAGTTTGGTTTTTGGGGGGTTGAAGGAATTAAAATTTGAACATGGAAGGGCAGAACCCAATTGCATTTGGATACCTGAAGTGCTGCGGCCTGAGCTGTGGGCCCCGAGCTGGAGTTGACCTGTGAATGTGTCACAACCTAGCAGAATGTTTTGTTTTTCCCCACTGGCTTCATGTTCCAGAGGCAGAACCTTGTCCTTCTGTGGCTCTGTGGCTCTGCTCACACCCAGGTGGTTGTGGTTGGGGTAGTGGGTGAGGCCAGGACTATTTTAACCAGGAGACGATTAGTCAGAGGTGCTTCCTATTGGGGCTGGTTGCATCTTGCTGAGCTCTCTTGATGGTGTCCTTCCCTGTGAAGGGCCACTGAGGAGCCATCTCTGTCCTTTGTGTCCAGCAGGCAATGCTGGCACCACAGTGGGCAGTGGAAGAGCTGGGCCCACGGGACCTTATGTCAGGACTATCTGAAAGAAGACTTCTGAGCGGATGTTACTGACTTCAGTGTTGGCCTGTGTGTTGAGGCAACTGATGGCAGTGTAAAATGATGATGGCTGAACTAGCACAACAAAACCTCACATTGTTCAGTGTCCCAGAGTAATGTTGCAGCAGCACATAACAATAGTCAATCAATTATATCTGAGTGGCATTGCATCAGGAACTGCACTAGTGAGATGATTTTTCTAGGATATGATGAAAAATTTCTTCTTTGCATGCCTAGCTTTGGCTCTGTGTGAATAAACGTGTTCTTATGCTGATGTCTGTTCATTGACTTCTTTATTTGGAAGTGTAGAATTTCATGGAAGTACATTAATGTCTGTTTCCAAATGTTTCCACATTTGCATATGTTTCCATGTGCAAATTAATCCATATTCTTGTGTGCATGCACACATTGCCCCAGACATGCTATACAAGAGCTACAGATACATGGAAGGTCAGTTATTCGCAGACTTTGCCCCAGTTACCACATTTGGCTCTATGGAAGAATTGCTGCAGTGCATTAATCTAAGAGCTGTTCAAAACTGTTGCCTGCCTGTTGGACCAATGTCAGATGTCTTGCAAAGGCTATAAATACAAAGCAAATGCTACTTTGTCTTTTCTGTTACCACCCTCTGTTCTTGTAGGCTTCAACAGCTCAGGGACTTCCCCAAGTAGATATAGAAATCTTTTAAAATCACTGCTATTAGCTCTGCTCTCCATAGTGAAGATTGTGATTTACTGTTTGGTCTTAAATATCTAATTTCTTAAGATCACATATTGGGTTTTCAGAGAATCCATGAACAGTAACATTCCTGTCTTGGAGAAAAGGTTAAATGGGCTGGTTCTGTCCACAGGAGAACATGCCCACTGCATCCTTTAAGAGAAAATCACCTTCTTGACAGATGTATCCCAGAACCGGGTCTTGCTGCCAATAAAAGCCATGGACAGAGCCTCTTATAAATGTGTGATGAAATCAGGTGAGTGTGCTGGAAGCTAGGCTCAGAGCGAGATGTTCCCAAAAAAAGGAAAAATTCTTAAAATACAAATGGAGATTTTTGAGGGGTCAAGAAGAATTATGCTGGAAGGGCCAGGATAGTTTCTTCTGGAAAGAAGCAGGGTAGACCTTTCAGCAAGGGCTGTAGGAATTTGCATGCATAAACCACCTGCTAGTTCCTCTCTGAAATGTATCTTCATCTGCCTTGGATGCTTTTCTAGAGGAAAGAGGTGCTCCCTCTCTTCTCATTTCCTCTGAAGCAGAACTCAAGGAGAGGTCTTTAGTATCACTTTGTGGAACACAGATAGCCTAAACATTCTCGCTAACACAGCATTGGTAATACTAGAGCACCTCCTGCATTTTTTTGAAGGGGATGCACCGGCATAGAGAAAGAAAAAGAAAAAGCTGAACTCAGCTTTTAAACTGAAGAAATCCAAGTGTGTGGCTTGTGGGAGGCTGTGAAGACAGGTGTGTTTCTGTGGCCACCCAAATGGAAAAAGGCTGTTTAACTGCATCTGAGATCTTGGTGACAAGCAGGGTGCAGTCTCACTGCTCTGGGAAGATCTGTCAGCAGGTGAAGGGTGTGGGAGAGTCACCCGTATGTCACCCAGGCCTGTAGCAGGAGGTATTTAGACTTGTTCTCTTTGTCCTGTCAACAGTTAAAGAGACTGAAAATATCTCATAAGCCAACTCTACAGCTTTCCTAGAGGAGTGAGGCAATAAGGAGGAGAAAACAATTTGACACAATAAAGGGATGAACAATAAAATTAACATGTTAACAATGGAAAATATAGCAGCACTGGTATTAAAAATTAGAAACACCTTTGTCCTTGCTAACAATGATAATGCAAATAAACATGTTAGAGTAATACAGCTTAGAACCACACAGACTTGTGGATGGTATGAATTGGGCTTGTTCAACCTGGAGAAGAGAAAGCTGCTGGGAGACCATATTGTGGCCTTCTAGTATCTGAAGCGGGCCTACAAGTAAGCTGGGTAGGGGCTTTTTACAAAGGCCTGTAGTGGTAGTATGAGGAGTAATAGTTTGAAACTGGAAGAGGGTCGATTTAGATTGAAAATTAGGAGGAAATTCTTCACTCTGATGTGGTGAGACACCGGAACCCTTTGCCCAGGGAGGCTGTAGGTGCCCCAACACTGAATGTATTCAAGGCCAGGCTGGATGGGGCCTTGAGCAACCTGGTCTAGTGGGAAGTCTCCCAACCCATGGCAGGTGGGACTGGAACTAGATAATTTTTAAGGTTCCTTCCAACCCAAACAATTCTGTGATTCTAACTAATGCTATTTCCTTTTGTGTCTTAGAACTGGATTTAAGGATTCAGAATCTGCTCTACAATTCCAGGTAACCGTTAATCAAAATCATTAAAGTAAGGTATAAATAATATTAAAAGCCAACTTTAGAGAACCGTAACTCCATGTTCCCCACCTTCAGCGGAAGGCACATAAAAATATGTCAAAAGTCCAAAGCATAGTCAACTGAGTAATCAAATAATCTAGTTAACAAGTCGAAGAAATGGAGAAAAAAACAGTGCCTATAATCAGGAAAAAACTCCCAAGACCCTTATAAAAATGCCACACAAACAAGAAATATAAAAATTCAATACCTGACTAAATATGCAGCTTTAGCACATCAAGGCAAACAAAGTCCATTAAACCACTAGCAGCTACACCAAAATAACTTTTGAACAATTCATAAAGATGGACTGAGTTTTTTTTTTTATTTGGCATGAAAATAGGCTTTGAGAACATAAATACTTGAAGGTCCAGAAAGAGTTAAGAAATGCAGAACAAAACTAAATTGAAAATTAATGACTGGGGCAGCTGGTCCCCAGATATTCTTTAAAATATTGCACCCTAACTCTCTTGATGTTTGTTAAAACTCTCTTGATGTTTATTGAAACTGGGTCCTTTAAGTGAAAAGAGCTCTAACAACTCAAAATGAACATTTTTTTTTTCTTTTTAACAACTGTGAGCAGCATTTTAGCGAGATATTAATACTGTGCTATCTGCCCCCAAAAGCAATGCTGATAAGCATTATTTTTAGCGTATAGCAAGCTCTTTGGAACAGTATTAGATTGTTCAAAAATAAAACAGTGTAGAGGAAGAAGAAAATAAAATCCAGCTCTTTAAAGGACATGAAAGAGATGTCACCTGGTGCAGAAAAAGCCAAAAGTTTTTGTAGAACTGTCTATCACTGTGTGGACTACGTACCACAGAGATTGAAAAAGATGGAACCACCACACACAAATTGACTCACTCATTGACTTCTCTTGAAGGTGGAAATGTGGTGCCTATATAGTCTCTTTTTCCTCAGATAACCATATACACAAATTTGATTCCCAGAATGACTCAGACAGCAGAAGGACCCATCTATACAAGACCTGTTTCCTCAACATTCAACATCAGATCTTGGATCTTGCAAGCCTGGCATTTTAGACATCAGGTCAAGTTGAGCAAGTGGGGATTAACCTACTGTATTTGCATGTTCCCATTTAAGCTGAGCATTGTGCTCTTTGTCTGAAAGCACTCAGGAGATAAGACTTGTTAACAATTTTTTTGTAAGAACAAAGATCCTTTTAACTTCATATCCAATAGTGGCCAGAAGCAGATGCATGAAGAACGAGAACAGTAGACTAGAAAGGATACCTCGCACTAGTAATCTCCTAGCTACTTGACATGAGAAGAAGGACTGTGTGTTGTAATGGCCTCCCACTACAATGTCACCCATTCTGATCTCCCCTCTAATGCTGACTCACAGGCCATCAGCTGGCTCCCTGTACATCCCAAAGCAGAGCTCTGTGTATTTCAGCTGCTCCCTCACAGACAAGGCAATTCCCCCTCCTTGCCTTCTCAGCCTCTTTCCTAAAGAGCCTAGCTTAATCCACCACAGTCCTCCTGTAACCTCCTGCTCTGCAACTAATCCACAGAGTTAAAACTGGGACATGTTGGACAGGAGCCTAGACAACGTGCATTAACCTACACCTCATGCATTTCAGTTCTTGGGCCATGTGAGCTATCCCACCACTTCTCTATGTCATCAATGAAATCATAGCCCTGAACCACTAGAAGAGCTCTAATTCCTCTTGTTTGTTCCCCATACTGCAGGCATTTGTGCACAGGCACTTTAAAGAGGCACCCAGCCATGTTAATTTCCCAGAAACTATATGGGGGCTTTCTTTTTCCCCACAGGTACTTCCTTATTTATGTTCACACACTTGAAGTGCACTTCTTTCAGCCCTTTTTTAACATACTATTATGAAATCTACCCAGTTCATATTTCCCCTCATATATTTTGTACTAACTCTTCCCACTACTTTCTCAGTTGATAATTGATCATGCTCTTCCTCCCATGCTTTTCCTAATTTAAAGCTCTTCTTACCAGATTGGCTGGCCTTTTGGCAAAGATGTTTCTGCCAAGTGGATCCCATCTCTTCCAAAGAGTCTTCAGTCCTCAAAAAGGAGGTCATAGAAACCTTTTAAGGACCTTGTCAAAATCCATGGTCATAGAAACCAAGTCTCTTTTGCCAATGCCTGCTGTGCAACCGATTTTTGACCAGCAGGATCCATCTACTCCTTCTTCTCACCAACCTCCCCCTCACCAGCAGGATCAAAGAGAGACCCACCTGGGCCACCAGTACCCTTGACCATCACACCCAGAGCCTGCTTGCTACTTGCCAGGACTCCCCTGGAAGTATCCTTAGTACCCACACGGAAGAGCAGCAAGGGATAATAATCTGCAGGTAGAATAAGTTTTGCAAGTCTTTTAACAATTTCTACAATGCAAGCCCATGGAAAGCAGTAAACCTCCCTGGATGAGAGGTCCAGCTGTCAGAGGAGGCTTCTACTCCTTGCAGCAAGGAGCCTTTGATTACTAACACCACTTTTTCTGGTGCTCCTGTGTGGCTCATGGTCAAGGGGCTCAGACACCTCATTTGACAGAGCTCCCAGCTCCTAATTTGCTATGACAGCACTGAATCTATTCTGTAGTTGCAAACCTTCAGGTGAAGCAAGAGGCTTCCCCTTGGTGCCAGAAGTCACAGAGACCAGCCTTTGTCATCACTGAAACCTCCATTTCCCATTCTGATCTGCAGGAGCTCGGGACAATCACGCCATGATCAATGTGATCAAGTGAAAGCTGTTTATTTAGTAAAACATCGCTCTTTTATAATTTCTTTGGCATAGCACGCAGTACAAGTTATTCTGCTATTGGTTACATTGTGCATATCATTTACCTAGCAACAATTTCTAATTGGTAGCACATATTCTTCAAGCTCTCGTTATTGTAGCATAGCTCAGTCCATTCTCCCTACACCTGCTGGATTGGCTGGTGCTCCTGCACTGACTTCTTGTCAGGTTGCTGTTCTGTGGAATTTGCTCGTTAGGCTTTTTATTTCCTTCACTCCCTGGGACTCTTCAGCCTCAGGGCTTCCCAGGCTCTTTCAGGGAAACATCATTATCTTGCTCAAAGCTAAAGTCCATCCCTGAGTCCTCAGACCAGCTGTGGACTCCCACATGACCAGCACAGACTCAACCTGCCTCTCCTTCGTTAGAAAAGGAAGGAGTGGGCTCTTGAAGCTATAGTCTCAGAGATTGAGTCCATCTCTTGCCATCAACGTCCAGATAGTGCTAGTCATGCAGAAATGGATCATCATGAAGGATTTGATCAATCTGCAACAACTCCTTTACTCTGTATTCCATGGTCACAGTGCTTCTATCTAACAAAGAACAGTCATTGTGCCTATGTTCTCATCTTACATAAAATAGCATAAAGACTAGGGCACCAAATGACCCCCAGACAACAACTCTAAGAGCCCAGATAAGGCACATTCCTCATGCTCCTGAGTGCTGAAACCAAATTCAAGGTGAAAAAGTAGCCAGCTTCCTGCAGCCCAGAAGAATTTTCATAAATGCCTTGAGATAGCACTAAAAGTACTGGTATTGTTTTTTCCGTCTTTCTACCCATCTTAACTCCATGAGGCTTTTCAGAGGTGTCATGTAATCCCCAAGTTTCCTCTTATAATTCAACGTTTTTGGTATTATTTCAGTCCCTTCTTTGAAAGCCTTATCATATTTCTTTATGTGGTATGTTGGCTCAGTAACCACCTGAGAAGTCATGTGACTGTCTGTATAATCCATAATTCTGTGTAGTGAAGAAGAAGGAAGAAATAGTTTTTGTAATGAAATGTATCACTGTGTCTGGTGGTTGGAGTACCACAATGATATAAACAACATAGGGTGCTGTACAAAAACCGGAAGAAGGAAAAAAGGCAATATATTTTGGGGGAGAAAGCAGATGGGTGACTGAAATTATTAAGGAGACAAATACAACACTAATTTTGTATTTCTGTTTATCATGTAAATATATGGCTCACAGGGTTTCTAACAGACCGGAGAAAGAAAGAACTTGGAAATTCTGTACTCAGTCAAGTTATTCAAAATCATGAAACTATTCAATTATTGTCTTTCTCTTTCCAGTTATGGAAGAAAATGTGGCTCTGGATACCCTAATGGGATTGCACACATGGATAACCGGGACAACTATCTCGCTTCTCAACTTCTGTTTTTACAACACCTTTTAATACCACGAGGAGGGAGCTATTTATTGGAATAAGATTCAGCAGTGTGAGAACAGATAAGCTTATATTTGGAAGTGGGACCACTCTTACAGTTGAACCAAGTAAGTATCATTGTTTTCTAAAAATTATGTTAAAATTAAGGTGGGGGAGGATAAAGGTATCTAATGGTTTGGGTTCACTGTAAGAATTTTCTGCTGCAATAATCCTTAGAGTGCACTCTCACCAGCCAGGGTTTCAAGATGAATCCTCTGCTTGTATGTGCTTAGGAAGGCTTCTCAGGAACAATGGGGCTACCTCTGTATAACACCGTTACTCTACGACCCCAGGCACCTGTTGCATGCTACTTATTCTTAACATATTATAACTTATTCTCAGTGCTTTCTGGCCCAAATTCGCTGTGAAGTGTCCTGTCCTCCAGTAGATTTTCACTGCCTCATTTTGAGTAGGAAAGTGCAGCTCAGTGAAGAACTGACAGTGCAGAGAAGTTTTGAGGCAGATCTTTCACAGATCTGCCTCACATCTTTCACATAGCAGAGTATGAGAAATTAGTTTTTGACACTGGCACCACACTCGTAGGGTCACCAGCTAAGTAATTCCACTGGCATGGAGAAAGCGAAGGAAAGAGGTTAAATGTCCTTGGGCTTAAATTTTCACAACTGCCTTATATCCAAGGCCACTTAGAATGAATGAAAATTGGCTACCAAGTTGCCTAGGCTTTGGAAACACAGATATGGTAAGTAGAGATTATAACAGGTCTTAGTTCTTCAAATCTTCACGTGAAATTTTGTGATGTACAAAAAAGGTAGATGTCATCCCAAGCTTTTCTGTGAGAGTGTGAGTCTTGGGGCAGCAGGGGAGTTTGTCTGGGTGACCCTTGTTATCGTAAACATCCAGGAGCATGCCTTAAGGCTTGTTACAGTGCTTTCAGAAATCTGCACGTGTTTAAAGTGCTGCAAAAATGTCCCATGTAATTTTACATACCTAAAACATCCTACTTTCGTGCCAGAAGAGCATGGGGCTCCCTTAGGTGCTGCCTAATATCTGTCCAAGTCGGTAGGATATCTTGCATGGGAATAAATGTTTATTTTGGGACTATTTAAGTCCACTTCCAAAGAGACAAATGAATACAAAGTTATTCTGAAGAAAGATCTTCAGAATACAGAATACAGATCTTTACAGCCTGTTACTCCTCAATTGTAAATGTAGGACCAGCAGAAACTGCCAGATTCCATTATTTTAACGTCAGTCTACATTGATGTGAAGACTATATTTGTAAAAACAACAACAAAAAAACTATATGGAATATATAGCTCTTCCCATGACTTTGTAACATGAAAAGGGAAAAAGAAGTACAACTTTTTGTGCTAATAAAATGCAACTGCTGTAATGTAACACACACATCCCTCCCAAAGCAAGCAGTGGTAAGAGTTCATGGCTGTACTTTGCAAAATAGTGGGACTCAGTTGAGGCTTCTGAGGTCTGACAAAGAAATAGTTCTGTTTTATTAATTACAATTGTACTGTGCACATTTGTTCTTGCTGAAGATCTCACCTAGCGAGTTATGCCAGAGAATCAGCTTGCTAGTAAAGCTTGCTAGAATGCTGTTTGGAAACACTGGAGTTCAGAGAACGTGAAAAACTTGTAAAGATCTTCTCAGATAACAAAGATTGCTCAGGACTAACAGCCTCTGGCAAAGCCATGTTACAGCACCTGGGAAGGAAATAGGTGTAGAAGAAAGAGCAAAATGAGCCTTTTTTGATGTACGTGTTTTAACTGTGTGCTACTGCTCCTCTTATCTTTGGAAAGGGGACTCAACTGACTGTGGAGCCAAGTAGGTATTCTTTATACACTAACCTTTCCTGAGTTGTTATTGTTTGGATTTTCACTTCTATTTTTTGCCTTTTCTTCCTCCGAAAATTCAGGCAGCCACTCCCCCATGCTTTGAAGTCACTAATTTAAGCTTTCTGTGTATAGCAGTTTTGTATGCAATTAGACAATCTAAGTATAAAAAACATGCTGATCCCACTCAGGAGTTGCCAAAGAATTTGGGCTCCCCAAGGGCAAGTCTTGCCTGCTATCATGCTGCATTTCTTTGGGACCTAACATCTAGCCACTTAGGCATCTTAATAAGCTTTCCATAGTAACTGTTAGGTTTTAAAATCATGTTTGGACAGTCTAAAGGGACTGTCCAAAGGGAACTGCCATTTCTGTGGCGGTTGACACTTAAGTTCCGTTCTGTCAGAGTTAGAAAGACAGCACCGAGAGTAGAGAAGGATAATGTACAAAAGCATTAAGTGGATTCTTATGCAACATTTCTGTGCTAGTCTAAACTTACTAAATTGTTCAGAGTTTGAGTTACACTGAATAGATCAGATGAAGTTAATGAATGTTTAATTCCTGTTTGCTGTAGATGTTGACAAGCATTGAGTTGTGCCTGTTTTATTAGCAAGGCCAACCCATGAAGATAAGACAGAGTACTACTTGGCTTTCACCTCAGTTCCTTAGTATTGGGGTATGGGTGGTGCAGAAAGAGTAAAATCAAAGCCCCTTGATCAAACATTGAAAAATACTCTGTGATTGACAAAATGTTAGACCCGAGGGACCTCTTGACCAGACTGCAAGGCAGATGCCATGCAGAATTCAAAGCCTAACGCACCTCTCTTTAGCAAAGAGACTCATCAGGACGTACCTGTCAAATTGGACATATACATCTTTTTTTGTATGTCTGATGCCTTTCATAAGATGAGCCCTTTTTGGCAAGAAAACATGCTAGATGATTCCCTTCAGTTTCATGTTTTTATTATAATTTATGTTGCTAATCTTGCCCTGACATTGGTATGTGGAATCACCCTGGTTTCTCCACATGACCTGAGGGCAAAGATATTTTACTTTTTAAAAAAACCTCATGATATAATGCCTTGTTGGCTAATAAATTATTTTGAAACAAGCATATTTCGTTACCTGTATGTCTTATAAGAAATTTCCAGAGAAGGCTGCTGCTATATAGTTGAAATTGAGGCTTTTGCTGTTGTCAAGCCTTTGTCATTCATGTATGTTGCTTGGAACTGGGAATTCAACTCTAAAATTCTTTCAAAACTGAAAAAGTACCTCTCAAAGTTTCAGAGTAAGTCTTCTGAAAGGTGTGAAAACTTGTCGGTGTATTTTAGGTTCTCTCAAAACTCCAGTTCTAGGACATTTCTGCACATAGTGTCATTCATTGGAGTAACCTTGCACAACAGTGAAGCAACAAACTGAATTCTCTTTGCCCTACCACTCTTGCCATGGTTAGACCTTTTAGCCACATTAGAAGAATGTTTGGGGCGGGGGGGGGCGAGTAAAGGAAAAACATTTGTTCCCTCATGTCTCATGAATATGCAAGACAATCAAGATATTTTTAGGAATAAAGTTGTTGAGAAAGGAGAATAATTTGACTCTCAGAGAGGCATCCATAAGTTCTCATTTGCAGATAAAATAAAAAATTCACATATAGACATGAGCTTTGGCAAAAGGAAGCTTAGATTCCAGCACAATTAAAGCTCTTATTATAAAACCTGCTCTCATACACCCTTTTCCTCTTTGATCTGACCTTTTGGAAGCAGCAGAAAGAAATAATGCAATAAAAAAAAAGCAGTTAGTCATTAATAATGCTAGAAATTAGTCACAGCTGGAGTATATATGAACTTCAGGTGACCTAGCACTCAGGCAAGCTTGTAATAAAATGAAATTGTGCTCAAACAATGCTCTTTTTTTATAGACAATCAAAAAAGTTCTGACCCACAAGTCATTGTGTTAAAATCAAAGAAACCAGAAGAAGATGGAAAGACTGGGAAAGCAGCTTGTCTGGCAACGAATTCCTCTACAAAGACCATCACCTTGGAGATGTCCCCTAATGAAGTTGTATATCAACAGAGTACACCTGTCTTGACATCAGAGGGGTTGTACAATGCTATTAAAGTGGTCAATGTGACAAAAGACAAGAATGTGACCTGCACACTTAAATTCGGTAACAGAACAGTTACAGCCAACATGACATTGTCAGGTACAATTTTGTGGTATATCTGCAACTTGTTTCTTGAGGTAGTGTCTTCTAGTGCTTGCTATTTCTCTTGCTAGTAACTATTACCCTGAGTAACCAGCAGAAATGAGAAAGACAGGCTGGTTGACAGTTAGCCTCCATGATCTTGAAGGTCTTTTCCAACCTAAATGATTCTATGATTCCGTGATTCTAAGACACCCTCAAAGATACTTAAAAGCATCTAAATTAAATGGTCTTAACTGCTTAACAACTTGGAGTTACTTTTTGGGAGGGAAAAAAAGACACAACTTTTTTAAAAATTGTGCATTTACTTATTACTAAATATTTCACCATACAGCAGAAAAACTCCTAGAGCATAGCCTGAAATAGCTTTTCTAAAAACAAAGAGTTGAAGTGGTGGTATGGGGTTTTTTTTCCTAAATCACTTTTTGAATTTTGAGGGATTGTTTTTGTCATCATGAAGCTCATTCAAATAGTAAAACCAAAACAACTCAGGAATTCTTTGTTTCCTGCATGGAGAAATTTTCTCCTCAAATTAATAGTAGATTTAATGACCAGTCATCAGAGCCTCAGACTGTACTGCTGACATATTCCTGTGGGAAGGGTTGTAGGAACATTTTGTTTCATCCTTTTAAAAATGTGGATATAGTTTATAATGCCTTTTCTTTATCAAGCTACAGAAAAGATGGTTGAAGAACAAGTAACAGGGAAGGTTTGCAATTCCACAGACACCCCTGCACAAGGTAAGTTACCTAAATAGATTGTGAATTTACTTTACTATGTCAGGGATAAATGCATGGAAACACCTCTCAGGGTTAGAGGAACCAGAATACAACACGTTCATCAAACATAACCTGCTTTTCAAGGTAGATGGTTTAGTAACAGACAAGCAACAGGAAGCAAAATCCAGTCTAGACTGACATCCTCCTTCCCTGCTGTTGCCACATTTCTCTCGTATTTTCCTTTGCTGTTGTGTCTTTCCCTGAAACTACTACCTGTGTTTTTTTTCCACTTCCTGCCAATATCCAAATCTAGACCATGATGTCTCCCGTCTTTTCTCTATCACTAAGCAGATACCAAAGTGGAGAAAGCGAACATGCTGTCTATGGCTGTGTTGGGTTTGAGAGTCCTGCTGGCAAAAACAATTGCCTTCAATACACTCCTGAGTATCAAGTTGTTTCTCTTCTGAGGTAAGGAAGCACATAGCTTGACCTATAAAATTACTGGAAGCACATGCCAGGAATAACTGCCTGTCTTCGTGTACTTCTTCAGCTCCACAAGCAATGCTACCTGTTCATCTGTTCCTTTTTCTTTTAAATAACTCGTGAAGATTTCTTGAGAAAAAAAAAAATGGCAAAGAAACAAAATCAAAAAACAACCCCCTAAAAAAGCCAACTAAAAAAACCCCATTCTCCCTCCTAAACCACAAAGGAAACAGCCCCTTTCTCTATCCAAAGCTCTGTTCTCCATGGCTGGTCCCCAAATTTTGTTTGCAGCAAACTTGCCTTGCCAGAGCAACTCAAGTATTACCAGAAGTGCCCAGGAGATACCTCATTGACTATTTCAAATGGCAGAGCACAAAGCCTGGAGGAAAATCAAGACAAATAAGGAGTCAAAAGCAAGGCTCCCAAAACACAAACATGTGAAGTAGTGGGAGGAGAGAGAAGAGGGGGGAGGATTTTTAGATTAAGATGTCCGAAGGGGCACAGAAGATAGTTCAACCTAAGTTTTATGAGTCTACCTGTCTTGATATGACACCTACCAAACAGTCACAGGTAGCACCTATTGTATTAAATGCAGTTTAAAACACACTTTGCTTTTCCAGACAGTGGAGAAGCAAGGCAACATCAACCTGAGGAACAGCAGGAGAGAGCATGCACCAGCAGCATGACGAATTGAACAGCCAATGTCAAATCTGCTGACAACAACCATCCAGCACACAACATAGCACCTTCCCCTTAAGACATTTCATACCGTTGAATCCTGCCTAGCTAGTTTATTTAGTTTTAAGAGTTGTAATTGCTTTTGCTATTTCTTTTTCCCTGTGAACTGAGGAGAGTGTATTTTTCCTCATCTCCCCGCTAAGTAGAAATTGATCTAGACTTTGCATGGAAGCATCCAACCTGCTTCAATAGTTTTGAAAAATCCAACCCTCACTGTAGGTGTAGGGCCCTTTTCAAACACCTTTTACAAGCATGTTGCATTTCTGTCTGTAGAACTGATATATTACTGCTGAAAGAATTCAAGCACAGTAGATGTTATTTATAGCTTTAATGTTTTTTAGGTAGCTTTAATGGCAATAAAATTCTAGTGTAGATGAGAAGACTTGTTTTGGATCTGAAGTGATCTAATTCAACCAAATAATGTCCAAACATAGAAGCATTTCTCTATTAAATCTGTATTTCTTCTGCAAAGTGTACGGCACATGCATTTTACGTTACTGTAGGCATGACCAAAATAAAACTTCTGCTAAGCCAAAATGCTGTTGTTTGACCTGTGCTTTTTCTTCTGAATTTGGGATGGAGTTTGCTGAATTCCAAATGTCCTAATGACCAGTGATAACCTAGATTTCCTGTTGGCTGAATTTGTCTTTTCTAGAATTTGTTCAGGGAAGTGAAGTTTCTTTTTGGCACATTAAAAAGCTTCAGTAGGGCCATGAATTGTAGACTTAAGGGATTCAAATGAGGTCTGGCCTTTTGGATCACTTTGAAGAGATCCCAGCAAGATATTTTGCATCATAGCAAAAAGAGACACATGTCTAGGGAGAAACCAGTTAAGAGACAGCTTGATATGAGCACAAAGAAGGAAAACACACATACTAGAAAAGAAGAAAACATGCTGTTTTTTTCCACTCTTTGATACTAAGAAGAGGCCAACAGGAAATAATGTATGGTAGTTTGATGTAGTGATAGTTTCCATAGCAACTTAGTTGTTAGTCAAAAAGACCCCAACACACACATTCCCCCACTCATCTTTCTCTCACAAGCAACAGGCAGGATGCTGTGGTCAACATTTATGACTAAGCTACACCATGCAAGACTAACTTGCCCTTATTTTGCAAAACAAGTTAACCACATCCTGAAGGGGAAATAAGGTTTTTCACATACTCACTGAGTTACTGTTGGCTTCAAGACAGCCTCTACAGAGTGCATAGAGTGTTTAATTAAGCTTTGTTAGGTTAGTCCCTCAGACGTTGCAGACATCTACAGGAAGACCTTCTCCCTATGCAGAAGACAAGTTAAATTTGCATGGGAAAGCCAAAAACAGTAAAATGCTTATTTAGTGCGTTCTACTTCCATATTGTAAATCAGGCGGAGTTGTTCACTAGTATTTTTATACTGATTTTCTGATGACACCTTGAAACTTCTTGTCTTGCACTCCTTTTCCCAATCTCTAAGGCAAGACTCAGACTGGGAGTACTATTTCTGTGCCTCAGTGCAAATCAAGGAATCACATTTTCTTGATCAGTCTTTGGTTGCACTTGAGAGCTTTGGCAGAATTACAATCCTGCAACACTGCACAAGCAAAATGAGAGATCTACAAATGTGTGACTACTGAGGGATAGCATTGACTCATACAGAAATTTATCAGCCAGATACAAACATCAGTCTCTATTGTTACAAACACCCATCCATACTGGCATAGGACATCAGAGCCCTCATTTCCATCATGAAGAGGTTCATGACCTAAGTGATACCTCCATGGTCATGTTTTTCAGATCTCCCTGTGCACCACTGGGAAATGGGTCAGTGTGGAATGACCTGTTCTCACTAACCCATAAAATGTGACTCAGCAAAGTCTCTGTTATCTAAGTTTCAGTCAAAAAAAGAGAAACTAGTGTCTTTGGGAAGATGGCTTGAAGTCTTTAGTTCTGTGGTTCATGAGAAGCAGAGAATATCCATCCATCAGTTTCTTACCACAGTCTATCACCCATAGGGAGCAGAATACAGCTCCAGCTCCAGCTCTTCAAGGAGCTGATCAACAGGACCCCCTGGGAGGTAGTCCTCAAGGATGAAGGGGCAGAGCAGATCTGGCAGATCTTTAAGGAGGCTTTCCTAGAGCACAAGAGCTCTCAATACCCACGTGCAGGAAATCAGGCAAGAAAGGAAAGAGACCGGCATGGCTGAGTCAAGAACGGCTGATTGAACTAAAGAACAAGATGAAACTGCACAAACAGTTAAAACTGGGACAGGTAACCTGGGAAGAATATAGGGACGCTGCCCAGTTATGTAGGGACAAAGTCAGGAAGGCCAAGGCACAGCTGGAGCTGAACCTAGCGAGGGATACAAAGAAAAACAAGAAGGGATTTTATAAGTACCTAAATCAAAAAAGGAAGGTCAAAGAA
>VZZY01004046.1:24903-85048 GCA_013400335.1 Eurystomus gularis | reverse complement strand
CCCCCCCCCCCCCCCCCAAAGGATTTAAATCTTCTGGCTCGCTAACACTGCCAGCAACGAACGCACCAAAACCACCAGCATCAAAGGCTTAAATAAAATCACCCTAAAAAGTCATATTTTTCAGTAGCACCTACAGAATTCCAGAGCCTAAGCCCCCCCTTCAAATGCACAGGACTTAGGCATGCAGGTAATCTCCAGCTTTTGAGACAAATCTGAGTTTGAAACCTATCTTTTGACACACAAAAAAAGAGGAGATTTAGCAACTTTGCCCCAGAGACACTAGATCTGGCCGCCAGCACCCACCACAGGAGAGCTTCTTAGCTTTTTTTTTTTTTCTTTTTTTTTTTAAATCCGTCTCAGCTCTGGTTCCAGAATTTCAATGCAGATATACAAAACATATATTTTAATGCTTCTTAATCAGCAAGAAACTGCAAATACATCTTTTACTACAACTAGATAATATAATTTCAGCTAAGGCTATACTGTAGCTTCGGAGTCTTCGTCTGAACTCCTGCAGTTACTGCTTTTCCTGAAGCCTTTCCACGTGTAACCCATGAAGGTTGGGCTGATGGGCAGGAAGCTGAAACATCTGTATTTTTTAATAAAGTTCATGCCAAAAGGCAAATCGTACGTTTCCATGCCGTCCAGGGACTTGCTTCCTTTACCAACCCCTTTCTTCCATTTCCGTATTCCCCTTTCTTCAGGGCTTCCTAGAAGTTAAAATAAAAGAAAAAGGGAGAAAAAAACCCCCAAACACGCATGAACAGAATTCTGTAAACACAGACATACACAGCGGAGAAGGGAAGATAGAAAATCCCAAGTCTCAGACATCACGTTCAGTGAAGCACTGCAAAGATCTTCTAGACTCCTCAAAGAGGCAGAAAGAGGGAAAAAATGTTTACTGGAAATGCCCATTACCTGCTTTATTTTGTAACTGGAAGTCAAGGCAAATTTTTGGTCTCAAATTGGATCTTAAAAATATTTTTCCTCTGAAGAAGACTACTGCGGTTTGATTTTTATGAGCTATTTTGTATGTTTGATAGAATGGAGCCCTTAACCCAAAGGCTCAAAGTGTTCTCAAGGAAACTGAGGCACGCAGGAGTTCAGTGGCCTGCTCTTGGTGTTCAAGAAGTCAACCACCAAAGCAGCAACCTCTAACCTCTCCCTCATCTCCTGCCCCCCTGGAACGCTTGGCTGCCTTCCTTCGGAACTGCAGTCATCAGCTCAGATAAAACGCCAAGACCAAGATCATGTGCTGACCTGGAATGGTGTTATCCAAAATAAAGGCAACGCAGCCACCCACAAACATGGCTGTAGTGAGAAGAACGTTCAACACTTGATCAATGCCCGCTATTCCTAGAAGAATAGGGAAAAAAAACGTATTTAGTATTTGAATTATTGTTGTGTATACACATCCTACGGATTTACACACAGGTCAGCCAGGAAGACTTGCTACTGAGTTCACCGAGGGATTTCACAGAATGATCAAGGCTGGAAGGGCCCTCTGGAGATCATCTTGGCCAACTCCTGTGCTCCAGCAGGTCACCCAGAGCAGGTTGGACAGGATGGTGTCCAGGCACGTCTGGAATCTCTGCAGAGAAGGAGACTCCACAACCTCTCTGGGCAGCCTGGGCCAGGCTCGGACACCCTCAAAGTAAAGAAGTTCCTCCTTAGGTTTAGATGGAACTTCCTATGTCAAGTTTGTGCTCGTTACCTCTTGTCTTGTCACTGGGCACCGCTGACAAGAGTCTGGCCCCATCCTCCTGACACCCACTCTTTAAGTATTTAGAAGCATTGAGAAGATCCCTCCTCAGGCTAAAAAGCCCCAAGTCCCTCAGCCCTTCTTAATAAGACAGATGCTCAGCAGGGCTCTTAAAACCATGTGGGAATAGACGCAGAAGAACCTTTACCTAATGTAGTCCACCTTGGAGATCCCCTCTTTCCCCAAACGTAACTCTGTGAACTTTCAGTTGCTTATTAAAACACCCCAAAATGCCATTTTACTTCCTACTGCAGACAACTGCTTCATTTAAACTAATGGTTTGGGCTGGAAGAGACCTTAAAGATCCCCTAGTTCTCCTCCAAACACACCTGCCTTCATACCTGTAGCTTTGTCTCCATAATACTTTGGGTTTTCTCTACCTCACTTGGTACGTGCAGGTACCTTGCACGAGTACAAGGTGACACCATGCCCCACGTAAACGAGCAGAAACACATACCTGTGACCAGAGGATTTTGTTTGAGATAGCTTGGAAGGACGAGTCCAAAGAAAATGGAAAATCCAAGTACAAACAGGTTACGAGAAGAATTTAAATCTATGAACTGGAGGTTAGACAGACCCACGGCTGTAATCATCCCTAAATAAAAACACAACAAGGCTCGGCTTTTATATACGATCTTTTTCTTCAAAAAAACAAAAATAGAGCAGCAAACAGATAAATGCAGCACTAGAGTAAAAAGACAGAGCAAAAAAAAAACCCAAAAAAGGAGCAAAAAAAGCCATACGTTACCAAAGAGAGTGCAGAAGAGGGCTCCGAGCACGGGGTCCGGCAGCGACGCAAAGAGAGCGCTGAACTTGCCGACCATGCCAAGCAGGAGCATGAAAGCTGCCCCGTACTGAATAACCCTGCGGCTTCCCACCTGCGGGAGAGCAGAAAGGGAGGGACGCTGCAGAAAGTCCGCAGCTTCACACCCCGCATTTTAGATTATTATTCTCTTTTCAATGTAAAATGTCCTGTCAAGCTTGTTTGGTGTTCAAAGGGAGGCTGCAGAGCCTTGGAGGGCTCAGCTCTAACGTGGCCGCACACCAATTCTAACGTAGCTTTGCTTGATTTTGTTTTCGCTGACGTTAAGTCATCTTTCAAACCTTGGGGAACTGCTGCAGCCACAGTAACCGGGAATTGTGGCGCGGTCCCATCTACAATAAAGAAAACGTAACGAGGAGAGGCGGTGAATGGATCGATTGTAATGCAAATGGGGGAAAAAGATTAATAAAATCCACGTGTCGCTGCCCTTTTACACAAGAACATAAGGCTCAGTTACCTACCACGCGGTTCACTTGGAGGAGATGCAGGCTCCCCAGACAGGCCATCAACTGATTTTACACCATCCCTCTTTGAGGCCTGAACTGAACCCACGTGAATCACAGCTGTGCCACTGCTGTGAAACCAGGCGCCTGCACTTCCTTCCCGTTTTCAGTTTGAGCGTTCAAACTCCGGGCAGAATTTCTCTGGCACGATGGTGTAGGGGGAGCTGATAAACCTGAGCGGCTGGCGTTTTAATGGTGTTATACCTGGATAAGAGGCACACCAGGGACAAAACCAAACCCTGTTACGCCGCTAAGGTGGTTTCTAGCAAAGCCCGTTGGAGGTTCCCTCTTACAGAGTATTAAGCTTCAAAGAGAAGGAGATATTAGTTTGTTAATCATGTGTGACTGAGCTAAATGAGGAAAAACAGAGTGGGTGTGTCTAGGTAAAAGTTCTTCTTCCCCCATCATCTTCACTGCTTGAGTGAGACGTGTTCACCTACAAACAGAAGCTAGAGCAGGAAATTAGAGTGTCCACCAGAGTAATGACACAAGTTAGCCTGCACTTTTCTCTACTTTTTATAAAGACACTAATTTCCTTAGGACCCCCAATATCTTGCTTTAAAATTATCTTTAAAAAAATCCACAACAGTGACGTTTATTTATGCAAATGCCCAATCACTACAAGGCAAACAAATTAAGCTCCTTTTGAAAGAGCTCCTGAAAGGACCCTGGTCAGCAGTTAGCTCCAGCTACGTCAGGCATTTGTACACACACTTTACCTAAATATTTTGGAGTACATGATACGGTACTTTGGACTTCACAGGAGTTTTCATTTCATCACGACTTCATGGCATAAGCTGCCTAAGCTTTTGCCCCAGCGAATCACATGGAATTGGTTCTCCTCTCATCAAATGAAGCTCGCTCCCAGACTAGCTCAAAGACTTTGCAGTATTTACACCAGGTTGAAGCCTTAAATTTAAATTCTGAGCGTAATCATATACTGGTGTCAGGGGAGGTCAACGCCTCTTCAAAGGTTGTGTTGGTATAAATGGCATCACCAGGTCTACAGAGTCTGTGCTCACGAGCACTAAAGATCTTCCCTCCCAAATAAACAGCAGAGCATCACAGAATCGTGATCATTCAGATCATCAAGTCCAACCGTTAACCCAGCACTGCTGGGTCACCCCGTGCCAAAAATCTACATTGATATAAACTAAAGTTGCAGAATGTTCAGGTTTTTAGGGCTGAGTGTGCAGAGAGGAACACAAGACAAAGCCCTGGAGCGCAGCCATCCAGCTGTGCCATCCTGGATGAGGCACAGTCGCTCTTCCACCCCGCACTCTGAACAGACCTCACTGTAGTTCACTCTGGAACAGCTGCCAGTTTAACAGTCTTTTTTTTTTTTTGCTGTTCCAAAGCAAAACGGACGCTTGTTTCTGTGGGACGTTAATAAAAAAGTGTTGTTAATTCAGATCAACGCCTATGAAGTAACAACAGAAAGGGAGCAGGACGGAATAAATCTTTAAGGGTTCTTCTAACCACGATTTCTTCTAGGAAATTTCCATCAGCCACGGAAGGCAGAGGTGTGCAGACAGCAGATGGTGCTGTCAGCATTTATATTCCATCCCAAGACCCAACAGAATCATCCTTTGTGCAGAGAAAAGATGGCTGAAGATGAATGCCTCACCTACACTGGATTAAGTCAGAGGGATGAGTTACTGCAAGCGGAGAGCGTACTTTTTTTTTATCTTGCACGCATGAAGATTTACAGCTTCCAAGCAAACTACGCAACAAGAGGTACGTATTTACAACATAAATTACTCTTATCAGTGTTGTTGCTCTTTCCTAACAAGGTTAAATTCACACTTTCTGCAGCCCAAGGTCTCCCCGTTCAGCACGGCACTCAAGCACCCATCCAGTTCAGCACGTGAACACAGCAAGTCCTCAAGTGCTTCTATATTTTGCTGTGTAACACCCTCAAAAATATGTAGTCCCCTAAACCTGCTCAGTGCCTTAGAAAGTTATGATGGAAACAAATATTTAGGGTGTATTTAACTCGGGAGTTACCTTGACTGCAGCTCCTGTTCTAGCTGTGTCAGTGTAACGTCCTAGTACGGACGTAGATAAGACTCAAGGACCTCAAGTGGCGTTTCATTGTGCACTCAAGTGAGACACTAAACCCAGTCAGTTCTCTAGTGAAGCTTTCAGAGCCGAGATATCCAAGAGAGTATCAATTTCTAGAGAGTTTACAGTGTTTACGCCTCAATTCAAAAGACCCTAGAGACCTGGAGTGCCTTCTTGGCTTTCAAAGGGATGGCATCATCTTATTTAGCACCCTCTGCTTTACGTAGGTTTTCTAAACTGCCCTTTAGTCTGAAGAAAGATTTTTGAGGTCCTTCTCTGTATTTCCACAGACAATGGCCAGCAGAGACCAGTTAGGTAAATTCAGAATGCCGTGTAGTGTGGCTGCATGAAGTACTGAGTAGTGTGGCTTCTTGGGAGAGGACTGTGCTGTGAGATGTGAAAATGGAGTAAGTAATCCACCAGAGGAGATCAAATACTCGAGTCACTGAGTGACCAGGGGAAACACGTACCTTCGTGATGCCCAAGACACCAATGTTAGGGCTGGAAGAAGTGGATCCATTCCCTGTTCCAAATACTCCATCCAGAACACAGGAGAGACCCTCAATAAAAATCCCTCTGTAAATCACAAAGCAGAATAAAAGAGTCAAAGCTGTATTAGCGCGGACTCGCTTCAGATGGTGCTTTGTGACTGCACGCTGCGTGGGGGCTGCAAAGGCACCTGTCCCAGAGGAACTGCTGCAATTCATAGGATCATGGACGGGTTTGGCTTGGAAGGGACCTTAAAGATGATCTAGTTCCAACCCCCTGCCATGGCAGGGACACCTCCCACTAGACCGTGTTGCTCAAGGCCCCGTTCAACCTGGTCT
The DNA here is from genome assembly GCA_013400335.1 of Eurystomus gularis. NCBI lineage: Eukaryota > Metazoa > Chordata > Aves > Coraciiformes > Coraciidae > Eurystomus > Eurystomus gularis. Next base: position 79,069 of record VZZY01004046.1, on the reverse strand, counting down.
TGAACACTACCTGGGCAACGTGTGTCAGTGTTTTATCACAATCATAGTGAAAAACTTCTTCCTAATTTCTAATCTAAATCTCCCCTCTTCTAGTTTGAAGTCATTAGCCCTCATCCTAACACTACAAGCCCTTATGAAAAATCCCTGCCCAGCTTTCTCATAGGCCTCCTTCAGATACTGGAAGGCCACAACGAGGTCTCCCTGGAGCCTTCCCTTCTCAAGGCTGAACAAGCCCAACTCTCCCAGCCTGGCCTCGTAGGAGAGGTGTTCCAGCCCTCTGATCATCTTCATGCCCTCCTCTGGATCCACTCCAACAGGTCCATGTCCCTCCTGTACCGGGGACCTTGTATTCTATTGCATTCAAGCTTCAACATACCTGGAAAACCAACTCGAGTTCTGTTTTCTGTCTTAGACACCCATGTTCTTAAACTGACGAAACTATAAGAAACTTCAAGTCAAACTTAGGGCTGCTCTTTATTTCTAAAACTGCATTTCAGCTGACTTTGACAAGCTAACTCCAATTCTAGAACAAGCTGAGAGCTCTGTCCCAACAGAACACAGACCCCAGCAGGAACAGGACCAGGCTTCCAATGCTACATTTGCAACAAAATAATCCAACGTAACACTTGAGTTTTCTATTTCAGATCTTGTTTGTGTTTGACCAGCCTGTAACATTTAATCTCAGAGCACATTCCTGTCTTATCCCAAGGGTAAAAAAAAAGAAGAAAAAAAGAGCTTTAGACACGGACAAATACTTCTTTCTTTTGACGTACCTGTTTATTGCATGAATGGGTGGAGGAGGAGCACAAGACAGCCTGGCGCAGGCATAGTAATCTCCTATTGATTCAATAATGCTCGCAACAACTGCGCTGAGCATTCCTATCACTCCAGCGGCTGAAATTGTTGGCAGTCCCCACTGAACTGTGAAGAAAAGAAAACTGAAATCTCTCATGCCACAGAAAACAATTTGGATATCAAAACATCCAGCAACTGCAGAGAATCATGGAATTGTTTTGATGGGAAAAGACATTTAGGCTCATCGAGTCCAACCGTTCCCCCAGCACTGCCAGGGCACCACTAACCCCTGGCCCTCAGCACCACATCTCCACGGCTTGGAAACCCCTCCAGGGATGGGGACTCCACCACTGCCCTGCCCAGCCTGGCACAGCCCCTGACAAACCCTCCTGGGGAAGAAATTGTTCCTCGTGTCCAACCTCAACCTCCCCTGGGGCAACTTGAGGCTGTTCCTTCTTGTCCTGTCACTTGTTCCTTGGGAGAAGAGCCCGACCCCACCTGGCTCCAACCTCCTCTCAGGGAGTTGTGCAGAGCCAGAAGGTCTCCCCTGAGCCTCCTTTGCTCCAGGCTCAACACCCCCAGCTCCCTCAGCTGCTCCTCACCACACTCCTGCTCTAGACCCTTCCCCAGCTTCACTGTCCTTCTCTGGCCACGTTCCAGCCCCTGAATGTCCTTCTTGGAGGCAGGGGCCCAAAAGTGACCCCAGGATTGGAGGTTGGGCCTCCCCAGTGCCCAGTCCAGGGGGACGATCCCTGCCCTACTCCCACCGCCCACACTATTTATTCAACTTTAATGGAATCAACAAATTCCCTTCACAGTAACACTGTCTGGCCAGTTCAAGTAGATTAAAAGAGCAAAGGAAAAAACACCCAACCAGCTGCTTTGATCACGCTTGGAAACAAACCAAAAAGCCCTAAACCTTACCAAAAAAAATTCCTCCTGTTCAGAAGGAAGGAATTTGAACTACTGCTTGTGAAAAAACAATCCTGATCAGTGAGGCGAATGCCACTTAATTATTATTGCTCTAAAAACTCAGTGTCTGGTTACAAGTTTAGTCTACCGAAGAGAATGGCCAACAACCAACTATGATCGCTGCACAAACACCTTCTACTTCCAAATTTTTGTAGAAGGGAAAATAAGATTAATTTAAGCTCGGAGCAAAGCTTGGCAGGTTTTCCCACAGCAATTGCCTTGACGTTTTTCTCTCTTTGAAATAGATGAGCCTCTCGCAACAAAAGGAACTTTAAGCCACACAAATGTGAATGAACAAGGCTTCCCAAGGAAGAAAGGTCTCATCAGGGTGGAGAAGTTTTCCTCCTCTTCTTCCCCAAAAGCTTCTATTAGACACCTTGCCAGTGCTGCTTTAGAAGTGGTTTCTTTTAAGAACTAATCAGAATCCAAGCATACGGGAAATCACAGTGAAGCCGCCTCATGACAACGTAGTGGCATTCCTAACAATTTATATTATTCTATTCTAGTGGAATATTATTCTGTTATTACTCTATCTTTAATTTCTGAGCAGCACATGAGTAAACCAGCCGCGGAACTATCTCATGCCCTAAAAAACCTGCCTTTAACAGCTTTAAACTCTGAGGTGGCTGGCAAAGGAATACAAACATACAAGACACCACATAAAGCATTTTGTGTTCTCCTGTAAATACTTTTTTGTCCTTTGCTTTGTCCTTTGCTTTGTCCACCTGACTGCAACGCCACTTCTGCAAGGCAGGACGTTTTTGTGTAGGTTTTATGTTGTGCTAACTCAGGAACGGGCGTGTTTGGAGCTGGGAAGTGCATTAAGCAGGAAAACACTCCACGCTGATTCTTTAGACGATGAGAATCAATGACTTGAAAGCTGTACAGGAGTCGGAATAACCCACCCTTATTATTGTTTAACATTAACAGCAGCTGCCACAGTATCCACAAATCCAGATAACTCAACCATTCCCTGGAAATCCGTATTTCATATACAGTCACACCACGTTACTCAGAAGTCAAGAGTTACCCTGATAAGCCCTGCAAGTGCCTTCTAACAACTCTAAATGGCCTTCTATGCCATTCTAAAATGTCTTTCTTGGGTGTGACATTAAGAATTATAGAATGGTTTGGGTTGGAAGGGACCTCGAAGACCATCTAGTTCCAACCCCCTGCCATGGCAGGGACACCTCCCACTAGACCAGGTTGCTCAAGGCCCCGTCCAACCTGGCCTTGAACACCTCCAGGGATGGAGCATCCACAACCCCCCTGGGCAACCTGTTGCAGTGTCTCACCACCCTCAGTGTGAAGAGCTTCCTAATTTCCAATCTAAATCTCTGCTCTTCCAGTTTGAAGCCATTACCCCTTGTCCTATCACTACAAGCCCTTATGAAAAGTCCAAAATCACAGAATCATAGAACGGTTTGGGTTGGAAGGAACCTTTAAGATCATCTAGTTCCAACACACCTTCCACAGGCAGCGACACCTTCCACCAGACCAGTTTGCTCAAAGCCCCATCCAACCTGGTCTTGAACACAAATAAGGCAAGGTATCCAATTAAAAGAGGAAAACAAAAATAAATCCATCATTCCCACCTTTGTTGTCTTTAGATCAGTGCACGCTGAAGACCTTTAGAATAGAGTACAGAGAAAAATAGCAACGCTTCTGAAAAATGTCAGAAATGACCCCCACAGGTGGGGTGGCATTAGAAAAACAGCCCGTAAAACCAGACATACTTACAAGGATAAGGGACCTTGAACCACGGAGCTACCAACAGCACTCCTCGGCGGGCGTCGGTGCGAGCGTAGAAGCCGTACTTGGAACTGTCAGGGGGAAAGACGTCCGTCACAGTGAAGATGAAGCAAAGCAGCCATGACACCAAAATAGCTAAAATTATCTGAAAGAGAAGGGAAAAAAAGCTGTTTAAAATCACCTGTCGTTGGCAAAATTCATCAGCAGCAAACAGCTCCTGCGCAGAATATTCCGCACATGCCTACGTGTGATCTTTGGTGAAATTGTAAGTCTGAACAAGCAGTAAATCCTGCAGTAGATCTGTCAGGTGCTTCCCCCGGCCCCTAACAAAGGTGCTGTTACAAAAGCTTTAGAAGGAGAGCGGGCCTCTTCTCTCCCCTAACAAATGGGAAAGTCTCCAAATGGGCACTTAAACAAATCAGTGAATTAGTCTTGACTTTAGCAGAGAAATAAAAAGAAGCCTTTCACATGAGGGATCGGAGTATTGCTTTCATGAAACTCGCAGATAAGGATCTCACCATCCCTTTTTGGAGGGCTCGGTTTAAGCTTTCACTGCATGCATAAACAAACCTTCTTCTCTCCCCTCTCCCCTCCCCTCCATCATCTTCACCACTCCAACGACCCCTCATCAGAGATGGATACCAGAATAGGACCTGGCAACGCTACGAGACTATTTCCTGTGGCAAATGAGCCATTTAGTTACTTTTTGCATGAGCCCATTTAAGCTTTTATTTCACCTTTGTGATCAATTGTATTATAAAGAAAAATCAAAACCAAGAAGAAAAAAAAAATCCCGTAAAAAATTAGGGTTGTTTTTTTTGCCAATGGAAGAACAAGTGCAACTACTCACAGGGAACATCTTGAAAAGCTGCAGCCTGTATGCTGTCCATCCCTTCTTGGATTTGTAAATGGGTAAGGGAAATTTGACATTTCTGGCATACTGAGAAAACAACAATACTAGGAAAATAGTCCTGAGAAAAGAGGAGAAGGAGGGTGGGACAAGAGAGGCACATCATTAGCACCAATACGTTAAAACTCCTTCTCAGCACAAACCTGTTCAGCCTCTTCAGCCACAGAATATGAAGGTACATTTTACATTTAGCACAAGACGAGGCACCGTAAGAGAATATTTTAAATGAATTATTATTCCACGAAAGCCAAACCAACGTCATTTAGATTCTAAAGCGCTTCCAAAATCGCCAGCAGCAAAAAAAGTCAATGAAACCAGGGAAATGAATCAGCCTGAAGAAAGCTCTCCAGAGCTAAGCGGCCGTTAGGGAAGAGGACGCTGCGCTGCCGGCTGCTTTTTGCCTCAAACTCTGGGCACCCAGCTCTGCTCAGCACGTGAAGCACAACGGTTGCTGTGAGCAGATGGGGAGAAACAGGAAAGCTGGAGGCCACTACAGAGTCATTCCAAAATTTGCCACAAAAAAACCCCCCTCCAAAGCACTTGAAAAATTTCTACCAAGGGAAATTCTTTCTTCAGAATCCCAATTTTTGTCTGTGCATCTTTCACTAAACGGTTGTAAATCAAGCAGGACAGAGCCCCCAGACCCCAAGATTCCATTCCACTGAAGTTCACCAGTAACCCAGTTTATTACAGTTTTTAGGTGACTCAAGTATTACCCATTTCCCCTCCTCCTTCAAAACTGCTATGCTCCTCGAGATGCTGAGAATTAATTCAGCTCTACAGCTAAAATAAGTATCCTCTGCAGTGAAACATGAAAATCCAGGGCACGTGGCTCAACTCAGAGATAGCCATAACCAGCTTTGCTATCAAAAAGCTACACACGGAGGGGAGCTGGCTGAAGAAGCAAAGCTTTTCCTGAAATCTGAGATTATGTTTTTATCAGCTGACTTAAAAAAAAAGGTGGATTTGAAGCCTCCCTCCTCTTTCTGTCCAGGATCGGTTTCAGTCTGTAGGAAACAAAACAGAGCTTTCTTCTCCCTCCAGCTCCAGGAACAAAGAGTTCTGCACAAGAAGGGTGTCGTTTATAGCCTTTACCCCTGACTAGAGTAGCACGTTAAAGGCACCTTTTCCTTGCCTTCAGGAATGTTTTGGCACCTCTCCCAAAGTCCATTATGGAAAGATGGGCTCCACTCCCCGACAGCAGCTCTCCCACCACGCTAGGACCAGTGGCTTTCTATTTTCAGTGATTTAGTACAGAGTTGTAAAGATTATCATAGAATCATCATATGGTTGGAAAGGACCACCAGGATCATCAAGTCCAACCTTTATCCCAACATCTCTCCAGCCACTAGACCATCGCCTCAAGTGCTCCCTCTACTCCTTTTTTAAACCCCTCCAGGGATGGTGACTCCACCACCTCCCTGGGCAGCCTGTTCCAGTGCCCAACCACTCTCTCAGGAAAGAATTCCTTCCTAATATCTCATCTAAACCTTTATTCTCACAACTTGAGGCCACTGCCTCTCGTTCTGTCATTAGTAATTCGGGAGAAGAGACCAGCACCAGCCTCGCTACAACCTCCTTTGAGGTAGTTGTAGAAAGCAATGAGGTCTCCTCTCAGTTTTCTCCAGACTAAAGAGCCCCAGTTCCCTCAGGCGCTCTTCATATGTGAAGTCACTCTTCATATATTATAATATAACTAATATTATATTGGCTACCTGACAGAGGGGCGTACTCCCATTCTGTAAAACATCCCCACACCTTTAAACTCCCAAAGAAACATTTTGTTCCCCAGCTGTGCAGGCACAGACCAACCCGGGAGTAATTCCCCTTCTCACGGATCACGACGCAACGTGTTGTATGGATTAAATTATTTCAGCTCAGCACCTCGGAGGTCAGAAAACTGCTTGGGAAACTGAAAATCTTGTCAAATAACATGTGCAGTTAATAGAGGGTAACAGCCCTTGCACAGGTATTACCCCGCTGGGCTAGACAGCAAGAGAGTTTCTATCTCACCACAACAGTCGAGACAATTTCAAGTGCCACATCTTGTAGAGATCAAGTCACTTCTGAGTGCCTCTAGATTGCTCTGGAGTTATTTTCACCAATCGAGTGCACATTTTTGCGTGGCAGAAGCCAGAGAGACTTATTGACTGGGTAATATTTAAATGCTGTTCCTAAATTGATTATTTTTTTTTTTCGCCATCTGCAAAATGTCAACTTTAATGACACGTTTCCATGTCCCGTTCACCAAAGGTCTGCTTGGTTGATTTAATATTAGTCCCAGCTTGCACTGGGTTTGTTTTACAGGGAAATAAAGCGTTCCTTTGGGTCAGCTGCTTAACGTAATAGAATTACAAAATATTCACGATGTTAACATCTGAGATAAAAGAGAATGAAACAGCCCTTTTAATCATAAGCTGTACTTATGGAATACTTTACTGTACTGTGCAAATAGATTAGTCAGATCACAGTCTGATCTTGCCAAGTCATTCCTTCCACATCCAGAGCTGGCACAAAGTTGGTCGCCAGACACTGAACACAGCAACTGCTTCGGCCAATTTCCTTCTCCCCAAAATGTGGTTTTTATCCTTAATTGGCTGGTTATTCACAGCATCTCCCAGGAAGCTTTTGTCTTCTTATTTTTCTGTTATTCCCTTTCATGTCACTAGTCTCAATTCTTTAACTTCCCCGGCATCTAAACCTACAGAAGCACACGCATCATGCCTTGAAATTCACCCTAAAAGCCTTTTTGTCTACTGAACAGAAATCCATCTGCTTACGCCTCATGGACTGCCAGCACTCATGGAAATACAGGTTTGTCCTGGCTATAGGTAAGCTTGGACACCAGGAAAATTTTTCATGGAAAGAGTAGTCAGATACTGGGATAGGCTGCCCGGGGAGGTGGTTGAGTCGCCATCCTTGGAGGGGTTTAAGGCTCGTTTAGATGTGGTGTTAGGGGATATCGTTTAGGGGAGAACTTGTAGAGTAGGGCTGATGGTTGGACTCGATGATCCCAAGGGTCTGTTCCAACCTGAATGATTCCATGATTCTAAGCAAACCAGTAATAGTGACAAACCGATCACTACTACCAGTGGTATTTGATTGCTGTTGCAGAGTAAGAAACATGCAATAGCACATAAAGATTGAGATACAAATTGTTCACCAGCCTCTCTGGTGTTTTGCTAAATCTTCTTTTCTATAGCACTGAATTACACCCAGGCCAACCATTCTTTTATAAAATCCTCCTGTTCTTCACACCTCACTTTCCGCCGCCGTCCTTTCCTACCTCCTCAAGTCGCTGCTGTCCTTGTTCCCGAGCTGCCGGCTGACTCTAACCAGCACATTCCTGCACGTGCTATTTCTCCATGCTGGGAGCACTGCCCTTTGGCTTTCCACTCTTCTTTGACTCTAGCTTTTCCCTGGCACTCCAAAATTCCTGACGACTTACCAGCTGGGACCCCCTGGCCTAAGCCGGGAACACCCAGGAGTACTTACAACATAGCGATACCCCAGTGTTTGCCTGCTCTTTCTCCAGCAGCTTGGAAACCAGAAAGGCCGATGAGAGCAACAGTTGGCGTGATGGTCAGAGGTCCGATGTATCGCAACAGGGCGCCGGGAAGGCCGAGCAGACCGATCACCACTTCTATCAAGGAGGACATGATGATGGCACCTTGGATCTGAACACACAAGAACGGGAAAGAGACAGTTCAGTTGAATCTTACAAGCAAACTCCAAACATTTCTTTTTCTGCTCTGGATTACAAACTGCAGTTAAAAGAAATCAGTGACACAGAAGAACTCAGCCAATTTTTCGGCATAAAACAGCTCATTATCTTTTAAGTGACTTATTGCTTAAGCATAACACTTATGGTTTTCTCCACAAAACTATTACACAACAGACCAGTGGGCCAGTCTGGTAGTTGTGTGGATAGCACATCACACTGTCAGACAGGAGACCTGGGTTCCAGGCTAACCTTTAAGCTCTCAGATCGAACCGGCAAGGGTTGCTGGCGCCACGGAGGTGATGCTCCTAGCTCCTAGGGGCAGAGTGTGTGCTGCATTGTTCACAAGTGCTCCTTAGAAGCTGGTATAGAGCAGCGTTGTGGTCTCAGGAGACTGTCAGCCCTCTTGGCTGCAGGGCTCTTGGCAGGATGTAGCTATGGTTTGAACATGGGGAAGAGAGAGGGGTTGTTTTTAATTAAGAAAAAGTTTGCAGCCCAAAGCAACGGGATGGGAGATAAATTCCATGACACACGCCTTAATTTGGACTACGCTATCTACCACTCTAGCGTGACGCCTGGGCACAACCCTCATCCTGGGCTCTGCAGAGCATGACGAAGTTCAGACTGCCGTGCTGCGGGTGGAGAAGGAGTTCGATACAGTTCAGCAAGTCTCTTGGGAGAACCAACGTCTTATTGGCATCGTCTCCAACTTAAGACACCTGGAGACGAACCAGATTTGCTAACTGCATATGGACCTTCCACGGGACAGCCTACTGAACAGCGACAGCAGGCAAGTGGCCTGGTAGCAGTGGAACTGCTCCCAGTGAGCACAAATCACAGCGTGACAAGAGGAGGATTCATCTCGCTGGTGCATTTTACTGTGCATCTTTTGGCATGTGGTAACTAACCCCTTGTATTTGCTGTCCAGCAACGAGCGAGTCGGAAAGATGAAATGAAATGAGTAAATGGATATATCCAAATGAAAATCACAGGGAAAGAGGAAACCACCAACTTAAAGACGAGAACACAGAGATGGTTAAGTGAGAAACTCAACTGGAATCGGACAGACCAACAGCTAAAGGCTACTCCTACATTACCTCTCGTATTCTGGGATACCAGATGTGCTCAGTGTGAAGCAGTTCTGTTGTTCCGTTTGTAACTGTTATATCTTACAAAAAAGAAAAGAAAAAAACACAGGTATTTATTCCTCGGCCACTTTGTCATCACTTAATACAAAATAAATCTCTCCTTAAGCCGCGTCTGACAAATAAGCCTTGATTTACACAGAATAAAAGTTCTGCAACGCTACCAATCAAGCAATGACACATTCCCTAAGAGCTAACCGCTAATTTTATCCTAACTTTCTGAAAAAAAAAGGTCACTTAGGGATTCTCTTTCCACTCCAGTAAACGGATGAATGGAGAATTACTCAACTGCACACTAGGAATCAAGTGCTCCAACGTTTGTTGTTCGCCAATTTAGGTCACTCACTGCAAGATGAACTGACCCGTGGTAACAACCCCATCTGACACCTCTGAAGGTTGAAAGGTTCAAGAGTGAGATGCAGCAAAAGCGCTTTTGGAAAATCTGAAGCAGTGGGGAAAATTGCTTTGCCATCAAAGGTTATCAGACGGTATTTCCTTTCAACAAGGTGTGTATTAGGACACAGGCCCCTTTTGGCACGCAGAAATATCCAAAGCACACCATCGTTTGCCTTTGGGCATGGAAAGCCACCTCCTATTTCCCACTCACTAAATCTGACTCCCCCAGTGAGAAAATGTGAATGCTCAAAGCTACGTTTTCTATAGGAAAAATATCAGGAAAAGAAATCGTATGGTGATGAATCAAAAGAGATGTATAAACACATAAATAATATAAACTATTAGAGGATCAAAGGGCCCCCGGGAAGAACTTTAGCTAGAAGCAAGCAGTCCATTTCTCCACACCACTGTCTTGTGTGCTCACAGCCCGATTACTGAGGAACTGCTCCCCAGTAAAAGAAAACTGCCAGAGCCATTTCCACTTCAGTTTTCTAACCTAAATTAAAGTAAATCCCCCTGCCCAACCAGTTTTAATGCACATTTTCACTCACTAAACAAACTCAAAACCTTTCAGGATTATGAGCATCCAAATATTGCCAAACCTTGCTCTGCAAAACCTGTCGGGTGGGAGTTAAACAGGAAAAATACTGGGCTTGAGGTGATACTGAACAGAATTTTTTATATTCCCAGCTCATCTCTTCCAGTCTCCGTATGAAAAGGTTTGGCAGTTGCACTATAGGCGATCTGGGTCATTTGCCACTTAAACCTGAATAAGCACAAATGAGAATTACCTGTATTATTACATTTCCACTTCTCCAGGGAGAGTATTGCTCTAGCAGGTGCTAAGAATGCGAAAGCACTCGCTTGAAACAAGGGTAACCTGGTGGGAAGGGAAAGAAGAGATGCTGACGTTTCTCGGTGTCACGGTATCAACTGCAGTGAGGTGGTTACTCATCCTCAAAACCATCCTTTATTAGAAATGAAATATGAGAATTCCACTTTAAAACGAGCAGCCGTAGAAATACTAAGACTTCACAAACCAAAGGCACTACAGGCGTGAGGTTATTAATACACCACCTCTAACAAACCATTACCGGGTACGGGCACGCGGGTACCAGACACCGATTGAAGCTTTTGACTCGGCAGCACAAGGCTACAGATGAACCTTCTGATGTAAGCACCAGCCAGACTGCTGAACACGCAGCTTTTACCGTCCCGTCACATGAAAACAGCTCTCTGACAGCGCAGGATGTGGTCTGCATCCTCAATACCTTCCCTCGGCGTGACTTGAGGTACAGTCATTCATACATTCAGCTTTAAGCGTATGTGTAAATAACTATTAGGTTGATGAGAGCCGATTAGATGTTCCAGGTGGCTACCAACAAACACAAATGCTGCAAGAATTTCGAGATGACCTTCTTAGCGGTGGTGTTCACACTTCCTAAAAGGTTTAAGATCTAAAGAGCATCTACCAACACCAAGCACGTATTTATTGAATCAGCCCCAGCTTGCGTAACATCACAAATACCAGATGTTACCCAACTACAGAGAAGATGCACTTTGAACTGTTCTATAAATACCGGCATGAAGGGATTGGAATGAGATTCTCTTTAATAGCAGATCTCAAACTGTACCACACGGAACAATTGCTCATGTGGCTCCAGTTACTGCACCACGTTTATGGCTGGTTTACAGCCGCAATGAAGTGCCTCGATGCCAGTGCAAACACCAGTAAAGGAAAAAGAACTTGACTGTAGCAGATGCAGATAAAGATCAGAAAAGGCACAAAGAGGGACAAAAAAATAATTAGAAAAAAAATCTGTGGGGAAAAAAAGTCATAGAATCATAGAATGTGAGGGGTTGGAAGGGACCTCTGGAGATCATCAAGTCCAACCCCCCTGCCAAGCAGGACCAGAGAATCTAGGGCAGGTCACACAGGAACGCATCCAGATGGGTCTGGAAAGTCTCCAGAGAAGGAGACTCCACAACCTCTCTGGGGAGCCCGTCCAGGGCTCTGGAACCCTCACAGTCAAGAAGTTCCTCCTCATGTTGAGGTGGAACTTCCTGTGCTCTCGCTTGCATCCCTTGCCCCTTGTCCTATCGCAGGGCACAAGTGACAAGAGGTTGCCCCTTTCTTCTTGACCCCCAGCCCTCATCTATTGCTCCACATTCATTAGATCCCCTCTCAGTCTTCTTTTCTCCAGACTAAACAGCCCCAGGTCTCTCAACCTTTCCTCATCAGGCAGCTGTTCCAGTCCCCTCCTCATCCTCATAGCCCTGTGCTGGACTCTCTCCAGTAGATCTCTGTCCCTCCTGAACTGGGGAGCCCAGAACTGAACGCAGGACTCCAGGTGAGGTCCCACCAGGGCAGAGCAGAGGGGGAGAAGGACCTCCCTCCATCTGCTGGACACACTCTTCTTAATGCACCCCAGCAGACCATTGGCTTTCTATACACGTGTTCTATACACGCTTAACACAGAAGAGATTAAACCAGAAGCATGGTACTAACAGTGGTTGTAAAGGTCATGGGCAGGAAGTGAGAACAACTGAACTACCACTAGAAAGGGGTTTGGGCTGTGAGCCACCCCAAAAGCTGACCCACTTCCTGCATATGTTGAAAACTGCATTAGAAAGTCAAACTTCATAAAATAGAGGAGCCATCTGAGCACACCCCCAAGCCCCTTCGGAGTTTCTTCAAGCAAAAACCAAAACTACATCAAAGCTTTATCTTTGGTGAAGAAATGGCTGGTAGGTACGAGTGAATGATTCACCTTATTTTCCAGGTTCATTAAGCAAACTGGGCAAGCTGGTGCCCACGGCAAAATATGCAATACCTGTAACAAGCCGTTACTCCTCTATCCCACCCACGCTGCACCCTGTCCCACCAGCGATTTGGTAAATCCACATTGCAAACACATTCTCCAGTGACGAAGTCAGTTGTACTGAGATTTAGGTCCCGATTGTGAGGTTTGGATCACATAAAACACCCTCCACGCAGATTGCGTAACGAGGTCTTGGCACATCTTGCTTAGCCATCCGCTCAACCGTGCTGTGAAACAACCTGGGATCATAGAATCATTAAGGTTGGAAAAGGCCAACCCAACACTACTATGACCATTAAACCATGTCCTGAAGTGCCCTGGTGAAGAGCTAGGGCCTGAGCAATAGGCCCTGAATGGAAGGTGACATCTGGATGAATCTCACAAGCAGGTGAAAGGATTAAGGCTGGCCAGATGCCTCCTGCTATGGTCAAGGGCAAGACTGGGTTGGCCTCTGTGTTGGCCATCANGATCCTGAGCTTGGAGGAAGTGTTTCTTGAATACCAACCAGCTGCCTTGGGCCCCCCTACCTTCTAGAGCCCTAACCTATGGGACTTCTCCAAGCAGTTTCTTGAAGAGGTCAAAGTTAGCCCTCCTGAAGTCCAAGGTTGCAATCCTACTTATTGTTTTGTGCATATTACCCCTCCCAACCCTGTTCTCCTACATCTCATGGGCTAAGAGGCGAGTATTGCGGGGGGCTGTGCCACAGGAAGCAGAACTGGCTCTGATGCCTCTCACCTGATGATGATGAACTCTCACCACGCTGCTGAGGCAAAGCCAAAGTGCAAGATACAGCTTGGGAGGCAAAGGTGGATGAGGTTGACTAGCCTGGAGTGGGACAGAAGACAGCTAGTGTCTAGAAAATACTTGCTATTAATTATAGCATTGTCCTCTAATCATTGCAGCACTGTTTGGGATTGTATATATTTAGGAATGTGAGACCTCTGCAGTGTAAGTCTCTTTTCCCATCGCTGCTCAGGTCAAAGAGTCATGCTCTGGCTCTCTCCTGTGTTACCAAGACAGGCGATACCACTGCTGGCTACCCAGCGGGCTGCAGTGCTTCAGCATTTTGCTAGCAAGCATCTGCCAGAGTTTCACTCTCTTATATCAAAGGTACCTTGCAGGCAGGATGTTGTTACCAGCAGCTTTCCGGAGCTGCTTAAGCTCTTTACGGAAAACCCAGAGGAAAAGGCTGGTGCATTCCACACGATTTTGAACTAATTGGAGCTTAGGAGCTTAACTGTGCTTCAGAAGGAGCAGGGAGCGGGTGCATAATTCCAGCGCAGATCAACAGCAACCACAAAATAGATTCTATATTCCTCACGTAAAGGAATTAATTGAGCTGTGCTTTCTGGAAAACTTTCTTCCTTCTGGAGTACCTGTCATGGTCTTCTCTCCAGCTAGCTGTGCACATTTGCAGCAAATTTGATTAGCTTTGAAGGAAACGTACAGGGAGCCTGTAGTGTAGGTCAGTGCTCTGCATGATTAATTTAGTTACATCAGGCTCAGGTAAGTCTTAGAAAATTTAGTTTAGATGGAGTATGGACAGTGGACAGATAGACTTTGAAGCTATGGTTGGTACTAATGACATTGTGTTGACTTTTGTCCTTCTTCAGTGTCTTGAATAACATCATTTGAGACCCTGGTGGGAAAGGAAAAAATAGGATAGTGAGTGACCCCCACCTCACTACAACCTCCTTTCAGGTAGTTGTAGAGAGCAATAAAGTCTCCCCTGAGCCTTCTCTTCTCCAGACTAAACAGTCCCAGGTCCCTCAGCCCCTCCTCATAAGACATGTTCTCCAGACCCTTCACCACCTTCACTGCCCTTCTCTGGACACACTCCAGCACCTGGATCAAAAGGGCCAGGAGGTTCAAATTACTGCCTTTTTTTTTTTCCCTGACAGAATGCTTATTCAACTTATTACTCAGAATCAGCCAACCAAGATCAGTCTCCTTCTGAAGAGACTTAGGAGATACCTGTCCCACTGCTATGCCAGGCGTTCAGTAGTAGCAGGGTGAAGTACGGCCAGCTTACGACTGGGATACAGGGCCTACAAGAAAGCTGTTTGGGGGTGGGAGGGACTCTTTACAAAGGCCTGTAGTGATAGGACCAGGGGTGATGGTTGCAAACTGGAAGAGGGGAGATTTAGATTGGAAATTAGGAGGAAATTCTTCACCCTGAGGGTGGTGAGACCCTGGCACAGGTTGCCCAGGGGGGCTGTGGATGCTCCATCCCTGGAGGTGTTCAAGGCCAGGTTGGACGGGGCCTTGAGCAACCAGGTCTAGTGGGAGGTGTCCCTGCCATGGCAGGGGGGTGGAACTAGATGATCTTTGAGGGCCCTTCCCACCCAAACCATTCTATGATATGATACCATTTTAACTTCATGTCTGAATTGTGAAGTTGCTCAATTGTGGCACCAGCCCTTGTGAAGACAGAGCTTTTAATGCGGTTAAAGCCACCTGGAAACGTCTGTTAGCTTAGCACCTCACACGGGTGTAGAACACTCAGACCATACAGCAATGGGCACAGTAACAAATCTAAAACACTGAGGTATATTAAAGCTGCATTTGATTGTCTCAGTCATACTAATTACTCTGAATCCTTGCCAAATCTTTTGGCTTATTACATAATCTAATAAATAGCTTGAATTCCTAAAATTAGTATGGGGACCAAATTGACCACAACCCCGCCTCATAATTGAGCTAAATCCATCTTTAAGGACCTTGAAACCATGGAATTTGACCTTTTGAAACCGTAGTGGCTTTATTTGCTGAAATACTTCGCAGTTAACAGACTTGCCAATAAATACTTGAAAATCTCATTTAGGGAACACTGCTCCTATATCCAATTCCCACCCTTACATAAAACCAGAATCACGTGGCATAAATAGTTATAAAACATTCAACCGCGGAAATTTTCTCCTTAAGTACAAGTTCACTTATTTTAAAACCCAAACACAACTGCCTCTCCAGTCTATAAACAATGGACAGCACAGGGCAAGTGGAAGCCACTGAAAAGGAAAAAAATCCACACCAACCCCCTGCGGAGGGCAGAGGAGGGATTATACAGAAGAAACAGAGGATTTGATACTGACGGGACCACACCGGCTTCTGCAGGAGCCCCAGATCACTCTGTAGTGAGTAACAAAGAGCCCAAGATTAGTTAGTGAAAAAGCCAAAATATGACAAACTAGTTCTGGGAAGAGATACGAGTCTCAGGAAGCATAAAACAATTTCTTTTTTCGGATAAATGCAAGGCAGAAGAAGAAAGCTGGAAGCAGCACAGGAAAACCAAGCTCCTCTTTGGGTTCATCTCCATCCACAACTCTGTGCTTCTTCAAAAATTGGAAGATTTGAAACTTCCGTAAATCCAGGGCGGAGACACTCAAAGCTGAACAATAAAGGGCCTCATCTTCCAGCTCCTGCCTTGGTCAACAATCCTTTCATTATCTATACAAGGCCCAAATAGAAGATGGGCAAAAAAATCTCAAAACATCACTCATTAAAGAGGTTCAAAACACCAAAGGGCACAACTCTGCTCCCCTGCCTCCTTTCAGATGAGGTACTTTAAGCTAACTAAAACAACAACGAAAGGCTCCATCGAAAAACCTGAAATATTTGGAAGACTTTAGACAAAAAGCTGATCTAGAACTGCAAGTGATCATAAGGGTCTTTTCCAACTTAATTTATTCTAAGATCATCGAGTCCAAACACAGCCCTACTCTACCAAGTCCACTGCTAAACCATGTCCCTCAGCACCACATCTCCACGGCTTGGAAACCCCTCCAGGGATGGGGACTCCACCACTGCCCTGCCCAGCCTGGCACAGCCCTTCACAACCCTTCCCACCAAGAAATTGTTCCTCATGGCCAACCTCAACCTCCCCTGCTGCAACCTGAGGCCGTTTCCTCTTGTCCTGTCACTTGTTCCTTGGGAGAAGAGCCCGACCCCACCTGGCTCCAACCTCCTGTCAGGGAGTTGTGCAGAGCCAGAAGGTCTCCCCTGAGCCTTGTCTTCTTCAGACTAAACACCCCCAGGTCCCTCAGCCTCTTCTCCCCACAATCCTGCTCTAGACCCTTCCCCAGCTTTGTCGTCCTTCTCTGGACACGCTCCAGCCGCTCAAGGTCCTTCTTGGAGGGAGGGGACCAAAATCGACCCCAGGATTTGAAGGTTGGCCTTCCCAGTGCCCAGTTCATGGGCGTGATGCCTGTCCTGGTTCTGCTGGTCACACTGGTGCTGACACAAGCCAAGATGCTGGTGGCCTTCTTGGCCACCTGGGCACACACTGGCTCATCACCAGCCAGCTGTCGACTAACACCCTGAGGTCCTTTCCTTTGGACACTTTCCAGCTACTCTGCCCCAGCCTGGAGCGTTGCAGGCGGCTGCTGTGGCCCAAGTGCAGGCCTTGGCCCTTGGCCTCATCTACCTCTACCACCGGTTTGCCTTCTCCACCCTATTGTGGCAACTTTTCCACCCAGTGACGCCGTTTCTTAGACAAATCCTTAAAAATATGTGGTATGTTAGTGCATTTTCTATTGGAATGCAAGATTTCAGCTCACATTGTTCTTAACTTGAATCAGTCAAGTAACCATACGAGGGCATACTCTTAAAACACACACTTTCCCCTTGGTTTTACTTCTCACTCTTGCTTTATTCAAGAAGCTGTACAAATAACTCGGCAGGTTTTAGCTATTCCCAGTTCTCCCAGGCAGAGTCAACAAAAGTTTAAGTAAACACGTCCAACATCTCTCTGCAGCGTGTGCTGTAGAACTCCCATTTTTACAAAACGATTTATCTTCGTGGTAATACAAACTTACTACATCCTGTGCTTACCAACAGCAGATCTTCACAAGTATTTGCTAACACTTGGTCTCCTGCACTCTCCCAAGGAGGGCAGACCAAAGGAGAGGTACAGGCACCCCACCACACGTGTCTTCCTTCCCAACTCAAGGAAGGATCATTATCTGCAACTCGAAGCAACTAATAAATAAAAACAAAAGGATTTGTTTGTATTGGAAGGTACCAGAAATACTCAGTTCAGAGAATAAAAGGCTGCCCTCATGGTTTTTTTAAATCGACAAGCACTTTGTGGGAACAAGGACACAATTTGCTGTAGGAATAATTACAACAATTTAAAAATTGGCCACAATATACTATCATTCAAGAAAGCAATCAAAATATCAACATGAGTTCCTCTTTCCCAAGGTGTATGAGTTTTTCCTTTCCCCCAAAAACCTCTACCATCTCTGTCTTCATGGATTTCCCTCCTCCTTCTTCCCTCTCCCTGTCCCACTCTATTTTCTTACCCTTGGAAAACCTTCTCTCATTTCAGATCCACCTTTTTTTGGGAGCAGCTTTCCAAAAGCTTTCCCTCACTGCCCTGTATTTGACCTGCTCTTTTGTGTTCTATGTTTTATCCTTTGAAAACAGACTCGGATCTGGGACTGCATCCTAGAAATCCCAACAGATGTCTAACCTCATCACCATCTCAACCACTAGAAACAAGTCCTGAATCTCACCTGCACCCAAAAGTTGTTTGTAACAATGTAGTGATGCCCACGCAGAAGAAAATGGTCCCAATCAACTGGCTGGTTGCCCACTGGTCAAATCCCACACACATGGCATCAGCTAGCAAAAAGGGCACTGCTATAGTTCCACTGAAACACGTTAAGTAATGCTGTGAAGAGAAAAACGCTTTGTTAATACTGCAGCTAATGGCAACAAGTAAATCAATTTACGACCATCTTTTCTTTTGCACTGGGTATTTTTGCTTTTAGTTCTCCACCCAAGCTCTCACGTCCCACTCCCAAGCGTTTCTTCAAGGATTTTCCTTTCACGTTGATCTGCCCCTAGCCCGTTGCTAATGAGCGTTATTCCTGGAGGATAAACGAGGTTATTTACACAGCTACATGGCTACTCTTCTTGAGGAGGAGGTATCTAGGTAACTGTGCTGAAAACAGCTTCGAACTCAGGAAAGCAGATAAATAACTCCATTCACTTGCAACCATGTGAAAACCCATTAGCTTACAAACGAACTTAGAGCACACGCAAACCAGGATGCAAATAAGTTCCCAAGTACCCGAGCTACGTTCTCATTAATTCCTTTTTCAATCCAAATGCGTTAAGCAAACAAACAAACACCACTCACCATATTCAGCGGCACGAGTGAAAATATAATCCCTACGGAACTGCCTGTCCTTGAGGAAAGGCAGGAATCAAAAGGATGCTTCGGAATGTATTTGTTTGGAGATCTCAACATACTTTACAGATATTAACAAATTCTCAGCATTCCTGGGGGACAGATATTGCCACTGAGGGAAGCGAGGAGATGAAATGAGCTGCTCTGCTTCACACAAGCGAGTGGCTGAGCTGGTAGTAGGGTCCAGCTTGCTACTACAGCTCTGCTCATTGGAGGAAGCACACGCTCTCACTCCAAGGAACGCAGAATTTACCTGCCCCACTGACCAGCGAGCCTGCAGGTCCAGGAGGATGCTGTCAAGCTTGCAGAATTGAAATGACTATACAGTAACAGCTTTAATATTCAAGATTTTGGGACTAAACCGTTATCTCTCTCCATCTTTAATTTCAGAAGTGCCAACTGTCACTTTTCGAAGCTTAGCACTTGGCGTTTGTTCGCTTATTTGCTAACGGCAGCTGAGGAGATTAAATATTGCACCGAATCTCACAAATGCACATGCCAACAAACAATAATATCATTATCAACGCCGGAATCTTTGCGATGAACTTCAGAAGAAGCTATCTTAACATTTTCTTCAAACATGTGAGAGCGTGGGAAGAATAAAACGATCACATACGCAACTGCAATGAACTACATGGAAAATGCTGAACAAGCCGCAAAAGTAACACGAGGAAAATATTGTGGGTGTTTGGAAACATACCTGTAACCCCAAAAAGATGCAGAGGTACCAAGGAGGGACGTCTTCGATGGTGTAAATCATGTCAGTTCTCTGCGCGTCTAAACTGCCGCTGCTGTCCAGCGTCTCTGCCAAGGAGCTCTGGATCCACAGGGAGGGTAGAAAGGTGGGGAGGACACAGACAACAACAGTAGGTGACTGTTACTCATGAATACACAGAATCTGGACTATCAGGCAATTCCCAGATACTCCAAGGCTGGTGTAGCGGGTCTGGCTGAGCTGGTTTGCCACATAGCAGCAGGGCTTTGTGCTGGGAAGCTAGAGGGGTGTTGAGAACACCCCCGTGTTGTGACTACTGCTGAGCAGGGCTCGCACAGCACCAAGGCTCTTCCCAACATTCCCCCCCAGCTGTGGGATGGGCTGGGCAAGATCTTGGGAGGGGACACAAGCAGGACAGCTGACCCAAACTGACCAAAGGGATGTTCCAGACCATATGACATCAGCTCAGCTATAAAGCTAGGGAGAAGGAGGAGGGGAGGCCGTTCCCTTGTCCTCCAGAGCAACCGCTCCGCGTCTTGGAGCCCTGCTTCCCAGGGAGTGGCCAAACATCGCCTGCTGATGGGAAGTAGAGAATACATCTTTGTTTTCCTTTGCTTCCGCGTGCAGATTTGCTTGGCTTCTGTTATTATCAAACTGCTTTTGTTTCCCGTCTTATTTTCCTGCCCTTTTTTCGCTCTGTTGAGGAGGGAGAGGGGAAAAAAGGGGGGTGATAGAGCAGCTTGGTGGGCACCTGGTGCTCAGCCAAGGTGAACCCACCACAGCTGGTATCACACCTCCCAACGACACCGACACGTGACATTTTCAAAGCCTCTGAGCCAAGATCATTTCCAGCTGTAGCTCCTGAGACGTTCCCTTGTCGAAGCCATTCCCTGCTTATTTACAACGACACAACAATGGTTCTCTTCTGAGCTAACCGCCCCGGCAGCCAAAAGGTGCCCCCAAATGGGATTATCACGACAGAACTATTTATTCCAAAGTAAAAAAGGAAGAATGGGAACTAAGTGGAAGAGCCACCAATGGCTGTTTTCAAAGCAGAATGGTGATCCTTGCATAAGAGACCAAAATCACAGGCAAGAAAGTTCCTCCTTATGGTAATTGCTTCCTCGTTTAATTCTTGCTCAATTTCAGTCTTGGTTAAGCTTTTGTAACCACAAGAATATTAGTTTTGCTTCCGCTCCACATTCAGGCAGTCCAGAGAAACGCTAATCGTTGTAACCGAAAACATCCACAGCCAATTTCTATTAGTCAAGTGGGTTTTGTCCGACCCTACGGGAATTTAAACGAGACCACATTTGGGCCCTACCATGTGCCCTAATTCGCAGGGAGCTGACAGACAACTGACCACACACCCCCAAATCCCTCCGGATTTTCCATTAAAACAAGATCCAGCTCAATCATTTCTTCTTGACAACGAAGTGGAAGCATTTCCTTCCAACTCTCCGCTTTTGAAATTCCTGAGAACAAAACCACAATGCTCCAAAGGCCAAATACTAACAACAAAAGCAGGAGGAAGTATCAGATTTTATCATTTCAGCTCAACTAACCAAAAAAATACCTTATATAACTACTGTTCTGACCTAATCCACACTAGAACACAACAAACTCATGTCAAGCAGCCTTACACAAAGAATGGGAATTTTGCCAGACTCGTGACTTGGCCTCAAAACAGTCTTTACTTCTTCAGAAACGACAACACATCCCGGATTACGCTTAGATAATCTCCACTTGTGTTATCTCCTACAAGGTCAGGGAAGCCAAAGCGACTCCTGGTATTTCCCCTCTTACCTTTGATTCTGTTGGGCAAACAAACGCCACTGGGTTAATTCAAGTACAGGGAGTGTGAATGACCACACCGCTATGGAAAGGTTGAGGTTATTACAGTGGAAAAGCAAAATATAGAAATGTTAATTCCAGAGAACTCTCTCAAACAATGTCAAGCACCTGGTGATCTGCTCCCCAGGGTTAGTTTAGAATTGTCCCTGCACAACCCATCCTGCCACTCTGCAGCACCAATGTCATTTTTGCCTTGACTGAAAAATGAAAGACCATTTTCCTGGCCTGATTCTCCAAGAACCAACACATGAAAAAATATCAGGAACCTAGAATCATAGAATGGTTTGAGTTGGAAGGGACCTTAAAGATCATCCAGTTCCAACCCCCTGCCATGGCAGGGACACCTCCCACTAGACCAGGTTGCTCAAGGCCCCGTCCAACCTGGCCTTGAACACCTCCAGGGATGGAGCATCCACAGCCCCCCTGGGCAACCTGGGCCAGTGTCTCACCACCCTCAGAGTGAAGAGCTTCTTCCTGATTTCTCATCTAAATTTCACCTCCTCCAGTTTGAAGCCATCACTCCTTGTCCTATCACTACAAGCCCTCATGAAAAGTTCCTCTTGTAGTTTTCTTGCAGCCCCCCTTCAGATCCTAGAAGGCTGCTATAAGGTCTCCCTGGAGACTTCTTTTCTCCAGGCTGAACAAGCCCAACTCTGGCCTCACAGCAGAGGGGTTCCAGCCCTTGGATCACTTTTGTGGCTTTCTCTGGCCCTGCTCCAACAGGTCCATGTCCTTCTTGTGTTGGGGGCTCCAGAGCTGGATGCAGTACTCCAGGTGGGGTCTCATGAGAGAAGAGCAGAGGGTCAGAATCCCCTCCCTCGACCTGCTGGCCACACTTCTTTTGATGCAGCTCAGGACACAGTTGGTTTCTGGGCTGCACTCATACATTGTTGGCTCATGTTGAGCTTTTAAACTTGCATTTCAGAGCTTCACCTCCTGCTGGAGGGAAAGCTGAGCAGCAGTGAACCTGCACACACCTTGCCTCTAACTGGGACTTCGGGAATAACCTGTACATCCTCACGTCAATGCAGTTATGTGCAGACCCAAGGCAGGGCACCAAGGACAGACCCACAAAGGCAGGCAGAAGGAGGAAGACTCAACAGCCAGCGTAGTTACGGACAAACAGCAGGACATCTATGGAGACGTCCCTGCTCAGTGCAGGGGGGTTGGACTAGATGAGCTTTAAAAGTCTCTTCCAACCCAAACTCTTCTGTGATTCTATTTATCATTACTAGAGGCTTCTTCTAAGAACTTTCTCAGGCAAACAGAGATTCACTCAGAGACGCTCCTGCAATACTTTGTTTTTGTGAAACAGTTTTGGTAACTTTTCCCCACAGACACACACTCATAAATATATATAAGAATACACGTAGATGTATGAGTGGGTCACATCTCCTCCACTTCACTGCAACAGATGCTCCATCTGCCAACTCTGCTCACCACTGATACTGCCTGTTTAGTCAACTGTCATCACACACTTTCTGAGAGGCAGAGGTCATGAAGGAAGAGTAACAACGGTTACAACATCTGCTGGTGAGGTAGGAACAGAGGGGTACCCTCAGAAATTAACTGTTTGCTCCATGAATCATGTCAACGTTGGCTTGCTGAAGCCACCCAAAGAGCAGCACAGGTTTAGGAGAACAAACTGTGGGAAGTTCCCCACCTGACTGCAGTGTGGAAAGATGAACCACCACCGTGCACTGCAGTAATCCTTCCAAGGATGGAGAGGAATGGGATTTTTAAAGTTCCTGATGTTCCCATGCAGGATTCCAGGTTCTCTAAAAATCCAGGAAGTGATTTGTGCAGATTGGTGATCCTGTTTTGGCCCCTGCCTTTTGAAAACCCATCTTTTGACCTCTTCTCTAGCTTTCCTAACTTTGCCAGACCAATATCCAGTAGCTACCCAACACTAATTTTTGTTCATAGGACTGGTGAGGTCACACCAAGTATATTCCTTAACTTCTCCACCTGCCCTGCTGTTCCACTCTGCCCATTCTCCCTCTTCATCAGGCAGCAGAAATGAGAAACGATGACCTGTTCTACCAGGAAGACCAAGTTTATTAGTCCTTTCAGAGCTTCTCATTCATGAGTATATTTATGCCTACATCAGCAGGCACCAGGCTGAGGAACGGGTCAACTCATCCATGGCACAGAGAGCTCTCTTTGGGCACAGATGGAGGACTGCTAACCAATTTAAGCTCTCCTTTAGAAAGGGAAGTTTAAGGGTCTTCCAACAAAAGAACTGCAAACTTTAAGGGGTAATTGTCATAGCAAGGTCTGTCCCACATAGCAAAATGGAAGGATAAAAAAAATAAAAATCCAGGATACTCCTCATTCCTTCCAAAAGCCAGACCTGCAACGCTTTGGAAGCAGACGCTTTCGTCTTCATCAAACCGTTAGCAGATAATGGCTACAGGGAACCGACATCAAAGGGACCAAGACGGAACAAGGAGGAATTTGGGAGCTCGGGCGAGGTCTGGCGATCCTGCTGCTCAGTCACGGGGTAGTCACTGGCCCTTTCGTACCTCGAGCGTGGGCCTGCAGGTCTCACACACTGGCTCTGTGCTGGTGCTTGGCAGGTAGGCCAGGGACGCTGCGGGGAACTGCTGGGAATCAACGGCACCTTTCCAAGTGAGATACCCTGCAGACACTAACTCTTTTCTGCTGTTAATTAGCCAAAGGTGGGACAACAGAAAAAAGCACAAAATAAGGATAAACAAAGGGGGGTGGGGAGGGTGCGGAAATGAGACAAAGGAGGAGCAAAAATGCTGGGGGGAAGGAAAAGACCAACTAACAAACCCACCCCGAAATGCAAAGATGTGAACACCAGCAACAGCGCAAGATGAAGGCTCTGTTATCAAGTCCCAGGGGAAAGGACCACAAGAAAATGGATTGACTGTGGGGAACAAGGCCCTAGAGAAGTACCTTAAATAAAGAGCCAACAACAATGTTCAGATTAATTCTATTAAGCGATAAGCAACATAGTATTGTTTATTATTGGTCTCTTCTCTCAAATTAGTCATGATAGGACGAGGGGAAATGGCCTCAAGTTGCGTCAGGGGAGGTTTAGATTGGATATTAGGAAGAAATTCTTCACTGAGAGGGTAGTCAGGCACTGGAATGGACCGCCCAGGGAGGTGGTGGAGTCACCATCCCTGGAGGGGTTTAAAGAACGAATAGATGCGGCGCTTGAGGATATGGTGTAGTGGTTAGAGAGATGCTGGGAGAAAGGTTGGACTTGATGACCCTGGAGGTCCTTTCCAACCATAACGATTCTGTGATTCTGTGATTCAAGGGATGTAGCAGTTCCAGTTATTTGTCATCTAGGTAACAGTTTATTGCTTCTGTTGACAAATGCTGTGAGACAACGTAAGCACTGGGCATCCTCCAGCAGTTGAACACGTTTTGGTCCTTCTTGGTACAGGCTTTTTATTCACGGCCTTTCGTTTGCTTTTTTGGTGTATGATCTCGCATGAGGAATGGAAAGCCATGAATAAACACGCTTCATGGACACGCTTGTTTTAAGTGAAGAGCAGATTTGCCCAAACTACCAGAAACACCAGCCTCAAACGCTGCCTTAATACAGGAGGCTGTTCATTGCCACAGCCCCTCCTTCTGCTGCCCATTCATCGGGAGCCACAGCAAAGCTTTAACTCACACATTTTAGCTCATGGTCTCTTCACTCTGAGGGTGGTGAGACCCTGGCCCAGGTTGCCCAGGGGGGCTGTGGATGCTCCATCCCTGGAGGTGTTCAAGGCCAGGCTGGATGGGGCCTGGAGCAACCAGGTCTAGTGGGAGGTGTCCCTGCCATGGCAGGGAGTTGGGACGAGATGATCTTTGAGGTCCCTTCCAACCCAACCCAGTCCATGACTCAGCTCCTGGGAGCATGAGCTCCAAGGTGCAGTCCAAGCTGGCTCTGTCCCTCTCCCCAGGACTGTCGCTGCTGGCAGCAGAACCCCAGGGCTCGGCTTCACGGCGTGGTGCAGTCGCAGGGGATGGCCCTGGCGTAACTAAATAAAGCTCTGCCCTGGAGCCTGCCTCCCTTGCAGCTCGCCGGGCGAGTGCCCTGTGCTGCTTGGCTCCTCGCTGCTCTTGTGGTTACCTCACCCACCAACCAGCCATCCCCTTGTCCTGCTCCCTCTGAGTCATGGCTCGAGCCGTCTCGGGGATGACAGCTCCACTTCATTCTACTTTCCAGTGAGGTTTTTATTTTTTGCAAGTGTCATGGGAGGTGTCCCTGCCATGGCAGGGAGGTTGGAACTAGATGGTCTTTGAGGTCCCTTCCAACCCAAACCATCCTATGATTCTACAATTTACAATTCTGATCACATGGATCAAATAGAAGGGAGAAAAATAGACGTTTGGTAAAAGCAGGCCATGAAGACGTGCTTTAACGTCTAGAGATCGCTTATCTTCGTTGCACAACTTCATCCCCACACCTTTTGCTCAAGGCTTTTATCAGATTGTCTCTCTCCACACTAGTGCGAGCACGCTCCAAGAATCAGCCATGACAGACATACGCACGTCAACCTCTGCCAGAATTTGTCCATTAAATTATCAGCGGGATCAAGATGGTAGCAGAGACGTATTCGAGACACACAGGTGAGCTGTCAGACAGAGGACACGACAGCAAATCGTCGTGTTCAGAACCCTTTCAAAACACTAACAGACCTCTGCAAAAATCACCTGTTTCAGGTATATTTTAAAACTGACATTTGGAATTTCATTTTGATGTCTGAGTTAGAAAACCTTTGATACCCTGAAGCTTTGAAAACTATACCCTTTGCTATCGTCCTCACCCCAGCAGAAGTTACTGCCTCAAAGAGAAGAGCATCGTGATGCTCTTCCTTGGAACCAAGAGAGTTTTGTTCTTGTTTCAATTAGGATATCTGAAAAATTGGGTCAAACGGAGGCTTTTGGGAGATAAGGCTTAACCACAAAGCCAATTAGATACAGACATTTCAGAAAAAGGTGCTGTTTAGATTTACTGTAATCCTCTTCCTTATTTTGAACAAAAGCTCGGATTCACAGCATCTCCGCTTGCAGGAGTGTTAGTGAACAGGCCTCGGGAGTGATGGAACTGAGCAAAAAAGCTGGAAAAATCACAACCAAACTGGTCTCCTTTGAGGCCTCCACTGGGTCTTCCTGAATAGCTGAGAAAGTCACTGCTATCCTAAGGAAAAGCGTTCAAAGGGTTTTCCTGAGCGACCCGAAGTTCGTGCCAAAGCCGTCACTCAATAGTAATAAGCAGCCCTCTACTTGTAGAAAAATCATGAGTTTGGAGCTTGAAAGAAATTAGGAAAGCGAGTAGGAAAGATCCCACTTTTGAAGGTGCTCAACACCACCAGCTTACTTGAAATGCAGAAAAAGAACTGCAGAACAGAGCAATCTCGTCAGGGAATCCATGCAAAAGGCCGATGGGAATGAAGAAATAGAAAAATTGCATATGGTGAATTTTGGTGCCAGGTCAAAGTGCATTAACAGCTTCTACCATCTGCTGAGTCATTCCCCGTGTTCTGTAAGCAGAACGTGTGACCAGAAGAGTCATGAGGACAGAACTTCCCCAAGGCTGATCTGAACCCACAAGTCAGCGTGTTTAATTAGAGAAGGAAAATCTCTCAGCCAAGTAAAACCAGGGGGGACAAATAATAGAACTGAAAAAGCCAGAGCAAGTTTGTATCTAGAAAGAAACCGCCACACACCTTTTCTGCTATGCCATTTTCTGTAGTATAGATGGCCATCAGCTCGGTGTCTTCTGTATCCTGATCACCGCTGGATGTTGCTCCACCGTTTATCACGACCTTAAAACAGAAAAAAAGAAACATGAAGTCTTTAAATAAATATTTTCTCTGCAATCGCACCTCGTGGCACTCTGTTTTCTCCCTCAGTACTTGGCATTTTGTCAGAAAACATTACCAGAGCAGCAAGCGATCATTTCTGGAATAGCTTGTCTGGGAATATACAGAAATTTGGAAGATGTGACACAGCTCCTCAAAGCCTGGACAGCTCCAGCTGCGTGGGGGGAAACCAGCAGCAGCATGACTGGCAGCGTTAAGAGGCAGACGTGTACAACAGAACGATACAACCAAAGCTGAATATGGAGAAGACAACAAGCAGATGTTTCCTTGCTGTTGCCTGCTACTCTCAGTCAAGCAACTCAGGACACAGCAGGGCTGGAGCGTTCTGCAGCAGGGCAGTGAGTTGTTCTAGGAGTCACCTGCCTGGGGAATCACACAATCACGGGGGTTGGAAGGGACCTGTGGAGATCATCTCATCCAACCCCTCTGCCAGAGCAGGGTCACCCAGAGCAGGTCACACAGGATGGCATCCAAGCGCATTTTGAATGTCTCCAGAGATGGTGACTCCACAACCTCTCTGGGCAGTCTGGGCCAGGCTCGGACACCCTCAAAGTAAAGAAGTTCTTCCTCATGTTTAGACAGAACTTCCTATGCTCAAGTTTGTGCCCATTTCCCCTTGTCCTGTTCCTGGGCACCACTAAAAAGAGCCTGGCCCCATCCTCCTGACAACCACCCTTTAAGTATTTAGAAGCATTGCTAAGATTCCTCCTCAGTCTTCTCTTCTCTAGGCTAAAAAGCCCCAAGTCCCTCAGCTGTTCTTCATAAGTGAGACATTCTAGTCCCCTAATCATCTCTGTAGCCCTCTGCTGTACCCTCTCCAGCAGTTCCCTGTCATTCTCGAACCAGGGAGCCCAGAACTGGACACAATACTCCAACTCCAGATGAGGCCTCACCAGGGCAGAGCAGAGGGGGAGAAGAACCTCCCTCAACCTGCTGGCCACACTCTTCTTGGTGCACCCCAGGATGCCATTGGCCTTCTTGGCCACAAGAGCATATTGCTGGCTCATGGTCATCCTGTCTGGTGTCTACCAGGACGCCCAGGTCTTTTTCCAGAGAGCTGCTTTCTACAGACAACGTCATTGGCCATGTTTATATATAAACAAGTGGCAAAGGAGGTTTTCCTGAGTACTTGTGGAAAGAAATGTTTTGTGCAATGTAATTAGAGCAAAGTATTATTAACTGATCCACACGGAGCTTGACCACGGACTACGGGAACGTGTTACTTACAGGCAGGGTGAAAAAGGTGGGATGTTTGGATTCATCCTCATATTTGCCTTCTGTTGAGCCTCCCGCCTCCACCGATTTCGAAGTGGTGTTCTTACCAATCCCCATCATTTCCAGAATGTCGAGGACTTGCATGCAGCACCCGGGCGGGCGCTGCTGGGATTCCAGGCCAAGTACTAAGGACAACTTCTTCTATAAACAGCAGCACCAGCCAGGAATCGCAAGAGTGCTCAGTAATCCAGCTGGGACATGAGGGTTGCTTTCTTAAGTATCGTTAGCATCAACGGCACCTAGAGTTGAAGACAGAAATTAATCTTTTCTTGATTGCCTAAGATAGACGTACAAACACACGTGCCCCGCAGCCTTGGTTCCCTTTCATGCTCATGACTCACCAACTCTTATCATTCCTTTTTGATTTGATAATGAGCAGATGACCCTTTAGAGATAAAGCTGATGGTATTTTAAATTCTTTCAGGATGGGAACACTGTGATTATTCTCTCGTTCTTCTCTTGTGGTCTTCAAAGAAAGCTGGGGAGGGAATTTTTATGAGGGCTTGTAGTGATAGGATAAGAGGTAATGGCTTCAAACTGGAAAGGGGAGATTTAAAGGACAAATTAGGAGGAAATTCTTCACTCTGAGGGTGGTGAGACTCTGGCACAGGTTGCCCAGGGGGGCTGTGGATGCTCCATCCCTGGAGGTGTTCAAGGCCAGGTTGGACGGGGCCTTGAGCAACCTGGTCTAGTGGGAGGTGTCCCTGCCATGGCAGGGGGGTGGAACTGGATGATCTTTGAGGTCTCTTCCAACCCAAACCAGTCTGTGAAATATTAGTATATCGAAACCTCAGTTTTGTTTCAATTTCACAGTCATTTCCAAAGAACTTTTTGGGAACAAAGCATGCCTGCGCTCCTGCTACTACCAGCTTGCTGCTCAACAACCATCACAAACAACACCCGCGCTTCTTCAAAGAGTGTCGACTTGTAGAGCTACTCATGAGTTCACCTCTGTAAAATGAAATCCTTCCTCTTAAACCAGCTTATTTTGAAATAAAAAGCATGCAGGAAGCTCAGAGTGGCTGGGCAGTGAAGCACACCTGACTGCTGGGGAGCCTGTTTCGGACAGGTAGAACATCCTCACCCAAAATCAGCCCAGTTGCACGAGGGACATCAAAGCAACCTGCCTGATGGTGCTGAAGCAACTGCTTCAGGATGAGAATGTGCACTCCAATTACTGGTCAGAACCTGCAACGATCGTACAACTTACTGGTTCTCTCTTGGTTACCCAGAGAGGTCACTACAGTGCAGTTTTCCCACATTTTTGCCTTAAATTAGACCGGCCAGTCCATACTCAACCACACTTTTGTCATCTCCAAGGTTAAGGAACATGAATTAACAGATCTGAGCCTCGGTTTCCTGCAGGACAGCACCAAATCCTCCAGCAAACTTAAGTTACTGAGCTTCAAAAAAGCCAGCACAGCTGCAGACAACTGGGGATGAAACAAGTTCAGCTCCAGAGGAAACCACCTGAAAGAACCTGAAAAATGGCCTTTTCAAAACGGTATGAAGTGAAATTTTCTGCAAAGCCAGGAGCACATTCAAGCCACAAACCCCACTGCACGCTGGCGTTACTTCAAAAGCAAGTTAATGACATTTTCAACTTAATTACTATGGAAACGCAGCTAATGGACATTCGAAAAGCCCAGTTATGGATGTGTTAGACAGCAAAAAAGGAGGGTTTGGGATTTTTCTTAAGCCTCCCTTCCAAAATGCTGCTCAGGAAAACACCAGCAGCTTGAACATCTACTGTAATTGCAGTAATAATAATAATGAAACTTGATGAAGACCCTTCAGCTTGGGGCAATTTGGGACTGTTTGAAAAATTACTGAGTGCTAGTATTTTAGAATCTCTTAATTGCTGTTAATTGCCCATTTGCTAGAAAATTCTGGTTACCTGAGGTGAGACAGATAGTCACCTTTCAAAGCGGTGTAACTTTCCAAGAGAGAAAACACACGTAGGTAAGAAATGCTACTTGGGCACTGAGATACCTTTGAAGCACTCCTAATTACATCCAAATGGAATGGAAAGTAGGGCCTTCAAACAAGGGTTTAATTAGGACTTGCATCTTAAGGTCAATCTGACGACAGCACAATTAATTCTTTCTCGCTTGATCTTAAGACCCAAGGAGGAGACTGGTTTGAATACTCGCTGTCGTGCCATTCTGGAAAAAAAAGGCATTCCCGTATTTACAGTCCCCACAAACTTCCCCCTGAAAAGCGCAAATCTCCAGACACCACCAGCAGCTCTGGATCCACTTGTCCGCTCCCGAGGGTGTGCACAGGTAACTGGTGGGGCCTCCTCAAACCTCTGCAGGGGCATCCAGCTCAAAGCTGCCTCTGCTAGTCAGAGAGGTGTCGAGAACAGGTCAGAGATAGACGCTGGTCAAGGGTTTGGGGGCAGAGGGGGTGTCCGGGGTGGGGGTTGTGAGGAGACTGGTTTGCTTTTACCACAGAGGCAGGAGGGATTTTTTTTTTTTCAAGCACACAAGACACGCAGGTGCAGAGAAGCTGGTGATGGGTCTGGAGAGCATGCCCTGTGAAGAGCAGCTCAGGGAACTGGGTTTGTTTAGTTTAGAGAAGAGGAGACTGAGAGGAGACCTCATTGCCCTCTACAACTACCTACAAGGAGGTTGTAGCGAGGCTGGTGTTGGTCTCTTCTCTCAAATTAGTCATGATAGGATGAGGGGAAATGGCCTCAAGTTGCGTCAGGGGAGGTTTAGATGAGATATTAGGAAGAAATTCTTCACTGAGAGGGTAGTTAGGCACTGGAACAGGCTGCCCAGGGAGGTGGTGGAGTCACCATCCCTGGAGGTGTTTAAAGAACGAATAGATGCGGCGCTTGAGGATGTGGTGTAGTGGTTAGAGAGATGCTAGGAGAAAGGTTGGACTTGATGACCCTGGAGGTCCTTTCCAACCATAATGATTCTGTGATTCTGTGAAAAAGAAAAGTATTTGCCTTTTTCTGTCAGCGTAGACAAGTTTTATTCTCCAAGAAAATCAGAGACGGAGACAGGCGTAGTTTAGTCTGGCAGCTTTATCATCTTGGATTGGAAGGGAAAAGGGAACGGGCAGAATGACACCTCCCTAACGAACGCTGCCATGCCAAGAAAACACCAGGCTAAGGGTTACAGCAGCAGGAACCCTGCCGGTCGGAGGGCTGCTGGAAGGTATGCTGGCACGCTAAGCTCCTTAGTTAGCATTAACCAGCATCTCCACTGATGCAAACGAAAAGACCATATAATCCTATTCTACTTTGTGTTGCAAACCAGTAAGACCACTATCTCCTCAAAGAAGATGTGAATCGTTCTCCAGGATTACATCAGGGGAGCATGTGAATAAGCTCTGCCTTGTATGAATTCCTGAGAGCTGGAACACAACAGCTACAACAAGTGTTTGGATGAGGGCTCCCAGATGATGATGAAGAAGCAACTCCTAATTTAAGCAAAAATAACCTCATCTGCTACTTTTCCTAGAGAGAGGAGCATGTGTTTGTATCCACACATGTACAAGCCCACATACATGTGTCGGGGAGGCAGCCCAAGGAAAATGAGGAGAACAGATTTCCAAACTCTTCCTGCTTCTACTCAGCAGATACTCTTGCACTTAGCGGCACAGATGATAATCAAAGGCTCTCAGAATGCTTCTGTTCTGCAATCAGAAGTGTCAGAAGAAACAGAAACCTTTAGGCAGCAGGAGATCAGCTTGTCTGACAGATATCATTCTTCTGTATCAGATCTCTGACCCCACCCACACAGCCCAACATGACACGGGTGTTTGATAGCCCTCTGTAACAACTCTAACTGATAAGAAGCTGAAAAGTCATCTACAAAGACGACTACCACTCCTTCAGCAGCGGCCAGGCACACACGGTACAAGGAATTATCTGCCGCCTTGGATCAAACGGAAAGGCTAGAAGTGAAACTTCCACCAGCAGTGATTAACATCCGCCTCTTTCTACACCAAATTATCTGCAGTGCTCATACATGATTAACCCAGGAAGGCCAAAAGCTGACATGGGTTTACAAGGCTTTAGATAAGATTAGCATCTAGCCAAAGAGCCTTCTGCAGGGGTTACAGGAGAAACCCCTCCTAGCCAGGGAAAGGACACCCTGGCTGTTGAACAGTGTCAACATCTTCAACGTTCTCACCTTTCCTCTGACACACAAAATCTTCCAGAGCTGGAACCATCAGGACGTGCCACCAAGCTATGGGAGCGTCTGTTTGACGTAACGCGGCAGTTCTTACACCTCACGTTTTCATGACACCTAACGCCACATCTTCTTGAGGTAGAGCCCAAGGGAGCTCCTATTTTCTTGAAACAATTAACAGTGCATTTCAAACTTCACTGACAGCAAATAAGATACAAACCACCAGAGATGGAGATGCACAATACAAGTTTGTAACTAAATATACGTTTCCTGTTCTTTCTTGAAGTCATTACTCTGGAACATCTACCACAAAAAACCATTCACTGAAGTAGACAACAGAGGGTCTTCCTACAGAGGAAATCTGCCCATATACCAACACAGGCCCCAAGAAAAGCTTCTCGTTCCCAAGGTAACAAACTGCCTAAAATAATTGGAAAACTCATTTCTTACCAGATTGAAGAGTTCATTTGGGTAGGACAGGAGATACAGATAGACATAAAGGGATTATTAACATGGAAAAGAAAAACGGACCATGAACCCCATGGGCCCATGCCAAGCTCATGAAGTTCAACAAGACCAAGTGCAAGGTCCTGCACCTGGGTTGGAGCAATCCCAAGCACAAACACAGGCTGGGTGGGGTATGGACTGAGAGAAGCCCTGAGGAGAAAGACTTGGGGGTGCTGGTTGATGAAAAGCTCAACATGAGCCAACAATGTGCAAGTGTAGCCCAGAAACCACCGTCCTCCTGGGCTGCATCCCCAGCAGGGCAGGGAGGGGATCCTGCCCCTCTGCTGTGCTCTGGGGAGACCCTACCTGGAGTACTGTGCCCAGCTCTGGAGACCCCAAAACAAGAAGGACATGGACCTGTCGGACAGGGCTTTGAGCAACCAGGTCTAGTGGGAGGTGTCCCTGCCATGGCAGGGGCTTGGAACTAGACGATCTTTGAGGTCCCTTCCAGCCCAAACCAGTCCATGATTCTATAAAAGGAGTAAGTGATTGTAATATATGTGTCTTCTCCCTTGCACACATTGTTCTTTTTGATACAGTTTTTGGCTGAGCCTCACTACAAATGTTCCCTTTTTCCCATTTTTTGTAGCAGTCTGAGAATAGCCAGTAACAGCTACAGAAGACAAATAAATTTTAAAAATCAAGTCTGCTATGATGGCATTCATCTCTCCAGTGCCACATTGGAGAGCCTTTAACATTTGAATCCAGAGCTTGGCAAAGCAATGACTGGGGAAAACAAAACCAACCTGACCTCTCAACTGCAACATGCTTGGGGCGAGAGGTTCTCGGGGTTTTTCTGTTGGTTTGGGTTTTTTTTAAACATCCTTTAGAAGAGCCAACAACTGGTGGTGCGGTCAGACTGGCAGCACCAGAGCAGGGAAGCAATGCTGCCTTCAGGATACGTTGTCAATACTCTAAAGCTCATTGCCTCATGTTTGCAATAAGCAGACCTCGAGGTTTAGACCCTCTGGAAGAAGCTTAGTCAGGACGCTGCGTTCTCCTGTGATTGTCACGATGACTTTCAACTCTGACATTTTTCCAAGTGCAAGAACGATGCAGGTTTACTTCCCCACAAGCTTTAAGGGGGAAGCAGTTCTATGGATTTCCTTATTTGCCAAACTCAAACCAAAAAACCTTCTAAAACCACGAGGGTCTTTCCAAATTCCAGCTGGATCTCAAATATCTATCGACTGAGCTATACAAAGATGTTGGTCAAAATACTTTAGACTTTCCATATTGATTTGTGCAGCTGCTTTGAGAGGACAGGAGACAGCTGAGCCAGCACAAAGCTGAGCCAATAAACACGAGCAATGGGCACCAAGTTTGAACGCAGCTTTAAGTGGCCTGATTTAGTGCTTTGCATGACGGGGCCACAGCGTTTTAGAATTGGTCCCTGCTTCCCTAAAACCACAGCTGCAGCCAGAAGCTGCTGGACAATCATAAGTGTTTTTACCGCTCTATAAAGTGGTAGAACTGTCCGCAAAGACAAATGGAAATTGGCTGCCCTGTTGCTGGGGCTTGCTGGTGTTGCTTTCCCTCAAGCACCAAGTTCTACTGGAAGAGGTCTAGGACACAAATAAACCAGTTGGGTGAAAGAGTTTAAAGGCGAATCCCAGTTAGGCCAAAAGGTGAGTGTACTCCCTGCTAGCTCGCAGTGTGTCAAACGGCGTTAACTAGTTAATCAGTACCCGTGGACTTCTCCTCTCCACCCTGAGCGTGGAAAACCAGGAACTGACCTACATTTGGTGGCTTTACACTGCTGTGCATGAGAAACCTTCAGAAAGGAAGCAACAGGCTTGTTGTATAACGACAAGCTGGAGATGAAACAGTGCATTCCTCGGAGCGTACTGATGGGAAAGCTCCCGGGAGCACTGACGGAGGTGTGGCACCTGGTAAGCACAGGTCACACTGCCCCGAGGAGGAAGCCGGGTCACATCCAACCCAGGACCTTCTTGGTTTTTACAGATGGCTGAAGAGCCACGAGAGCTCTGACAGTTGCATACAGTAAGGAGATTAGAATCCAATTAAGGCGACAGTTTAATTACAATCTTCAATTTATTATTTGTAATTAGCTGTCAGACTCATGTGAATAACAACAACTTTCTCCTGCAAGAAGAGATGACGCTCAGCTAGAAGCTGTCCAATCTTATACCAGCCAAGCTTCGCTTCACCTGAATTTTAAATACATTCAGAACACTTGAGGCCAATAACCCAAGCTACGCAGTAGAGCTGGAGTCCCACCACCTCCAACGGCAGCTTCAGGTGTTTGGCATCTCTGAAGTTCAAGCACATTGTGTTTAAATACCAATCAAGGCTTCTTATATCATCTCGGACATAGATTTGGCAACAGACACATGACACAGATGTGGACAAGGGCCTGGACTCCCTGCACATCAGGATATTTCTGTTAAAATGAACTAAGCCTGAGCAGAAGATGCTCACTGTCAGCTGACGTTCACCAAGAGACACGGAGAAGGGGTCGGGCAGACACACGACTCAGATCGGCACAAGAGTATCTGGGAGATGCAGACGGCAGCAGGCTGGGTGCCAAGAGAGCAGGGAAGTTCTGAAACTCCTTCACCAAAACACTGTACCAAACTGACGGGGAAACTGGAGTGCTTCTGCGCTTTCACGACCTGGGCAGACAGCTGAGGAGTTTTGTGGAGGCTCCGGTGAGACAAATTTACTTACAGGGTACAGCTACCCCTGGCCAGACACAATCCAGCACAAACCCAGTGAAATTCCCAGTTAATTAAGGAACAGCAGCTTTCTCCAGATTGCTATTGGCTCCAGTTACACCCGCCGCACACAATTTCTGTCCTGACTTTCTGCCATTAAGGTATTAAAAAACAAAGACTCCTCGTCCTGTTATTAGACACACCTTGTCTTCTGTGCATCAGACGGGAGCTACAGGCACTTTCTACATGTCCTCGCTTCTACAAGCCCTGAGTTATCCTTTTTTTTTAATCCTAGAAGAACCGAAGAGCAGGAGATTCCCTCTTCCACTCCAGCCTGCCTGCCATAGCTGCTCACATCTGCTATTTAACAGCAGTAAGCTCAAGAAACTTGTTTCTGAGAAACTGTTAAAAACAACACAATGCATTATTAAGGGGGTTTAAAATATTAATGACCAAATTACAAGCAATCAAGAGAGTGGTAAC
The DNA here is from genome assembly GCA_013400335.1 of Eurystomus gularis. Classification (NCBI taxonomy): domain Eukaryota; kingdom Metazoa; phylum Chordata; class Aves; order Coraciiformes; family Coraciidae; genus Eurystomus; species Eurystomus gularis. The sequence goes on along the minus strand of VZZY01004046.1, from coordinate 42,839 downwards.
TTTGCTACTCAAAGCTACTCCAAGAGTTGCTTGATGTTTTCCTACAAGGCAAAACCATCCTCCCCATTTCAAAGAATTCATCCGCGAGGCTAATAAAGCCCAACAAGTACTTAACATGATGCAATCAAAGTGCTGTCTGCAGACCCACAACCACAAGCTCCATTGTCTCACAGTGCTGGCCACGAGTATTCCACCTCCAGGTGGGTACTTGGACATGGTGCTCCTGAGGTCCTCTACCCCACAAACTGTTCCAGAGACATAGGTGTGCCCCACAGGCATTTTTTCAACCTTCCAGGGGATTTTGACCATCTTACGGACAAATTAAAAGCTGCCCAACACCCACACGTAACCTTCTGTTGCTACATGTAAAAGACTAAGTGAGAAGATGGTTTAAGTAGAGCTTTTCCTCAGGCTACTTTGAAACAGAGCATCTTTGGTCTGAAAAAATACTCGTGATTTCTACTCTGAGCATCTTTGGTCTGAAGAATACTCGTGATTTGCACTTTGTGTGTCTTTGGTCTGTAAAATAGTTGTGATTTGGTTTTTCAGGTACCTCTTGCACCCAGAGTTCCTTCCCACGAAAGGAAATTGCACCAAAATGCTACGATGGCCTTAAATGCGACAGAGATTTCCCTCCTCCCCTCAAGAGCAAACTAGATCCACACTTAAAAGTATACTTCACATTTCTAACGCCACACTACACAAACTCCCACCACCTCCCTTTACCTGCAGTAGACAAAGTGCTGCTAAATACGCCCAAACTTCCTAAATATTTAGGTTTCAAGAAAACAAGAGTTGACAAGCACTTTAAGAAGTTTCAGTCCTGAGTTAGTTTCTCCCTTCACTTCAAAGTATGTCTTCAAAGCGCAAACATACTATTTCTTTGTAGGCACTAATGAATTTTTAAGTAGTTGGTATTTTGACTGCCATCCAGAATAGAATGTCTTAACAACTGACCAACATTATTAGGGCATGTCTACACAAAGACGCACAGGAAAGTTATGCCAAGCTCAAACCTTCCGCTGATTTAAAGCACATTAGCTAAATCTCATTAACGTCCTGTGTGAATGAGCCTGTTGAGAAGAGGACTTAAACCCACCCAAACGAGGTGTTTAACAAAGGATCTCACAGCTTTCAAAAACTACATCTCGTTATTCAAATTATTAAAAGGAGTTTATTTAGGCTGATCTGTTGGTAAAATATAGAATCATAGAATGTTAGGGGTTGGAAGGGACCTCTGGAGATCATTGAGTCCGACCCCCCAATATCTGGAATATTTGTATTTCCAGATACTGAAGGTGCATTTGGTCAAAACCAGTCTTGGTCAAGCTGCTCCTTGCTCATCTTTCATCCTATTACTCTCATTTTATTGTTGCAACAGGCGACAATTTTGACCCATTTCTGCGCAGCGTGCGCACCACCCTCCACAGGAGATCCCATCAACGTGCACGTGATGGTTTGTGTGAAACCAAACGAAAAGGCCAAGAGAGGAGCACCCAGAAGAAGCCATGAGATTACATTTCGAAGAAGAGCAAGCAAAATCTAGGAGAAAATGATTTTACAGCCTGACATCAAGCAACCGATATCAAATGACACCTGCAGTGTTCTCTAGATAGCGATGACACCCACGGTAAATAAAAATGAAATAGTGTCTCGCTGTTCTTTCTAAAACACAGCGCTACTTGATAGTCTTCCTTGCAGCACAGCACACCTCTCAGTGCTACACATTAACTTGATTTATAATAGTCTGCAGCCCTCGCAGTCTCCCTGCGGAGCATTAATAATCTAAGAATTCAGATACCTCCACGTTATTACGGATGTTAACACACAGTTCATTAAGCTCCTTCACAGCGCTCAGAAAGCAACCTGAGCACACACTGCTGCTTTGCTCTGCCTTCTTTGTACTTCTCTTGGCACTTTGATGAAAGCTACCTTTTTTTTTTTTCCTCTCCAAGACCTTAATCACATTAAAATGAAGGTGAAGTTAGAGACTCATCTAGGAAAAATTCCATTTATTAAGCAAATCAGGGTAATGTGCCAACTTTTTCAGTTCTGAACACCAAGCTCCTTTCCAAAGGCTTAGGCATTCCTACGGCTATTTTTGAAACCGATACTCCCTCCTTCCTGAAAGAGAACAATTTTTGTCCCGTTAGCAATACAAAACCAGGAACTGCTTACACACTTGAAAAAGAGTACACTGAGTTGATCTCTTAGGCTTGTCTTGAAAGAAATATTTCGCTTGCACTTAACATAACTCAGCAAAAGATTTGGAATTCAGGAAGCCGACAAAAACGAAACAAGATGCTGAATTTTGGGGGTCAAGCTTTCTTAAAATCTTTGTACTGCATAAACCTCATCTAAATTGATCCCATTTTAAAAAGGAAGCCAAAGTCTACAGGTAAACAGGAGAGAGGGTAAATACCTTGAGTCTCTCTTTACAGTGGTAACAAATTTTAAACAAAGAGTTAAGTCCTCAATCTCCTCCAAAAGATATTGAGACTTAGAGATTAAAAACCTGAGTCTGTCAGGTTTCAGTTTTCTGACTTAAGCACTAAAGCAGCTGAATTTTTGTCATTATCCCCATTCAAAGCAGCTCTTACCTCCAGAACTTGTACCAACTTCCAGAGACTCTCTCCACCAATTCCTCCGCTGCCGTCCTTCCAGCCTACGCTCAGTGCAACAGCCCGAGTTGCGAGCCGCAGCCTGAAAGGATGCAGACATACCCAAGGAGGATTTTTATAATCTGGTTGGGCTCTTGACATTGTATAACTGTGCTGTGTCCAATCACGATCCCTGCACGTTACACAACGGCTGAAATGCAGGAAGACACCACACGGCCAGAAACTGTTACTACACGCCTCCGTCATAGTTACGAAAAGTAAGCGAACGGACACGGTCTGAGTAACAGCAGAGTGCGTGCACATCCATCCCGACAAGAGGGTTCAAGTGCTTTACGTAACCTGCAAAGCTACAGGGAGAAAACCCAGCCAGGGCCCCCCAAATTCAAGTTGCATAAATATTTACACGCCTGACTCCAACAGCTGTAATTGGGATTGGGATCTGCTTCACCAAGTTAGCATTTCCATAAGGCTCCGTTGTGCAACTTGCACGGAAATATTTTTCTTAGCAATTAGCCAGTTTTTAAGGTCCCTGATCTCAAGGCTCTGTTCCACAGGACAAGGTTTAGCAATCTGCGACATCACCAAGGACTGGGAACACACAGAACTCGTGCCGGGATCATTCACTTGCCTAATGGGAAACGCTGCATAAAAGTGATGTTCAGGGCTGCAGAGCAAAGGAAGCTGGAAAGGGAGGCAGGACAGAGGCGAGAGGCTTGAAACAACAATAAAACATTAATTAAGGTGCAGTCCTTTGACGCAAATGTGTTCTTCTCTCTCTGCAGGACAGTGCTGTCTTAAGGCTGCCCTTACACTTCTGAACATCACTTTATAATTCAGCGCACTGCAGCCCCTGCCTCACGTTTACCATCCCCTCGTCCCGCGAGGGAAGTCATGACCTCTCCAAACACACCATGTGCTTGTACCATTGTACCAGCTTGGACACCATCGCTACTTCTACGACTGTACGTGATAATTAAACCAGGCCACCAGAAAGTAGCAGTGAAGCCCAGGCGCTGCCAGTGCAGGTGTCTGCCCCTCGGACACAACTGAATAGCCGGCCAAGAGCACTGCACGCTCCGGGGCGGAACGAGGAGCTCAGTTTACCTGAAAGGCACCTTTTGAACCCAAATCTGGGGCGAAGCCAGGCTGAGGGTGCCATCTACCTCCCTGTGCTTCCTGGGCCAAGGCGGCTTTACGTAAGCGTCCAAAGTCTGCCGAAGCTCGCTTAATTGTCAGGACCTGAAAGCTGCGGATGGGCAGCAGATCAGAAATGGGCATGTGCTTGTTCTAGGATCAAAGAACCAACTAGTGAATAGGGCGCGTTTAATTGAAAGCTGCCACTTATTATGTGCAATACTCGTTATTCATCATTTACTAAGACCGGATGGAAGAAAGCCAATTATCTCCACTGATTATTTTATGCAATGTGTGCGTATATAAAAGCACATTCTGTTCCAGCATTTAATCTCTACTCCAAAGAGATGTTGAAGAGTTTCCTCCTCCATTTGCTCCTTGTCCAATTATTAGATTTGTTCCTTTGCTGTTTACTTCTGAATCCCAAATGTTTTCACAAACGTTAACATCTCATTTCAATATGGAGAAAGTCCACAGCCCTTAACACAAGCATCACTGTATCTTCAGTTTTAAGACCACGAAATATAAACGGCTGGAGCACAGGTCCACAGGCTGCCTGCAAGTTCACTTATCTACAATACTTTTGAGGAATATGCTGGAAAGTCTTTTAGCTTCGAGGCATTTGGTGTGCTCACAGGGGGCTACAGGACCAAGTGATCAACGGCAAGAAAAAAAAGTAAGGTTTTGAAAGAAGCCGTTTGGTTTTTTTACTCAAATGCCTAGAATCTTTTTTCTTTTAGTGGTTGCATTACACAGTGCCAGGGACTCGACTGCTGCTTGCCCTGAATATCACAGTTCAAAGTATAATTGAGCTCAGTACAAGTACCATTACTTAAGTACCCAGTTAAACACGACTTGTCTATTTACCTTACAATTCAAACCAACCGCTCCAAAGTTCATCACTGGTGAGCGGAGAATTCCATCACTGAGAAGATTTATTTCTGATTACGTAGTATTTGCACTCAATTTAGTTCCAATAAACCACCTACTAATCTGGATGCCTCCATTTAAAACCCCCCTTCCAAGACACTCGGACCGGGCAGATCTAATGGCAGGTTATTTGGTTGTCATCCTTGAGATGAACGTTAATTCAAGACAGAACTCTTGCAATGACTGTTTTAAGACAGTGGAATATTTTACAGTGCATCTTCAAATGTCATGCCGTGAAAGACAGGTGGAACAGGCAGCTGAGAAGCTCTATGTATCGATGGAAGTGAAACCACAGCAGCCCGTTTCTCTTGCCCTGCTTTAGCGCAGGAAGCGTTGTCACGATGCTCCTACACAGCTCGTCATCTTTTTTATTACCTGCTTAATATCTGAAATTTAAACGGATGGGAGCATTTCTCTTGCTTGAGGGAAGAGTTCACTTCTGAGTAGCATGAGAAAATCCCTTTTTTTTTTGCCTTGTGCTCACTTTAAGGATGACACAAACACTTCAGTGTCCCAGTCAAATCACAAAAATTTGCTGTTAGACACGTTAGTAAACTGACAATTTACAGGCAATGTTCTGACTGATAATTATTCCGAGGCCACTCTCCCTAGTTTTGCAGCACTCAAGAGTCAGGACAGAAATTCTTTGAAGTCACCTGCTTCCGCTGTACTGAAACACTGTGTGCACGGGGATGGCACACAATGGTTACCTCATGATCAAAACTGATAATAATATGACCCAGTGACCGCGAGCACCCGGTAATTAAATGCCCCCTTTGCACCTTCATATATTGCCAGGTAATAACAAGAAAAACACACAACATAAAAAAAAAAAAAGGTGAGTCTGAGGCTGTCACTGAAACACTGTTAAAAAAATTCTCTGTTTCACAAGTTATATGAAAAAAAAAATTAAAAAAAAAATGTATTGCAGCCTAGCAGATGCCTCACAAATATTCAGCTGTTGCAAGGCACCCTTCTCAGAGCAACGCTGTCAGAAAAAGGCACACGTCCTTTGCAGGAACATCCTCTGTTTCATCAGGCCTCGTTTATGATGGCCAATGACCCTCCCAATTACATTGTTGTAGCAATCTCCTAATTGAAGTGTACTTCCTACCGAAGTCGTAATAGATAATCTTTCACATCAGTGAAAAGATTCAATGTATACAGCAGGCTCCGTGAACATCTTCCAGAACACACTTACAACAGCAAACCCAAAATAGCGTCACATACTCGTAGAATAAATAGATTTACTTCCACCCACGAGCTGGAACAGCAGAAAGACCAAGCCATTAAGTTTGATCTTGTAGAGACGTTTGCAAATCCACTGCATGATAAATTCCTTGAAAAAGCGCTTCCCAGAAGATAGGCTTTCAAATGAAAGTATCTACTGCTCTCCTCCCTAATGCTGTACAAATACAACAGAAGGACATGGATCTCTTGGAGAGGGTCCAAAGGAGGCCACAAAGATGGTCAGAAGGCTGGAACATGAAGTCAGGCTGAGAGAGTTGGGCTTGGAGAAAAGAAGGCTCCAGGGAGACCTCATTGTAGACTTCCAGTATCTGAAGGGGACCTACAAGAAAGCTGGGGAGGGACTTTTTACAAAGGCCTGTAGTGATAGGATGAGGGGTGATGGTTTCAAACTGGAAGATTTAGATTGGAAATTAGGAAGAAGTTCTTCACTCTGAGGGTGGTGAGACCCTGGCACAGGTTGCCCAGGGGGGCTGTGGATGCTCCATCCCTGGAGGTGTTCAAGGCCAGGTTGGACAGGGCCTTGAGCAACCTGGTCTAGTGGGAGGTGTCCTTGCCCATGGCAGGCGGGTTGGAACAAGATGATCTTTGAGGTCCCTTTCAACCCAAACCAGTCTATGATTCTAGGAAACACACACAAAGAATTACCAAACTTACTTTGAAAGCTTGCCACTTAATGCAATGAGTTGTGCATGGGCCTGGGTGCTACTGACTCAGCCCAGCAGTGTCCACCCCTCCGGTTGAACGGAGAGGACACCCAGAGGCCATCCAGAGGCCGCCCACATGAAGCAAATTCCCCTCTTCCAGTTAGAGAATGCAATGCTTTGTGTTCAGCTTCCTTTCTCCTGAAACCCTCAATTCAGTTACAGCTTGGATAACACTGTTTCTTAGAATTTTTCCTGCAACTTGTATATTTTAAATACTTGTGAGGAAAATCCAGGGTCTGAGACATACATCGAAGCAGACTGATGGTCCTTCTACGTAAAGGAGTAATTACAGGATGGAAGAAGTGCCTTTAAAAATACCTGTGGCTGATTTCTGGACAAGAAAGGAGAAATGCTTTTCAAGGAATAACAGCAACAAAAGAGGAGGGAAGCCAAAGCCACTCACTCCACAGGCATGGATCAAAGTGCTTCAAAAATGAACACAGGAGGAAGAATGTGCTTTTTGTGGCCTGCTATTGTGTTCACCCTGTCCATAAACTAAAGCAGACACCTACGTCTCTCCTGGACCTCCAGGTATGCTTGTAATGAAAGGCAAAAGCTCATATTTTTCTTCTAAGAACTGACAGAAGCAGAATCTGTTTATTGGTCATCGTAGCATCGTGCAAGGTTGCTGACTGCAACCCACAAAGCATCATTACATGTAGACATGGCACTTCAGGATGTGGTTTAGTGGTCCTGGTAGTGCTGGGTTGATGGCTGGACTTGATCTTAGAGGTCTTTCCCAACCTTAACAATTCTATGATTCCCTTCAAGTATTGCCAGATGCCCAGGGAAACACTGTCAGCTTCAACAAATGCTTCGAAGGTGACAGCACGTGGCCAAACAACTCGGCCAAGGGAGCAACACACAACTGACCTAATAAGTCCAAATATCTAATTATCAATAACACCTAATAATGAGAGAGTTGGGGTTTTCAGCCTGATGAAAAGAAGGCTCCAGGCAGACCTCACTATAGACTTCCAGTATCTGAAGGGGGCTACAAGAAAGCTGGGGAGGGACTTTTTATGAAGGTCTGTAGTGATAAGACGAGGAGTGATGGCTTCAAACTGGAAGAGCAGAGATTTAGATTGGAAATTAGGAAGAAGTTCTTGACTCTGAGGGTGGTGAGACCCTGGCACAGGTTGCCCAGGGAAGCTGTGGATGCTCCATCCCTGGAGGTGTTCAAGGCCAGGTTGGATGGGGCCTTGAGCAACCTGGTCTAGTGGGAGGTGTCCCTGCCATGGCAGGGGATGGAACTGGATGATCTTTGAGGTCCCTTCCAACCCAAACCATTCTGTGATTTTACAATAAGGTACAAACGGGAACTCTGCATTTAGACTTCACACCTCTGACTCCGATCTCTCCATTTCTCAAACATCACACCCCAGAAGCATGTCCTAGATGTGCTCATGGGTTCCAGCCACGAGCACAAACCCATGGTCAGCCCAACAGCTCCGACCTCTTGCAGGGCCGCAGCTCACACGACAGCGTGGATATGCAAATCCACATTTTAAGTCTAGACTTGAAACATCTGCTGGTGTTCGCCGTTAAAGTTGCAATTTTGCTATTTTTTTGTATTACTTTGACATTATTTTGCCGTTACTGTTTAGTTCGACCTCTCTCTTTAGCTCTATCTTATTTTGCGACTGCAAATAGCTTCAAAAGCGCCGGCTAAATCTCTGTACGGAAAATCCCGTGATCTTGCTGTAGCTCATCTTGCTACAGGCTGTGCAAAGAACATGGAAAGTTCTGTCAGTTGAAGTTGCCGTCATTTTCATTTTCTAACGGCAAAAACGTGTATACAAGAAAAGCTCAGAGTTTTGAACTCGACACACCATTTGCTGAGCTGCCTAAAAATCCACCTGTGCTAAATAGCCATCAGCCAGGTCGAAAACTAGCTGCAAAGAGAAAATGCTTGAAAATGGGGGGAAAGGAGCAGGCAGCCGTAGCTCCGGGCCGTGATGCTGGTATCTTGTTCATGGTTCAGTGAAGCAAACGGCAAATGCAGCTTCACAGCACTGCTCAACTGCTCCAGCAGCCGCAGCTCCTCCTCCCACCGCTCCCAACCTCCTTCTCCTGAAATGAAAAAGCCCTTTTAATCTTCAAAGCACGGCCACAAGTCAATCTCAAACTTAGCACGCTTTTTAATTTTCTTTTTAATTATCCAGTTGGGAGAGTTATGCCCTCCTTGCTCAATGACCTTTAACTCCTTCAAGATTATTTCAAGAAATCTTTCCTGGGAATAATCAGCAAATTTATACCGCTTGCAGAGGAATTGTTTCAAAGCTCCTGGGCACCGAGGGAGACAGGCAGCATCATTCTTGGGGGGCTTCTGGGCAGGCAGCCTTGGCTCTGCGACACAGTCCCCTCGGTCCTGCAGGCCAAGTATCTCCTGGGTTCGGACTGTGGATTGCTGTGAGCACAACCCCAACACGTCTGCTCAAATACCTTCCCAGAAGCAAAGTGTCACCACACTGGGTTGTAGAGTCCTTGCATGGAGCCGTCCCCCAAAACAGCAAGAGAATTTCTTTCTGCTGCAACTGGCAAAAGGCAAGGCACAAGCAGATCATCTATTGGTGGAGTAATAATAGATGCTATTATTAATTGTATTAGCAATAATAAATGCTATTATTACTGCCGAGAACTGTTGACCAACTGTTTGTCCCATGAGTTTTGATCGCTAAGCATAGAGTGGTTTCCCATAGCCATGGGGAAAAATTAAGTCATTACTGCCATTAATGATGTTTAAGTTCAGCCAGCACCACTTGCTCTCTGCCCACACACTAAACAACTGTACGCAACCATGCGTTTGATTCCCACACGTTAAGCCAACCAATTACTAATTTATTAATTTCACAACAAGCCTGAAGTGTTTATAGAGACAGGCTTGTGTTTAACCAGACTTGCAGGTTCATTTCCCAGACTCGGCTTTCAGGCAGGCTGAAGTGGAGGTGTTTACACGCACGATGCGCTTCCTCCTCAGTGTGCGTTCCTACACCTTGCTCGTGGCTCGAGAAGCGAACGTGAGGCCACCAGCTCAGTCCTCTGACTCCACAGGGACAATTAGCAGAGACGGGAGGCAACCAGGACCTGTTGAAACCCAGCTGACATCTGACCTGTACGTCACAGAACACGTTACCACGCAGAGACGCAGGCTGTAATTTAGTCCAAGAGCTTTGAAGGTTCTTCTCCATATGTAAGCGGTTAATTAAGAATGCATTAAATATATATTAATGCATTAAATATCCCTACGGGCAACAAAACTCTTAAAGGCGGCTGAGTGAATTCCTCTCCGACTGAAGGGACAGAAAGGGAACAGTCTGAACTGATTGCTCAGGAAAAGCACAAAATACTATAATATTTTGACAAAGTTCACATTACTTATAATAATATTTATGCCAACTCTAGTTTATTGAAGGAAAGCTTTTTCTTTTCAGCAAGAAGTGCCTTTTACAAAAAAAAAAAACACCCAACATTTTGGCAACATTTAGTGGAATATTTTTTGTGATTTTTGCCAGGAAAACAACCCTTTTTTTAGCCAGTATACTGTGGTTTCAGTATTGTACCTTACTGGTTCCTTCATCTGCAGGTTTTGCAGGCGTCTGTATAGCACTACTTAAAAACAAGTAATCGCAATTATTCTTACTTAATTGGCATGGCTTAAAACGCGAGAATTCTTTGCTGCTGCTATTTGGAGTAATGTCATTTAGGCATACATTTTGCCCTCAAACAAAATTTCCCATTTGAATAATGAAGAGGAGAAAAGACCAATGGCGATAGCCTCCTTTGAAGGTACCCACATGCTGGGCTGTCTCCATAATAAATCTATTACCTGCCATTCAACAAAACCTTCTCTGTCACAACAGCCTCCAGAACAAAAACAGTAATTAGGCTCGGATCTTAATGCACTCGGCGCCGTTGAGCAAGCGCGGCACGGCACACCTCAGCAAGATTTAAACTGGGGCTAAGACCGAGCGTAAAATCTTGACCAGAACCCAACAGCCAAGAAGGAGAGCTCCGAGAATACTTTGCGTTGGGGGTCATTTAGATTGAGAAACTTAAGCGAAGCCTTAATCAACAGCTTTGCTGGATTCGATTGTGCTTTATTAGGCATTTGCATGAAAAGCATGACATGTGTTTGATCCCTTCCAAAGGGGAAGGCTCATTAGCAATGGATGTTTACAAGGACCCAGGGCTCAGGATTAGAGTTCTTCCCCTTCTACAGAAGGGGCTTTTTCGATCTATGCTTTTCGGAGAAGGATCACATTCCATCTCCAGCAGAGCCCAGGCTTCCATCCTTTGCTGCGTCTGATATTTGCAAACAAGACAGACGGGCAATGAAAGCGTCAGCTCCTAAGAGCCGACTCACTTTACCGACCCCAGCACGCAACTAGTGATCCCGGAAAACTCAAGCCATAGGGCCAGTCAACAATAAAGATTATTAGTTATACCAAGGCAGATTTTCTATGTGTGGAACCACACACAGCACAAACGGAGCCGCTGCCGTTCCATTTCTGTGTCTAGCTCCGTGGCTAGGACAAACACACAGAAACACTATCTCACTACAACAAAACCGCACCGCTTGGGTATTTACAAAGAAAATGCCACCCCCTTGTCCCTCTAATTTTTTTTGAGTTTTAAAAGCATCTACGAGTAAGTTGAAATAAACTAGAGGTAACCAACAAGTGTCTGAATAAACCAGAACAGAGCCCTGGAAAACTGTAGTGATAGTAACTATTATGCTCAGCATAATGTCCCAAAATTCCGCATATAAAATTAAGTGGTACCCGTGCAAATACATCCTGCCACTATTAGCAAATGACTGGTAATTGTTCTTTTTCCCATATACCAGCGGACACAGAAGAGTATGAGATGAGAACACTGCAATTATGCCTTGCAGCCTGATCCTACAGGATAGGGACCTGGAGCTCCAATTTCTTTCTTATCACTCCAAATCCCAATTAATTCTGGGGTTTGGCTTTTATACAGTGACATGCTCATCAGGAAACCAGACTCTTTAAGCTATTATCAAAACCTCCAAGCTCTTAAAAGATCATCAAGCAAATGCTTGTTACATCAGGACCATCTAGAGAACTTTCAGAAACAATTTTGGGTAACAAAAGGAAAAAGGGTGAGGGGGAAGCTGCTATAACTTGTAAAGCACATAATTTGAAGAAAAAAAAGTGTTTGCTTTGCTCAGGTACAGCAAGAGTCTGAATACAGGATTCGCCATACAATCCCAAGTAATAGAGCAAAAATTGTAGAATTTTTGATTTTTTTTTTTCCACTCAGACTCCATGGAAATTCCAGTCTTATCCCAGCACAGTCCATTAAGCGCTATCAGCTCCGGGACACTTCCATTTTATTCAGCACACAAAATAGGACGTTGCTAACTTTGCAGTGCAGCATTTGATTCCCAAAGCTTCTAAAGAAAAAGTGAAAGCTGTGACATGGAGTCCCAGGCCTGGTTTTATGAGAGACTCTAAATGACTTTCAATACTGATAAGAACATATATACACCATTTTCTTTAAAAGCACAACAGAAACACTGAGCTATATGCTCAAATACAAGACAATACAGTAAGAGATAAAGGAACAAGGCCAGGGAAAAAAAAGAAACCCTTCAGATCACACAGAGAGCTCAGTGAATTGTGCTTAATGGCAGACTCTGGCTGAAAAACATCCAAAGATTTCCAGCATTTCCTTCCCAATGCAAACAAAATTGGTCAACAAAGACATCCAGAGCTGTGGAAGACCAGGATAAATCCATTACTGCCACATTAATTGCCTCATCACATAAACCCAGCTAAGAGCACACTGGCTAGATGGAGTGTTTAAGGTACCTTCCCATTAAAGCTTCCGAGCTGCGCTTTATTCTCTTAATTTTTACAATCTTACGAGCCTCCTAATAGCCAGCAGACCGCTAAAACAGGCCTCATCGCCCTAGGCTGCCATTTCACGGCCATGCAAAATACCAGTAAATCCAATTAAAACGTGTTGCTAGCCCAAACTACTCAAAGCATCCACACCCGAGGTTAATACCCAGGAATGTAAGGGCATAAAACCCACCCCAAGTTGCTTTTTATTGACTTTCCTGCTACACCAGCACCGCTGTCTACCAGGCATTCTCAAAATGCTTCAAGCCAACTATTCCAGCGACACCAGTGCTGCAATAGTTGGGACTTAAAAATAAATTCCGACAACAAACTTGGGGGACTTGCGGCCATTGGTGAGTCACTACCTTTCGAAGCAGTCAAAACCAAAATGATGGTGAGTCAATCTCTCCTTCACCATTTCTACTCCTTTGAGCCCATACATCAAGCAATTTTAACCTACAGCAAGCGTAAAGGAAACGGGCGTCAAATAAAAACAGTTCCTTTTATCATAAAGGAGATAACAAGCAAATGCTGGTTCAATCCGGACGCGCATAAACCGGTTCAGTTATTGCTTTCATACCACACAAAAATACTCCCAGGTATCGCGCTGGTAGTTAGAGCTCCTCCAACACAACTACAACTGGACTGATCTGCTCCTAAAAATACAACTATCAGACAGAGCTCGTTTTCTCAGGCATTTTGCTGACGCAAGGACAAGACCAAAACATCCCCCATTCAGAGGGGAAAGATTGCTGCGGCTCTGTAACACACAAGCTAAAACCCAGGCAGACCATAATCTATAGTGCACGTGACACACTCCTACCAATACACATAAATTTTATTACATGCTTAATAACGTAGAATATTCTCCCCAAAACTGACTGCCTGAATGTAGTGAGGAAAAAATTCTGGAAATTCAATTTCCCCAGAAAGTTTATTCTTCTCCTGATGCAGGTTTTTAAAAAAATAATGAATAAAAAAGTAAGACCAGACACTTGGATGGTAAGTGCATCCCCCCCCGCCCTCCATAACCAGCACTTTCATCTTCTGGCCTGAGAACTGAGACACAAGGAGATTTCCATCATTGAATTTCTAATTATAAACTCATTAAAGACTAGTTTTACAATTACCTCAAGCCCAGCCATTCCTCTGCAAATAAGAAAATGGAGATGTCGGAGAAGAACAAAGAATATTTCCGTACGTTCCCGCTGCGCAGGACGGAGACAACCAAAGCGTGTGCTTTGGGACTCCCTCACCGCAGCCCGGCTGCGACCTCGGCACCCAACTCATCCTTCCCGAAAGCAGCGCAGAGTTTTCAAACCCCAGTCGGCTCAACTCTACTCTGGGGCCAGGGCACAGGCAAGAAAAGAGTCACAGCTCTCTGCAGACTCAAGGAGAAGGATGATTCACTGTTTCCTAGACCGATGACAACGTTCAGTACCGAAAAATAAGTTCACCAAAGTGCTGGGAGCGCACATGGAGACAACCTCGGGAGATGCGGAGGGCGTTGCTGGGGACGCTGGATTTCTGATGCCGTACTCATTTTTATTGCCAAGATTAATGACGAGTGCAAGGAATGAAACCAGAGTAGGACACTTAACTAGAAGACCAGTTCTCCCTCTTACCTCCTTTCCCCGACAAGTGCCAGCGATGTTTCAACACCCTTTTCCCAAGGAGGCAATTCTACTCCTTCCATGGCCAAACTACCATGGCTTGAAATCCACACTTGGATTCATCTCTAACAGAAGAGCATTCAAACAGCAGACATTTCCTTCTCAGAACCCGAAGATGGCCAAACATCATCAGATTTCTTTTCTTGCCTTCAAATAAACGTTGTTAGAAGATGGCTCATAACTAAAAATATTTAGCCATAAAGAAAGCACGCTCCCTAGTCGTGACAGAAGCATGATGTGCAGTTAGCACGACGTCTTAATGCCCTTCACCCCCGGGAACGGCTGGAGAACACAGCAAAGAGCTTTTGTTTTAAATGATTTATTTTATTCCTGCCTTACACTACATCACACTGTATCTTTCTTTACTCATCTCAACTGTCAATAATTTCTTCCTGCACCTTTTAAGTAAAATAAAACACCCTGTAACCACTGTCAGACCATTTCATGACCATGATGGCCTCACAACTAAGAACTTTTGATGCCAAATTTTTCCAGTACTACATGAACCATCATCTTCAGTGGAAGAAAAAACTGTTCTGCACAGCCACGAGCATTTTCTCTTGTAAAGAGAAATGCATAACAAGTGCTCCAAAGTAAAATAAATCTATCAAAGAAATGGCCCCACAGAACCTTTTTGGGCTTTTCTTAGCAGGTTCACACAAAGACACTGACAGGAACAGCTACAGCAGGACAAGATCTTCCAAAAATCACCTAGCATGGGACATTGGTTTGTAATCTGCTGTGAACTGGAAGAGCTCAGCAGGGTGTGCCAGTTGACCTCCCCCTGCACACACAAGGATCAGAAGAGGTTAACTGCTGCAGTTCAGATTAGGTCATTTGAGCAGCTTAACAGGCACTTCTGGAGGAATCCCTACTGAAGATGGGTAAAGTTGCACCCATTTAGTTTTCAACTGTCTCCAATCAACCTAAGCAGCACAACAAAGCCACTTCAGAAAGTCCATTATATGGAGGAAGTTGATAGATTTGGCTTTATCAGAGAGGGGGAAAAAAAAAACAAAACCAAACAAACTGAAACAGAATCAAAGAAAGAAAAGTCAACTTAGTTCAGTTTAAAAACCTTTGCAATAGTAACTGCGTAGAAATGTAGCATCTTCTAGACAAATGCGGGGAAAATCCAGAGTCATCAAGTTTTCTGTTAGGAAAAAAAAAATAAATCTTCAAACACTGCCATTATCTTAAGCTCCTCCCGAAGAAAAATGTCTCCAATAAAATAATACCAACAAAGACACAACTTTTATTTTCCTCTCGAATTCAACTCCCTGTTAGCTTCAACTACAGAAGGCAGAAATTACCACATTAGGAGGTACACACGGGTCCATTCGTGGCTCAGGGAGTGTAAAGAGCAGGTAAGAAGTCTCCAAATAGATCTAGCTCCAATATAAAAGCAAGGCTTGTGTGGGCTAACCCCCTGAAAGCTCCGGGACCTCCCTGAGAGAGCAGCCATCCATCCGGACAGGGGTACCAGCACTGAGGGGTCACCGCAGGGCTGGCAGCGTGTGGCCGGTGATGGATGGGGGCTGCTTAAATTGCTGCTGTCACCAAAGGAAACATTCATCAACCTGCAGCCCAAATTATCCTACTGTTGGGAAAGCTGGTTTTCCTTCTGATTCGTTTCTGTACTGATGATGGAGAAAAAGCAAGAGGTTTATAGTCAGAGAACCTTAATTCCATCCAGCTCCTTACATCTACTCAGCGTGAGAACCAGGTGCCTTCAGAAAGCAGTTCACCAAACCTAAGCCTAGCTAAGGCTGCAAGCAGGGCTTACAGACCAGTGACAGACTGGGATGGATTTTAAACCATATGAATGTGGCCTGTTGAGGAACAGCAGGAGCACAACCCACCCTTGAGAATCAGTCTTAACTCCTTCCTGCAGCCCCAGGGCTCCGACAAGACATTTTCAACTTCTATTTGTATCTTTACTAAAGCCAAAGGCTTGTTTAAATCCACGATAAAAATCTCAAGGCTTGTCTAACCCCATCACCAGCCCGCCTGAATTTCTTCCAGCGCACCTCCATGTTAACACCGCTCTAATTTCAAGCTATCTGGATCACGATTTAAAGGGTTGTAAGAGCTCATCAACGACTAATCCAATTGCTCTACATATCTCAAGGATTATTTTCCAGTTTACTAACCTGAGCTACTTGTTGCAATAATCCTTTATCTATAGTGGAATCACCAGGCAGCTCAAGGTGTGCAGTTAAACCGAGCTCTGGCAGCAGGCAGCACATCAGCAGCTGGTTGCTCCAGCATTTGTTCTGCTTCTCCACTAGGTCTCACACCCGGCATCAAACTCCAGCTGCCAGTAAAACCACCACCCAAACCAGCCTGCTTTCTTTTTAAGCTTCAATTTAAAGCTTGCTCCGGCATAGCAATGCTGTGCTGCAGTGAGGATAGTCAGACATATTAAGCTCCCCGTGAAAACAGAGCACTCGCTATTTTTATTTCAACTGGGCGAGTTCAACAGCAACAGGGAGCCCAGCATTCACCTGGCACTGCAGAGGGCAAACGATAAGATGGAACAAATTAACAGGCGAGGTCTTTACCTTGTCTTAACTACATCTGGGAATTTCCCTTTCCTGCCAGAATCTTCTACTGGCTCTGCCTGCAGCTCCACATCTCGGGGTCAGCTCCTGCCAGCACTTACCTGGCCAGGTGAAGGGATGTGCTGTGTGGGACCCCAAAGTGTGCCCAGCGTTTCTCTTACCAGTCTACAAAACGACCGTGATGGCCCCAAAAAGGGCAGGAATGGAACCGTACAAGCCTCTGCCTGCATTCCCATCTTTTACGAAAAAAGGCAAAAAGCCACTAAGAGCAGAAATCTGTGATATAGGTAGGTAGTTATCTGTTAAGGAAGGAAAGCTAATGGAAGGCTTTCAACAAGCTTTGTTCAGGCATTTTTCTGCGCTACCTACATCACTTATTTCTACTTAAAATATTCCTTAAAACAAAAGGAAACCATATACGATACCGAACGGGGCTCGCAACTCAAAAGCAGAAAACAGAAATATTTACTGCCTCTATCTGCACCGAAAAAAAAAAAAAACCAGCCGACCAAAAAAAACCCCCAAACCAATAAAAACGGGAAAAAATAAAATAAAAAAAAAAATCCTTAAAGCGTATCACGAGAACGGGCTCAGAGAAGAAAGCGAGGCCACCCCTTCAGGACCAGGGGAGAATTAACCTGCATTTCTCCATCCCATCCGCAAGCTTACGGCTCTGCCACCCATTTTGTCGCAGATTAAAGATTAAAAAAATAATAATAATTAAAACCCCAGACGGTCTCAACGGAAGGGAGAAGGTACCCCCCGCACACACACACCCGGGGATAAGGCCCGTGGTGTCCGTGCCTCGCCGGGCAGGTGCCCCCGCCGCAGGTGCCCGCCTCAGGCATCCCCTTCCCCGCGGCCGCCCAGGCCATGCCCCAGGTAGCTGCCCCCTCCCCTCCGCCCAGCACGATGCCGAGACCGAAAACGCCGGTACGGAGACCAGGGAAGGGTTTAAAATAGAAATATAAAAGAAAAGGGAGGAGGAGGAGGAGGAGAGGCACGGACGGCGCCGGAGGGGCAGCAGCCAAGGTGAACCGCGGCCGGGCAACATGGTGGAGGCTGCTCCCAGCCCCGACCCACCTCCCCGGGAGGAGGAAGGGGCGAGCCCCGGGGTGTCTGGGGATGGAGGGCGGCTCTGGGGCGGCGGCGGGGGCCGGGATGGAGGTGACAGCGGGCGGGAAGC
>VZZY01004046.1:754-24762 GCA_013400335.1 Eurystomus gularis | reverse complement strand
CGGGGGGCGAGGAGTGCTCCCGGACCCGCGGCGGGGCTCGGTCCCCCTCAGCGGGGCTCAGTCCCCCGGGGCGCTTCGTCCGGCGGGAGGGGAGGGGCCCTGCCCAGCCCCCAGGAAAATGGCGCTCGCCTTGGTGTCATCACAGGCTGCCCTCAGCCCTGGCCTTTTCTGGGGCTTGGTTTGGGGCTTTTTAGGATAAATCCAGAAGAGTGAGCTTGGGGGACAAAAAAGGAGCAAGGCTAAGGAAGCTGAGCCCCCCAAAAGATGATGGGCATAGGACAAGATGACCTTTAAGGGCCCCTTCCAACCCCAAACATTCTATGATTCAGTGACACCTCCACCACATGTGCATCCCTCTTCCTTGAAATTTCCCTTTTTTGAGATTTTCACAGTTTTCTGGCTGGGGGACCGGGGCAAATCTGACATGACCCCCCCAACAGCGCATAGTCTTGAGTGTCTTGAGACATACCACCTATGCCACCTGCCACTTCAATACCCCATCCCAAATACAGCCGCCTCTCTCGCGTCCCTCTCTGAAATTCCTAATGGCTTTTGATACCATTAACCCACTTTAATTTGGCTTCTGCCCTTTCTAGTACATGCAGTTCTCAGAGCCAGCCGGCTCACGAAACCTTTTGCCGCTCACTGCTTTTCTTGGAAGCTGGGGCCAAGCTGCTGCAGCCGCCTCCCTCCGGTAATTTCTGCTTTTCCTCCCCGCGACAAAACCGTGCTACAAACATCAGCCTGTTAGTTTACAGTAGGTGTCCTTGAGATAATATTGACTGATGCTGAGCTTCCTCCCCCTCCCCAGACCCCTTCGTTATTTGATTCAGATGCCTCGTAGGTGTAAGTCGATAGGAAAGCCTGTGCTCCCTGGACCAGTGACACTAATTGTAATCCATTGCATCATTTTACCCAGACCTGCAATTCTTTGTTGATCTTTCAGGTCTTTACCTTAATAGTTGCTGTTTGCACAGAGTTTGGCTACCGGGAATGTTTACCGAGTACTTGTCGCCAGCTGTCCACCCCCTTCCATCCTGCTGCCCCTATGAAGAGGGTTTCACCAGATCCCGTGAGCTTATTTTAAGACCGCAGACCCTACGAGGCCTCTGGAGCATTTGTGCTTCTTATCCTCGTGCATCATTTTTTCCACGTTCACTGCGATACTCTCCTTGTTAAGCTCCTAAAAGGCTTTCAAATGAACCATATGGAGAACTATATAGGACACGGCTAAGTCACAGCGCAACTCTTCTGCTGCTCTAGATTATAAATATTGATCCCTCAGCATTATTCAATACCTGGCCTTATCCCAAACATATAGCTAGAGTTAGTGCAGCTTTTAAACGTTAATAGCCTTTGTTTGCTCGGGTAGAGGAGCACGGAGCCATGATGTAAGGGACATTTTAGTAATGCAGGATTGATTGAGACTGCAGCGTTTTGCTGTTGGCAGGAGTTTGTACAGGAAGATGGATCGCATGCATTCAGCGACGCAGGCTCCCTGCAAGGACTTCCTGTGTTCAGAAATCATTGGCAGAGACACAGCTCTTGTTTTAAACACTTTTTTTAAGCGTTACGATTTTCTAACCTGCCCTCCTCCCCCGGTGGAAGGTGGCAGAGTGAAATACAGGTAAGACGGCAAAAGATGGGAAGCTCAGACACACGCATCAGCCAGACTGAAATTTAACAGATAAAGAGACCTGGGGGTCATGATAATCCCAAGGACAAGCAGGGGAAGGATGACAAAGGTGGATTTAGTGCTCCAAGAATTGAATTTGACATAACTAGACCCCCTGGAACCACGGGCTCAAATCGTGCAAAGCACTTTTCAGGCCTTTCTTCCTCTTAAATAGATAAATTACCTTCCAGGTGGCCTTCCGTGCTGTAAAGTTTCAGAGAATACCCCAGCGTGTCACTTGTTGAGAGACCCAGAGCCCATTTTCTGCTGTCACACTGTAGAAGTAAAAATAATTTTACTGGGGTTATTGGCATATATAATTCCTGTTACTAAAATGTAGTGAATAGCCATGAGGTATCTGTAGAAACAGTCAGTCACTTCCCGCCTGAGTGATCCACAGCCCCGTTAAAAAGTTGGAAGAAGAGACACGGGATGTGCATGTGCACGTCCTTCCCAACTGCTATCAAGAGAAATTAGCAGTCACTAATGATTTAGTGAGATTCGAGAGGAGACGCGTTCCCTTTGTTGTCTTCTTTTCTATGCTACAGCTCCTCTAGAAGATTATCTGAGCTCCTGGAAGCTCACTCGGGGATTTACCTGAACAGGTGAGGTGCTGCTGCCTCATTGCAATAGAAAGGCTTATGCCAGTCTTCCCAATTCAACCAGTAAAACACCTGTCCATCAAAAATATATAGCCTGAATTCCTCCGGTAATTGCCCTAGCCGGCCTAAATTCCTGTATGGTTGATTTCCTTTAGCTAAGACTAGTCCTGGAGCCCCAGTTCCTCCCTCTCTTCTTTGTACTAATCAGTCCCTGTGCTTGCTTTCATAATGCAGGATAAATATTATAGTATCAATGTAATCACAGTAGTAACGATTAGAGAGTGCATGAGCAAATAGCGCTTTGTGGTATTTGCCATCCTGAATCACCGCAACATCTCCGCGACAGCGTGTGAGGAGAGACACGGTTCCGTGGTGAGGTTGTGCCCAGGTGGAGCTGGAAGTCTCCGTAAGGAGCTGCTGTGGGACGGTCGCCTGTAGCCCTGGCTGCGTGTCCTTCTCTGCGGCCAGAGAATGGGATAGTACTGCGATAATCAGAGGTCACCTTTAGCGAGTATGTTCCCCAAACGTGCCAGTTTGGTTCTTCATGGCCCTGTGCGAATGAAAGGGTGAGGACAGGCCTACAGAAGGTCAGGGCTTTCTCGAGATGCAGCGTGTACGTTACTGACATAAATTTAAACGCCGAAAGGTTTTTGGCTGGCAGCTCTTCTGTTTACTCAAAATTTCCCTTTGAAACCAAAGCGTTGCCTCAGTCAGGACATCAGTCATTGGTCTGAGTACAGGACCTCCAAAAGGCCAAGCCACAACTTCACATCCAGAGATGACTGTTTTGTGTCTGGCATCCATAACTTATTTCCAATTCCCTATTTTCTTTTCTCGGCGTGTTTTGTTGTTTGGTTGGGTTTTTTTGGGGGTGAAAAAAATAGTCTGCCTCATATCAGCTTCACAATCTTTTATCCGAATCCCACAGATAGAGGCCAGGAGTTAAGAACAAGGCAGCACACGTGTGTGTGGAGAACAGGAGTATCTTTTACTGGGTCACACAAAATACATTGGAAGGTGAAAGAAAACTCCAGAATAAAAGGCAAAAATGGTAACAGCTCACCAGCAGTGATGGTTTTGCTTGTGCCTCTGGCATATGGAGCAGTAACTGTTGGGGGGAAGAGAACACCGAACTGGGCAGACCCCGGGTTTCTGTTCTATGAGGTGAAGAAAAGGAGGGTGAGGAACCCTCTGTAAGCAATGCTGTCTACCACCACCTAGTGGGAAACAGCACCTCGGGTTCCTTGACCTACATACATGTATAGTTGATCTTGGGGACAGTCAGGACTTGATTGCTGTTTCCCTCCTCTATGGAAATAGTTAGGAAAATAATTATTTCTTTCCAAGAACTATTTCTAAAGCAGAACGAGTTCCTTCCTGGTCTGTCATCTGAGCTAAATGCTCCGGTTTGCCGTTGGCAAGATGAGGGTTAGGAAGAATTTTATCAAGTTTAATTAGTGCAAAGTGCTCTTAATAGCAAATAGAGCTTTTGGTCCAAGGATCTCAGGCTACTTAGGTCCAAGTACTCAAATTACTGAGGCTTCGGTCAGCGATCCAAGCGGCAGATGTACTGCTGCGCTTGCTGTACAGAGAGATAAATAGCAGGGGCTGCAAAGTTACCGTTGCCTGAATTCCCATAATAAATCAACGGGCAAGTGGGAGAAAAAAATCTGCATAGTTGCAGAACTGTTGGATCCCTGCTGTTCTTATCAAGGTGGTTTTATCTCTGGTAGCTTTTCGAGAGAGGAGGCCTTCCTCCACCTTTGTATATGCAAAATATTTTGTAAATGGAGACCAGATTCTGGCAGGCAGTGCAGTACAAACAATGCAGAACGGGTTCCTGTGCCTCTCGCTGTAGGGTTGCTCAAAGCACACTGGCCACACGATGTTCATCCAAATGCTGTCGGCGAATAGAGGGAAGGAAGAGGGATAACAAACGTTCACAGTAACACTAACTCAACTGGACAGCTCGTGCCTTGGATGAGAGGCTGATTTTCTTAATGCTGTTATGTCTGGTACCTCAGGGACTGCACCAGAGACTTGAGATTTAACTTGCTGAGTCAGGAGGAAGGCCTGGAGAGGCAGGAGATGGGCTTAGTCACCTCTCAGAGCTCATTCCCCGTCCTCTTTTCAACAGCACAGCCCTAAAATTAGCCAAGGGAGAGTCGTCACATCTTGGAAAGAGCGGGAGGGGGTCAGGAGCACGGCATGCATTCCTCCTCCCCGTTCTCTTCTGCCAGGCTCTGGTTGCCAATGCTGCCGCATCGCTGGAGCCGCATCTCCTGACTCGGAGGTGTTGTGGCAGCAGAAAGGGCACTACAGGAGCCTGTGCCTGACAGCTCCTGACATTTTTGCTTTGCCGCTGCATGTTCACGCTGGCGTTTTGCTTCCAGCTACCCATCGGATGAAGCCTGTGTCATTTGGAGAGATGGTCTCCGAGCAGGAGACAAGCTGGGTTTTGCCACTTCACATCGAGTTCGTGCGTGGCGGTTGTTCAAAGCCGTGGTGAGAAATGGCACCTTCTGTTGACAGGGGTGTACGGGCAGGACCAGAGCGACTTATCCCCCCTTAATCTACTTCCAAAAGGGTGTGGTCGTGGTGCACAAAATCATTTTTAAGTGCATTAGTGGAATTTTGTAGCACAGAATGAAACAGGATTTCTTAAGTCTTCAAGGGATGGTCCTTTCCTTGCAAAGAGCAGGCGGCAGCACCCCCGTGGCTGCTTACTCATATCTCAGCAGAGAAGCGATAGCAGAGAGAGAATCCCTGTGTCAACCTCTCATCGCTTGAACCCACTTCAAGCCATTCTGCAAGAGCTTCCACGCTCTGCCCAGAGAGGAAGGATGGTCTCAGATGTTGTCATTACTTTTATCCGCTGTCTCCCCATGACTCATTTGATTCCTCATGTGAGCGTATGGTAACAAAAACACACAGTGACGCTGGGAACGGCAGAGAAATGGTTCCTGCAGAATCAACCTCCTCTAGCAAGTGGCAAAAGACAAATGAGCACGGTGCTGAGGCACGAGGTGAAGATCGAAATAGGCAGCACCACAACAAGCCCTCTACAAAACTGCTTCTTAAACTGGACCATCCGAATCACGCCGCGCAGACACCCAGAACCATCATTTGCACACAGCTAGAGAAAAGAAGAACTCCCCGGAGGCAGGATGGAGAACTGGGCCCAAACCGAAGCTCAACGGGCAAGTCCAGAGCTGGAAACCGTCTGTGGCAATACTTTTCAGTTCCTTCTTTCCCTGACAGCTGAACTAACACTTGTCAGAGTGCGAACCAGGCAATTATAGCAGGCACGGATGCCACAGGGCTGGACAGGCTCGCTATTTATAGTTCCCTCCCGACAGTGCTTTCCCGCTGCGCCGCTGCACACAGGTTAAGGTACAGCCCATGCCTTGAAGGGCTCACAGTCTAAATAAAAATAGAAAGAGGAAGGACTAGCAACCCCTTTTATGATGAGAGCCAAGACTCGGAGGTGAAAGGATGAAAAGGAAATCCACAGCAGGGCTTGGAACAACGAACTCCAGCTTCTCCAGTGCAAACTGCCCTTTAGTTTGTTAACTCCTTCCCTGCCTGAAGCGCCAGCTCTCCACTACTCCTCATCAGTGCCAAACAGTCCCATCCGGTGCCACTGAGGTCTTCTTGCCAACCCCAGCCCGTCTTACCCATGTTAAATTACTTTCCCTACCTCCAGCAGAGGTGGGTGAAGGGATGTGTGCCTGCCCTGAACTCCCTCCTGAGGCCTGGGCCCGTGCCCCCTTTTCAGGGTGGGAAGAATCAGAGCAGGGCAGCATCCTGGTGAGCTGACCCTGCTAAAGGGGGGATAAACCCCCAGGAGTGGAGCTTTGAGCCAGCTTCGTGCCTTCAGTGTCTCCACCAACTGTGGATGCAAGTCAAAGATAGTCTCCTTTATTCCGTGGGGTGGATTAAAACACGAGCCATGTGTAAATTGAACTTTGAAGTATCTTCTTAGCGATTTGAAATGCAGTCACCCAACAAAGAGAAACCTTTACAAATACAGGTTTTTTGTATTTGAAGTTGGAGACTATCCACTGGCCTATTTTTAGCCATAGATGTGAACTGGCCATGTTACAATCCTGCCTCTGTTCTCGGGCAGAAAAAGGCAGAGAGGATTCACTTGACCTGCAGGATCAAATGCAGAGAAAAGAAGACATTTTGTCTGGAAAAGAACTACCCAAAATAGCAGTGAAGAATTCATGCTGCGACACGAACTGTTAGTGTTGAGAGACAAGAGAAATCTGTGTTATAGGAGCTGGTAGATTCTGCTAATGACATATTAATGAAAATTGCCAGGAAATGATACGGTGGTGCTAATGAGTATTTGTAGGTTAAAGGATGTAAGATCTTTCCCTTTTACACTCAATACGTGTGTAAGAGTAACAAATAATCCTTGCTGAGGTGAGTTCTCAGCTTTCTTCAAGGGTTCTTTCTAGATCTGCCTGACGTTTCCTCTGCTGAACGTGGCTTTTAGCTCCGAAACTGATGCTCTTGCACGAGCGAACCCTCCCCTGGCAGCTGGGCTTTGGTCGATTGGTCTCTGACCACTTGCGTTCAACGTGATGCAACGTGGTATGACAAATGCAAGCGAACGTCGGGATGGAGCGCAGTGGAAACGCTGCATCCTCTCTGACAGGTCAGCGGGAGGGAGAGGAATTATTTGCCCTGGTAACTGCACAGGGAAAAGCCCAGAAGCAGGGGGTGGGATGCGCTGGCAAACATCGCGCGTTCCCTCAACTTTTTACAGCCCCTCATTAGGCTTTGCAGTGTTGTAACACAGACAGTTATTGCTATGTTCACTTTCTGTCTTTCCCCTCTTTCAAGAAGCTGGGGAAAGAACCTAGAAGACCTGGCTGTGGAGGCATTAACTTCCCTCTCTCGCATCGGCCAGACCACACGTACCACGCGTTTCCCACTGACAGGGAAAGAAAGGTTTAAACCTTGCATGACAGGTTAACAGCATGATTTGCAGCAACAGCTTAAATAAATGGTTGCAGGCACGAAAGACTAGCAGGCAGCTAATCCTTTAAAGACTTAAGAGCAGCTACTACTTCAGTCCAAGTAAATATTTCAAAATAAAATTAATTAATAGTGACTACTGGATTTTTTCTCCTTTAACAGCCCAGGCTGAATTGGTGATTCCTCCACAGAACTTATGCTTTCAGTGCCAAAGCTGCTGTTTCGCAGGAGGAGGAAGAGCCCTCTTGAAGAAGATTCATTGCAATTTTGTTCCTTACTGTAATTGCAGCAGAACTGGAAAAGCTCCTGATGAATCTTATAGGTCTGTTCTTACTGTCGGAGACGCAAGCTCCAAGAGGAGCCTTTTCGCAGCTCCAGAGATGGAGGACAGCATCACAGCTCAGTATCCCACAGAAGCACAGCGTAGAGGAAGGAAATGTTCGCTTCCTGGTTCTTGTCATAAGTCATCTCTGTCCACGCAGGCCTGGGAGAAGACCTCCTAATAATTGTCTTACTTCCAATTAAAAGAAGTTTCTTAACACCTTCCTGGACACGGGTGAACGCACGGAAGGCAAGGCCTCAAGGTAACAAGTACCTAACCTGCACAAACCAAAGTCTGCCTGAGCCAACAACAAAACAGCCAATAAAATCATTTGGAAACGGTAATTTGTAATCCACAATTAAGTTTTTTTCCCAAGAGGTTTTTTTTTCCTTGACCCTTGGCTCCACCTTGGAACAAAGCCAATTCTCTTGGGAGGGAAGAATCTCCCAAGATTCTGTGGTGGCCCACTGAACTGTCTGGACTATTTTTAGTGAAATCCAGCATTCCTAAAAACCTCAAGCTGCTTGTGTATTAAGGAAGGAGGAAGGAAACCCTGTGAACGTGCACATCCACATTTCACGTGGCAGTGCAGAGCTCAGCTGCCTTGAGCATGAACCTGTCGCTGGGCAGAACGCAGAGCTCCAGGAAGAAGGCAAAGAACATTCACCAGGTAGAGAAGGCAGAGAATGAAGGCAGGATTGCTGACTTCCCTGAGCTGGAAGAGGCAAACAAAGGTCTCTGCTAGCAACTGGGAAGCCAGAGAGATCCGAGGACCAGGCAATGGGCACTTACCTGCTGAACAGACGAGCTGCAGCTCCAGAATTCAGCAGTGAGGAGAGAGCCGGGTGGAAAGGCAGGATCGGCCAAGGAGGCCTGGAGGTGCTTTGCAGGTAGAGATCTTGCTGGGAAGAGCAGGGCAGAGACCCCGAGAGAAGGGCCAGGAGAAAGCGTAAGGAGCGGTCAAGGGAGAGGTGGAAGACGCGAGGGGCGGCTGGATGGACGGGTTGATGCCTGGGACTTTTAAGGACCAGGCATGAGGGGGAGGAGTATGGAGAGAGCACGGAGAAACTCGTTTAGACTACGGCGTAAGTGGAGCGCAGCACAAACCTGATTAGGAGGGACAGGACTGTTGTGCCGAGTCATTTCTTCCTGCCCCGCAGGGTTTTTACGTCATCTTTTATGCTAAGCAAAATCCATATTTCTGTGAGAGTGGCAGCGTAGCGCCGAGCCTCTCGGTGGCAAAGCATCGCTGAATTTGGCTAATTGCAGTTGACAGAAAGCAAGCAAACCCTGACCGCAGGGGCCGTGTTCCTGCACGGTGGGTACCAGGAAAGCACTAGAGATGCTGTTGCAGATCGTGCTGTTTGTTCAAACAAGACATTTGTTTTATGGCTGTATTTATAGCACGGGGTCATCACAAATGAGTCATCACATTTTCTCTCCCTCATCTCCGCGGATGTTTCACACGACTTCTACTGTTTTCAGGACTGAGATCAGGAGCCTGCTGGCCAGCCCAGCCTCCTGCTGTGCGGGCAGTCAGACAGCACAGCGTCCAGCCAGGCCTGAGGATGAGGCTATCAAAGAAATAAGAGGAAATACAAATCACTGCTGAGAAAAGACAAACAAGGAGCTAGAAGGTCAAGTTTCCTCTTTCTGCATCACCATGGGACCAGCGATGGGCCTTGCTCTTCTGCCCCTCCCATGAACTTCCATCGGCACGAGTGCATGGAGAACCTCAGAGAGAAGGATCAACAGCGATGCCAAGAAACATACCTAGCACATGGAAAGTTGCTCCCTGGAGTACTTACACCCCCTTTTCCAGGACTGGACTGCAGCCCTGCACCTGCCTCCCTGGAGAGGGAATGATGTCTCTTGACAAGGCTCTCTGTGTGGACAGATGCAAAACCATGAGCCTGTGGGAATCACAACACTGGTAGCTCCACAAACCTTAAACACAAGGAATTGAGAGACCAGAAGAGGGTGATAAGCTCCTCAGGGCTGGGGCTTCACTTGGACCTGAGGCTCACAGAGTCTCCAGGCTGCTGAAACCCCTCACCCCTCCATCACATCAGGCAACCCACAGAAGCACATTTTCTGCCTCTTCTTTCATGGGTGCATTAGAACTGTTTTCATGAGGCTTTGGATAATTCTGGCTTTTCCTATTGCTCCTTTCCAGCACGGAGTTATCTCCATCCCTCCTGCTTTTGCTGTGTGATACAGGGAGCCCCTTCCAGGTGGGCAGCCTTCTGTAGGACCTCCCAAAGGGGTGTTAGCCATGACACTGGAGATGCAACTTCGGAAGCGATGCTTGTGCTAAACCCTTGCAGTCCCCAACCTTATCCAGTGCAGAGACCACGGCGTTGCTTTTAGCAGCATCTGTGGGTGTGAAGCCTCTCCTGGAAGCCCACTGAGGCCCCTCAGCCAGCACGTGGGCAGCAGGTCGACTCCTCAGCTCTCCACTTGAATGTCGCCACTTGGTACAAGTCTGCTGCCTGACTTCCCTTCTGGATGGAAGCTGGCTGTGGGAAGTGTTAGAAAAATCGACATTAATTACACATGGCATCTTTGAGCCACCAGTGGCCAGCTCAGCTGGTGGCATTTGCACCACCAACAGTGGTAAGGAGCCTCCTGGAGAGAAGAGGAACAGGTCCCGTTGCGCCTCAGGGAGCACCATGTGCTCTGAACAACGAGCCATTGCAAATGTGGAGCAGGAAAGAGCCGTTTTGGATCTAGCATCAGTTTCCAGGGCTTGCAGTTAACGTCTGCAGCTACCCAAGACCATCTCCACCACCACTTTCTTTGTTCCCCCCATTTATTCACACAGATGTTTTAAGCAGCTTGTCTACATCGGGGGAGCCTCCTCTGATGTGACGTGCTTGGGAACTTCATTACCTTTATTCACTCAACAGTCAAAAAAATAAGAGATTTACTTGAATGAGTCTTTGCTTTTATAAATAATACACTGAGAGGGGATTCCTCTGGGACTGCTGGTTGCTCAGGCCAGAGGACTCGAGAATCACACCTCCAAATGTCCTTGCAGCAAGGACACGGTATTAAATTAAGTACGGAGTCATATGAATACACCATGCAACAGCCACGGAGGAGCATCGCTGAGGACACATGAATTCAAGCACTCATAAACCAGAGCAAAGCCTAAAATCTCTGGGCTTGTTCTTTCTCCAGAGCTTCTGTGCATAATAAAACCCCATCAAGCTATATAAATACTGACTATTTTTTCCCCCTGAGACAGCTGCCTCGCCGAGTGCCCAGAATGGATGATGCTCAATAAAGGAAAGAGCTGTTCGGTATTATCCTCATTCATCAGCGTTTGGCCAGTGCCTTATTTGGCATTCAAGCCCTGCTCTAGAACCAGAAGCTTCCTCACAGGCATTTCCCTATTCCCCTCATGGCTGCTGGGAGTCAGTCCGTCCTCTCCAGACCCACAGCACCCACGATTTTGGGGTAGGGGAAGTGAGGAGCAGCGCTGCTAACAGGGGTTTGGCAGCAGCATCTGGCAAGGGAAGGATGCCCTGGATAGGAAGGACCTCCCTGGTCAAGGGAAGGACGCAGCTCTGCTCCGAGGGAGCTCAGGAAGGCAGCAGAGGAGCCCAGCCAGCCGTGGAATCGCGCCTGCAGGCCCACGGCCTGCCAGGAGTGGGAGGAAGATTGAAAAGATCCTATTGTAACATATCAGCACAGAGGCACCGAAACCACAGCCCCGTTTGGGAGGAAGCTTCGCCCTGATGTAATGTTTCAGAGACTAAAAGAACGACGGCACTGACGGTGCGCAAACCCACCCCAGAGCAGCACGGCTGCTGTGGCACAGACCGGGCTCAGGGAAACCAAGAGTTTGCAGCAAAATCTTCCAGTCTCTTGAAACAAAGGTAAACTCGTTATTTCGCAAGAGCAGTTTGAACCCTGGCTGTTAGCTACACTACAGCCAGACAATTAATAGACGTTTGAACACCTAGAGACTTATCCTCTGGAGGAAAACCGTGCTGAGAATGCAAGATGACAACTCACGGAACGAGGTCGCCTGATCTCCATTTTTCCAGCAGTCAACACGGTTTTTCTTTCCCAGAAGTGTCTCCTTTTTTTCCAGATTAGATATAAACCAGTCCCCGTAGAGAGGCAAATCTCCCTGTGGCCATCCCTCATACAGACAGCGCTGCAAGCACCAGGGCAGGGACTGTTATTTATACCCTGTGCTGCCCAAGGACTTGGTTTGTGTCAAAAAAATAATCTAATTAATTGCCTTTCCTCCAGAAAGCTCAGCGTGGTCGCTTCTTCTGCCCTACATTCACTTACTCCTCTTCGTCAACCCAACTTTCTGCATCTTACCAGCCCCCCCTTGGCAGCATCTTCTCCCTCCCCCCTTTCCTTTTTTCATCTAAACTTCCTTCCACTTCCTCTCCCCTTTCCCAAAAGCCAACCAAACCCACACTCTTCTCCCCCAGCAGAGGTTGATTCATGGCTTTGCGTCAGCAGCCGCTCTCCTGGCCAGAGCCAGCTTTAATGGGCAGATTTCAGCCGCTCCAAGCGTACGTGACAACATCTGGGAAGCAGCGTGGCCAGCGGGGCCGGCAGCGTCGGGAATGCGACTCGCGTGAGGGCTGGCGTGACGCAGCAGAGCCAGAGGGAATGTGCCTCCTCGTTGCCTTCGGAGGTGGAAGGAGAGAGCCTGAGCTCAGTTATCCCTCAGCGTGCAGCACCGGGGCACGCACAAACCAGTGCAGTCCAACGAAGGAAGAGATGTAGGGTAAAAAAAGATCCTGGCTCAGGCTTTGGGTTTAATCTAGGAGGAGAAAAGGGAATTTTGAGAGTTCTTTCAGAGCAGGCCTTCAGCCAGCACCGTTCTCATCTCAGCAGCTCCCAGGACCTGCTCTGTGCTCACAGCGGTACCTGCTGCTCTTCCTTTCAGAGCACACTTCCCAGTGCTGAAGCACCAGTCCCAGCCTGCGAGCCGTGTTCAAACACCACGCCCGTTACCTGGCACAACGAAAGGAACGAGCTAATTTGGACCCTGAAACAAAGCAATTAGGAGTCTGGGGGCTCTGCACGTTTCACAAGAGCTGCATGTGAGCTTCAAAAAGCAAGTCCTGACCCTCTGGAGAAGGACTTTTTCCCCCTGCACCCAGGGCACTCCGGATTGCTGCGCTAGGGAGGGTAATCCTGCTCCCCAGCCCTGCCCCAGAGCCAGCCAGGGGTCCTGGAGAGCAGATGGAGTCTCCAAAGCTGCTGGCTCAGCACAGCCTAATGCTGATTGCGGGGACTGCATTAGCAACTGGAAGCCGTAGGCAAGAGCAGATGCAGCTAAAGCCTTAATCTGGTTGCCCAGAAGAGTTTTTAGCGCACACCGTGAACGGGAGGAAGACAAGCTTCTGATGTGTACACAGAATATCGTGGAGTTTATTCATGTTAAACACATCTACTTGCATCACTACTTGTCACATACTTGCTCGCCGGGACACCGAGTTCATTCCCACTTGAGGAATTTCCTGAATTTTCTTTACATAAAGTAGAGCCACGAATCTGTTCCCCAGATAACAGCTCGCTGGAGCCAGCAACACAACGCAGACAGAATTTATTTGGTGCAAACTATTGAGATTTCCCTTTTACTGCTCTGGGGAGTCACCCACAGCATAGACGAGGACAAAGTGATTCCAAATCAACAGACGGGTGAAATTCAAGCGTCTCCAACATCCGCACTAGTCAAAACCAGGTCTTTAGACACTCAAGTCCTGGTCCCGATTCCAATTATTCTCCCCGTATCCAGCTGATTTGGTTAAAATAATCAAAAATCTCCTCTTAAAGGAGAAGCGGATTTTGCCAGGGGTAACAGAAGCGTGGGAAGAAGCTGGTTTCTCAAGTGTGTGTTTGCTGAGTAAATAAGCCCGGTCAGTGTGACGAGAGGAGCTGTGCAGCAAACGCACAAGTGCATTTTTCCGTGCAAGTGCAGTTTCCTCCCTCTTGTACGCGTCTGACTCCCGCTACTCCAGCCAAGCCCAGGACAAGCAGATCGGAAGCATTTCCGATAGACAGGGAGCAGAAGGAAGATTTAACTAAAGGAAAACCCAGTGACAACCAGAGTCTCACTGAAAATGGAAATAAACTCTATAAAACCATTAGAAAAAACAAACAAACAAGTACCTTTGCTGCTGAAACTGGCTCATCTATTTTTGGATAATTACTAGAACTGGCCCAAGAAGAAGTTCTTACAAGCAACCAGCATTATCTAACCAAAAGAGGAAAAATAGAGCAAACCACATGTTCTTCCCACCTAATGTTGCAATCGTCCCTTTGGTCAATTCAAGTCCCCACCCCCCCAGCTGCAC
Source organism: Eurystomus gularis (assembly GCA_013400335.1). Lineage (NCBI taxonomy): Eukaryota > Metazoa > Chordata > Aves > Coraciiformes > Coraciidae > Eurystomus > Eurystomus gularis. Next base: position 10,839 of record VZZY01004046.1, on the reverse strand, counting down.
AACACCTCAAACCCAGGAACTGGCATCTTGTGGCTGGCAACCTTCATCGACAGCCTCACGGGTCCCTCTGACATCCAGGGGAACTAACAGCTCTTACCGCCACCCTAATTCTAATGCGATTAAATACATTGTTCAGTCATCGAAATCCGGGATGTCGTCGTAGGAATAGCCCCGGTAGCCTTTGGAAGCGTAGTATGCGATGCGCAGGTGGTAGAAGCCTGGGAGAAACACAAGGATCCCAATGATGAGCACGGGGATGGCTCGGTCCGTTCCCTGCAGAGGAGAGACAGGCAAGGGCAGTGAGAAGAGATCTGTATGGGCCACTCTGTCCTTCGCAAGTCCTGCCTCAACTATTCATCATAGAAGTGTTTCGGTTGGAAGAGACCTTTCAGATCATGGAGTCCAACCGTTAACCCAGCACTGCCAGGGCACCACTAACCCCTGGCCCTCAGCACCACATCTCCACAGCTTGGAAACCCCTCCAGGGATGGGGACTCCACCACTGCCCTGCCCAGCCTGGCACAGCCCTTCGCAGCCCTTCCCACCAAGAAATTGTTCCTCAGCTCCAACCTCAGCCTCCCCTGGGGCAACTTGAGGCCGTTTCCTCTTGTCCTGTTGCTTGTTCCTTGGGAGAAGAGCCCGACCCCACCTGGCTCCAACCTCCTCTCAGGGAGTTGTGGAGATAGCCACATCCCTAAGGCCTGGCTAGCTGGCAAAACATAAAAATTCATCTTAAACCAGAAATTTCTCCATTTTCGTCAGGCTGAGCTCTAAGTCCTCTCCTTGGCATCTCCTCCTTGCTACAGGAAACCCTCAACAGAACTTCTCCTTCAGACAGGAGGGGCGGCTCCTCCTAAGGCTGGTCACAGAGCAGAGCTGCTGGCTGAGCGTGAGCTCTCCTATCTGCGTCCAGCCCGCTTCTGACACTGCTGCTTCCACAACGATAAGCAGCGGCTGCCAACCGTAAAGCAATCCCCTACGGCACAAGGTAGAAGCCTGCCAGAGAAGAGCAGCAGATCAGCCGTGAACAACAGATCCCCTTTCCGTGGATCATAGATACAGAGAGATGAGAAAAGTGCTGCCGTGTCCTCGTTAGCGGTCTGGTATCTCCTGCAGAAGTTACCAAATGATCTTCACTAGAAGAGTGATGATCCCAGCGTGAAGCTTTCCCAGGACAGCGAGCTGACCGCTGCAGGGATGTAGCACTCAAAGGAAACCGGACCCCGGGGAGGACAGAGACACTCAGCCCTGCCTGGCAGGTCTCCAGTCCAGCCATGAACCTGCTCCAGGCTTGCTCACTGAAGACATCAGTGGGCTCTGCTGCCAGAGAAATGGGGCTGTCAGCGAACGCCAGCGAGGCAGCGGAGGGGATCGCTCTGTTGCTCTGAATTTCTACACCGAACACGATGGTTCGTGGCAGGCTTTGAGGAACGGGCGAGCAATGCAGAACTCGTACCAGAAACGCCATCAAAGCACTTACACCTTTGCTAATGTATCCGGCCAAGAGGAGGGCTCCGATGATGATGAGGAAGGTCCCGATCATGAAGAGCACAACAGCCAGGGCAATTGCCTTGTAGGGGATTTTTGGTGGGCTTTTCTTGAACTGGAAGGAAAAAACCCAAATGTTAAAGAGCTCGACGCGGCACAGTTCCCCTCCCGCTGTGACAGGAGTGCGAATCCCACAGCTAGTGGAGATGACACAGGACAAACTGTCGCAGCAGCTCCGCTCTGGAATGGTCCCGCTGCGAGGAATCCGGCCCATGGAGACCCCACTGTGCCCACCCATTGCTTCCAGGTCTGCCCTGGATTTCACCTCCCTCCACAGAAATGCATCTGACCCTGTTAACAAGCAGCCCTGTTTCCAGTTTCTGGAGGAGAAGGGCTGAAGTGGTGGCTGGCAGCTCGCCTTGTACCCCTCTCAGCTGAGGAGAGGAACTGGAGAGGAACAAAAGAGCAGCAAAGCTCTCACAGCCTTTCCTCGTATTTACAGCAGCAGCAGCAGCAAGATGTTTCCTTCCCCACGTGTTACCTGCAGGTCAATATATCCATCATCAGTGCTGGAGAGCTTGGAGTATTTGACTTTGCTACTGGGAATCCCAGCAGACAGATTGGTACGTGACGGCATCATTACAAGGAAGCCTGGGCCTCAGCTAGAACCTGGAAAACAAAGAGAATAGCAAAAAAATCAGAGAAAAATGGGTGATAGAGTGTGAGAGACATGGACTAAGTTTCTTAAGAGAGCACTGGAACAGGCTGCCCAGAGAGAGGCGGTGGAGTCTCCTTCTCTGGAGACTTTCAAAACCCGCCTGGACACGGTCCTGTGTGACCTGCTGCAGGTGAACCTGCTGGAGCAGGGGGTTGGATGAGATGATCTCCAGAGGTCCCTTCCAAGCCCTACTATTCTGTGATACTGTCAAGCCTGCACTAACTAAAAAGCATCTTTGTTTTTTCCATAAGTTACCTCTTGTCCTACAGAGCTTTGTATTTAAGCTTAAAATACAAAACTTTGGACGTAGCTGCACCAAGGTTTGCCAACATTCAAAAGGAAAGTCAAGCTAAGGTAGAACTTCTGTTTAAAACAAGATAGACATTCCAGAATAATATCCGATGTATAAGCCAGCTCTCGTTTCGCAAGGAGATCACGCTTCCAGCCAGGAGATGTCTGAGGTCCAGCTATTTCTAAACAGGGACACTAGCAAACAAACCCAAACCAGAACTAAACAAAGCAGCTTTTCAACCAGCTGGGTATTTTGCAATAGGTTCATTTTGCAAAAAATAAAACCCTCACTGGAAAGTAGAATGAAATGGAGCTGTCATCCCCGAGACGGCTCGAGCCATGACTCAGAGGGAGCAGGACAAGGGGATGGCTGGTTGGTGGGTGAGGTAACCACAAGAGCAGCGAGGAGCCAAGCAGCACAGGGCACTCGCCCGGCGAGCTGCAAGGGAGGCAGGCTCCAGGGCAGAGCTTTATTTAGTTATGCCAGAGCCATCCCCTGCGACTGCACCACGCCGTGAAGCCGAGCCCTGGGGTTCTGCTGCCAGCAGCGACAGTCCTGGGGAGAGGGACAGAGCCAGCTTGGACTGCACCTTGGAGCTCATGCTCCCAGGAGCTGAGTCATGGACTGGGTTGGGTTGGAAGGGACCTCAAAGATCATCTCGTCCCAACCCCCTGCCATGGCAGGGACACCTCCCACTAGACCAGGTCGCTCCAGGCCCCGTCCAACCTGGCCTTGAACACCTCCAGGGATGGAGCATCCACAGCCCCCCTGGGCAACCTGGGCCAGGGTCTCACCACCCTCACAGTGAAGAATTTCCTCCTAATTTCAATCTAAATCTCCCCTTCTCCAGTTTGAAGCCGTTACCCCTCACCCTATCACTACAAGCCCTTGTAAAAAGGCTAATAACTAATAGAAGGTTCATTTGCCTCCCACTTGCTAATTGCTGGCACACTCCCCTGCCATCAGGGTGGTTCCTCCTGCAGTAAACTTGACTTTCATAAAACCAAAACAACAACAAAACCCCAAACCACCAACCTCCTCTGACCTCACGCCCCCTCAGCTCTACCTTTAACTTGAACCAGTTGTTTTTTCTGTAGCAAAAACCAAACACGGACAAGGCCCGCGGATAACGGGGTGGTAACACTGGAATCCTCAGCTCCTCACACCCCCGTGGCTCACAGGCCAGGGTCCTCAAACACCCCCGAGGCCTCCCCGGTGCCGGGGTGGGGGTAGATGGGCAGGGGGGCAGAAGCCAGGAGCAATCAGCACATCTGAAAAGCGTCCCCATTTTACAGCCCCATTTTACAAGTGCCACAGCACTTCTTCCTGCCTATCCCAGGCTACTCCTAGTGGCTTCCGAGGAATTCCGGCCAATTTACCCTCCCATAAATTGTCCTGCCTTGCTAATTGCCAGCGAGAAAGCAGCTATTAGGGATAAATTTAAAAAAGAAGATAAAATCCTCATGCCTCACGTTTAAGAGCCAGGTTCAAGCCCCCTGAGCTTCACTCTCCTTGAGAGAAGGTTGTTGCAGATGAGGAACAGACTCAGCGCTGGGCTCTTTAAGGGGCAAATTAAGGGCATTTATTATAAATCGCGCTTGTAATTCAAATTTTCTAGTCCGATGTGCCACGGTCATCAGGAGGAGCAGTGCTGGGGGGGCTGCCAGCGAGAGCGCAGACTCAGGCCGGGAGCTCGCCCCTGGACGCCATCATGGCTCTTCCCGCCAGCACCCCGCTTATCCCCACAGGAGATTTCTCCTGTAGGATTTCTCCCGGGGAATAAGGACAAAAAAAGGAACGTCCTTTCGTGCCCTTTCAGGAGCTCAGCCCTCACACGCTGAGCCCCCTGGGCCCCCTCCTCCAGCCCCGTCATGGTTTCTGTGCCGCCGAACAGGAAGTTGCTGAGATGTCTGGGAGCCGCCGGCTGCACACGCGGCTTCCCAGCGGTGACAAAAACGCGCCCAAACGGCGACCTACCGCTCGTGCTGGTGGCCAAGCTGGTGGCCAAACCCATCTCTCCAGCCGCCGCTTCTCTTCCGCGCTGCCCTGGCCGCAGAACAACCCAGGAAGTTTATTCCTGGGCTCAGTAATTTCCTTCCAGGTTATGGCGGCGGCCTCTTGCTGGCTCAGCTCCGCTGAGGGATTTCCAGGCGGCTGGGATTGGGCTGGCCTTGGGCAAGGAGACACGGGCCTGGTCGCCCAGGCCCACGTCCTGCGAGAGCCGCCGGGACACTCGAGGGCTGCGTTTGCGGCTGGTTTGGGGACCAGGGCGTTCATACCCAGCTCTCCTACGCGCGCTGCCGAATAAAGGGCATTTCCTAAAGGAAAATCGGACATAGGGAAGGAGCCAGGCGAGCTCTGCCCTCGCTTTTGCCAAGGGGGGGCCCCAGCTAAAGCCAGGAAATTATTCCGGGCATCCCCAACAGTATTAACCCATGAGACGAAGCAGAGCTGAGGAGCTACTGCCTCCAGCTGCTCCCAGCAAGGCAACTGCAGGAACTGGTGCCTCCAGGTTAATAAAATACAGGACTTAGAGCCTGGAAAAGCCTCATCTCCTGAAGTTCCAAAGCATTTTCCCTCCCTTATTTCTCCTTGGTAAGAAAGTAAAATATATACACCATATATAAACTTCCAAAGCTTGCTCCCCAACGTGGAGAAACACCCACGGCATTTACTGAGGCATTTCTTTGTTGCTTTCTTGGGGTATTTGTTGTTGTTGCTGTTTTTTTTTCAAGGGAACAGCTTAATTTTGATTATTTGGTAATGGCAAAGTAAATGTTCAGCTTCCTCAAGGATTTATGCAGGTTACAAATCAAAGCACAAGTGTGTAGATGTTAAAGGATGCTTCTTACATAAGGCTTCTCAATTTGGTCACTACAGGTGTAAAAATAAGCAATTAGCTTATTTTTTTTTACAGTGTTTATGGATAAAATAGGACAAATAATTTTTAAATCCCCACTACAGCAGAAAGCCGCATGAAAAATAATTTGCTGTGATCACTAGCCCAGCTTCACACACCAGCGAAAGCCAGAATCCCTCCTGATTTCATCATGAACCCTCAAATCCTTCCCCCTTTCACCATCAATCTTCCATTCTTGGCTGAAGTGTGTATTTGCCGCACTTGTGGGCACCACGACGGTGATACGAGAATTGTGGAGTGGTTTGGGTTGGAGGAGACCTTTAAAGGTCACCTTTAAGAGGGAGCATCACATTTGGAGTGAAGAAGCCCTCCTGGTTTTTTAAGGCATCTGGACAGTAACTCAGCGATTGTTGAAGGTTGGGGCAGCTGGGTCAGATCTTGCTTTCGAGATGTTTTCTGAAGTGCTGGATTAATGAGCAAGTTGAGAAAGTTCAAGAGAGTGGGGTACGCTCTGGAGACTGCTCAACATGGGAGCCACCAGCACCACAGCAGGAGAAAACCAGGATCCAAACCACCTCTGCTCATAAAGCAGAGCTGCTACCACGGACCAGCCGAGGGCAGGGGCATGAAGAAGTCCTGTCCCCAGCTTTGAGGAGTTTGTCACAGCAGCCCTGTCCTTCTGATACAGCAGAATCGGGTTTCTTCACCCCTGCTGCCACCTTGTGCAATTCTCCTGCTACATCAGTTGGGTTTGCCAAGGTTCTCAGGGGGTTTATCTTGATGCTCCTCTGTGGTTGACCAACGCGAAGGACACAGACCCCTAAAAATCACACCCACAGCACTTCGGAGCCTGGGAGTGCGACTTACCTCCAGCTCCGACCACACCAGTGGAGTCACGTCCGTGTCTCTTGTCTCTTCCTTCGTGACAAAGGGAGCTGCTCCGGCTCCAGGCAGAGGGGCAGGGTTTGGGGCCTGCTGGCAGCCGTTCCCCAAGTGAATTCAAACCACAGGAGCCGCCTGAAGCTGCTTTAAAACCCTATTTTTTGTGATCAGACCTTTAGGGTGAATCGTGCTGTAAACCTTATTTTGATCTCTTCATCAACAGATTGGTTTGGGTTGGAAGGGACCTCAAAGATCATCCAGTTCCAACCCCTGCCATGGCAGGGACACCTCCCACTAGACCAGGTTGCTCAAGGCCCCGTCCAACCTGGCCTTCAACACCTCCAGGGATGGAGCATCCACAGCCCCCCTGGGCAACCTGGGCCAGGGTCTCACCACCCTCTGGATGAAGAATTTCCTCCTAATTTCCAATCTAAATCTCCCTTCTTCCAGTTTGCAACCATCACCCCTCATCCTGTCACTGCAAGTCCTCATGAAAAGTCCCTCCCCCAGCTTTCTTGGGGACCCCCTTCAGATACTGAAAGGCTACAAGGTCTCCCCAGAGTCTTCTCCAGGCTGAACAACCCCAACTCTCAGCCTGCCCTCCCAGCAGAGCTGTTCCAGCCCTCTGACCATCTTTGTGGCCTCTGGACTGCTCCAACAGATCCATGTACTGGGGGCTCCAGAGCTGCTCACAGTGCTGCAGGTGGGGTCTCACAAGATGATCCCAGATATCCTCGATGAAGAGGAGCCACTGGTGGCAGAGGTGAAGGCACTGCATGTGTCAACAGACCTGTGCGAGGTGTGGGACAAAGGCACCGCGTGAATGCAACTGCTGAGGAGGAGCCAGAAACAGCAGAAGCAAAGCCAGGACGGGATCACAGAGCTCATCACCAGACCAAGGAACCTTCAGTCACAGCTACGCCACAGAACGTGCCTACACACCCTCCAACGTCAGGAGGGCCACTGACAGCTACAGGAACAGCCCCTGCTAGAGGCAGCTCTGATGCCTGAGAAGGACAACCTGTTTCACAAGCCTTCTTCTGTGTAAGGAAACAGTGTCACGGACCGATGAGTTACCCAGACTAACCACACCTCTCCACTGGAGCACATCTAAACCATCAAGGCAGAAGCTGGTCCCTCCAGTGCAGGAAAGCAAAAACCAACTCCTGTTGTGGTGACTCTGAGAAAAAAAAAAAAGTAGCTTACAGTCCATTAGCACAGTTTGACAAAGCATCGATTCATCTGTCCACATTTAAACAGGATAACACCCGTGAAATCATATCCTTTATTTCCAAGTTTCAGTCAAAATACCGGCTTCAAAAAATAACTGGATGAAGTCAGGTCAAATAAAAACTCACGGCATAAACGAACAGCAACCCTCGTGAACTACAGGTGAGACGCCAGGAAAACGCCAGCTTTACTCAGGAGTTAAATATTTGCACCCCTTCTCTAACACTGGCTGAAAGGAGTAAGATATTTCACCTTCAGATAGCATCTAAGAGACTACTGGAAGTACAGGAATAAACTAGAAACCCACAAAATTTCCTATTTCCAATGAGACGAGTATAGCAAAATAGTAAGTCGAAAATATATTTACAGAGATATCTACAGAAGATGCCGAACAGCGCTGGCAGGACACTGGAATCGCTGCCACCAGCACTTCCACCATCCTCTCCCAAGAGCTGAGCACATCTCCCCCTCAGTCCTACGCCAATTAAGAGCCTTCTTGCTGGTCTTCGATCTTTGGAGCCAGGTAGTATTTTAAGTGTCCCATATCGGCAATCTTGTACTCCACAACTGGGAGAAAGAGAAAACACAACTCAGGAGGGTTCTGCGGAAAAGCTGTTCAGTCAAGAGGGCTTGAAACAGTTCTATGGTGGCAACGTTCTACAAGTTTAAGGAGAGCTGCTTCTACTTACCGAGAGGAACATCCGCAGACATGCTGAGTGTTACTGTAGGTGACAGGGGAGTGGCTTTGGTAAAAAAGTTCAGGTACCTCAGAGCAAAGGTCAGTTGGACGGGCTCGTTCATCTCTATTGTAACCTAGAAAACCATCGGCCAGGTTAGACTTCAAAGGCAGGAGGTTCCCTCAGGCTCTCCAATAATTCAGGCACCTCAAGCTGTCCTGTCCCCACTCCGCTCTGCTGAGGGCTCCCTGCAGGCCCCAGGGGCAAGGACCTGAAGTTGGCAAGGATTTGTTCACTGATCTCTAAACCAGCAAAACACACAATCCCATCACCCAGCTTGAGCCCTGACAGGTCACGAGTAGAGCCCTCAACACCAAGGACACCACGGCAAAGGCGAACGCTTCACTTACAGCTTCTTCTTCCTTGTCCACGTTGCTGGTCTGCGACAGCTTGATGTTGCCGTTGCCCAGCTCTCCGTTGGCTGAAAACTTCACGCCATCTTTGGCGCAGGAGATGACAACTGCGTCGCCGATGCAGCTGAGATCTCTACAGATGCGCGCGAATTCAGCAGACGGCATTTTCACTACGCAGCTATACTCTTGTTCCTGCGAAGGAAGAATCACAATTAAACTTCTACCAAAAAGCTCAGTGTAGTCACTACACTTGAGTTTGTTGCCGCCTCCCAAAGGAGGTTATGTCACAGGCTCCAACTCTGGGAAATTCCCTGTTTCTAAGACAGCGCAGTCCTTCGAGCCGCTACTTACTGGGATTCCAAGCTGCTCCACATCGAGATCCATCAGCTTCATCTCATAATCTGAAACCTTCTCCTGATCTGAAACAAAGCAGAGTTTGACCAAGTGTTTCTGAGTAGTCATCATCCTGGATTTAAATTTTGCTCTTCCTCCTCCAGGTAAAAACACCTCAGTTATATGACATTAAGACTCGCCTTGTTTCATTAGAGCTAGAAATCTGAAAGTGACCCAAGCAGCCTTTTGTAGGCTGCAAGAGGACAGGAACCTGCCAAGGGGATCTGTATGTGGGGCCTGAAGAGTCTTTCTCTTACAGAGAAAGTACTGGTCAAATTTACTGAGCTTACATAGAATCATGGAATGTTTTGGGTTGAAGAGACCTTTAAAGCTCATCTGGTCCAACCCCCTGCAGGGAGCAGGGACATCTGCAATGAGAGCAGGTTGCTCAGAGCCCCGGCCAACCTCACCTGGAATCCTTCCAGGGATGGGGCAGCCACCACCTCTCTGGGCAGCCTGCGCCAGGCTCTCACCACCCTTGGCAGCAACCATTTCTTCCTAATAATCTAAATCTCTGCTCTTTTTGTTTCAAACGATCCCCACTTGGCCTGTCCCAACAGGCCCTGCTCAAAAGTCCATCCCCAGCTTTCTGACAGGCCCCTTGAAGTCCTGCAAGGCCACCAGAAGGTCTCCCTGGAGCCTTCTCTCCTCCAGGCTGAACAAGCCCACCTCTCCCAGCCTGGCCTCCCAGCAGAGGGCTTCCAGCCCTCCCATCATTGCTGGGGCCTCCTGTGGCCCTGCTCCACCAGGTCCATGTCTCTCCTATGTTAACATCTCCAGCCTCTCAAGAGTTTAAGTATGAGGTTATCCCTCCCTTTTCTTAAGTATCTTCACCCCCCCATCTCCGCACTGGTTTATTAAGACTTCCTAAAAACATCACGGGAGATTTGGGAAGCGATTTGCTAACACTCACTTGGTGCTTCAAACACTAGAGCCAGCGTATCCGCGTTGTCTTCCGCTCGGAGAGTTATGATGTCTTCGTTTCCAGCGCACTTCAGGATTTTGGACATGCTGGGGGTGGGGGGGAAGGCGGGTTACTCCCAGGATTACGGGCAGGAACGCGCTCCCACTGCCTGCTACAGGGCGGGAGCACAAGGCTGGCGCGGAGCAACCGGCGAGCCGGGCCGCAGCG
>VZZY01004045.1:37748-102534 GCA_013400335.1 Eurystomus gularis | reverse complement strand
TTTCCAACCATAATGATTCTACAGTTCTACAGAAATGCTAATAGTCACCACTGTTGCTTGGTCTAATAGAGATACCTATTTGTTGTGATCAGCTCCATAAAACAGTCTGTAAATAAGATGTTCTGAGATATAAGGGGCCTGTGGGATTGTAAAATTTGGACATAGACTGTTGAATTTGTGTCAGTATATGAAAATGTACACTGAAAATTTGTACTATTGCAAAGTATGCTTTCTAAGGATATTTTAGTTATCTGAAAAGTGTCGGAGGACAGAGTACAGTGCTCTTCTGTATCATTTACCATAACCTAAAGTCTAAATCCCATCTCAGTTTGGGCTTATATGTTATTTTAAATTGTCCAGCAGTACCCAGAAAGGTTGACGCTATTGTTCTACCCATTCTGTACCATAGAGGTCATTGATAGTTTAGATGACTCCTGCAAAACATGCTTGCTTTTGTGATTCCTAGCTCCAGGAATTATGTCTTCCACATATTGCACATTGCTTAAAGTGCTTTGTGTGAGGTTTTCTGACAGGTCTAACAGTAAGTGACTTGACTTTACAGCTGTTCATGGATAAGCATCCCAAATTAAAGAAAATAAGTATTACCTAAAATGTTGTCTGGATGTCTGATGGGAATACACATCCCCACAGAAAAAAAAGAGTGGAATTACACAATCAAATGATACAATTCATCCCAACATTTACCATAACAGCATCTGGAAACTTTATTTATGGATTAACAGACTCATAAGAACTTCCTTTACGCATTATAAGTTGCAAAATACCATGTCAACAATTGGCAGCTATGTTCACCAATCAAAAAACAATCTAAAAATAAAATGTTAAGTTATCCTCAGATAAAGTATCTTTTTTTTTTTTTTTTTCTGTCTCTCAGGAAACTGAAGAAACTAAATTGGCTAAATTGATGCTGAGGATTTCTGAGTATTTCACTGTGGATCCCATTAAGACCAGTTAAGACCCCAATAAGAACAGTTAGCATTTGGCAAGTTGGTAACATAGCATGTATTTTTGTCAGGTTAATTTTTCTCAGCCAAATTACCATGTTTTCCTTCACAGCAATCCCAAAGTCACATGCTTATTATGTTGCCTCTTTTTTTCACTTTTTAAATACATTTGTAGAAGGATTTTGGTTTCTTCCTAGAAATAGGAATCTGAGTCCTGATAAAAAAAATATCAAAGGCAAAGAGTTTGATTATGAACCACAGATATTATGACTGCTGTTGCACATACAGTTATTGGATAATTAATTTTAATCACACATTTCACAAAATGGAAAGAAAATATATATCAAGCAGTCTTTATGATCCTTTGCCATTGAAAAACAGATCAAATATATGCACACGACTTGACATAAGAACTAATTTATATCAATATTCCTAAACTTGTTCATAACATGTAGAATAGTAAGTAAACTGTTGAAGACAAAAAATAGCATAATCATCTATTTAAGTTAGACAAAATTTCACACTTAATAAACACTAACACCTCAGCCTGACCCACCAAATGCTATTACTCCTAGGGTTAGGACTAAGAGAGCCACAAAGCCTAAACCCAAAAAGTTGCAGGCTTTGTGAAACTCTCAACCTGGTATCAAAACTCAAAGCTAATGGGATGTGGAGGATGAGGTGCCCAGCACCATAGGTGGGCCAGATGAAAAAGGTGTGGAGAGAGAAACGTTGGTGCATAGCAGCGCTGAACTTGGCATGCATTGTGCCTCGCTCAGCAACAAGCATATTCATAATGATTTGGAGGCTGGAATGCCCAGCACTATGAGTGGGGCAGATGAACAAGGTGTGGAGCAAGCAATGCTGGTGCAGTGCGATGCTCCACTTGGCATGTATTCTGCACGTTAGGTAGCCCTGAAGCTGTAAGCTCTCTGACTTTCTCAATACTAATGCTAACCCTTGCACTAGTGGTAATGGAATTTGTATGCTGAAGTGCCCAGCACTATTGGGTGGCTAAATGAAAATGCTAAGGAGGGAGGAATGTTGTTGCACCGCTGTGCTCCCCCTGGCATGCCTTTTACGTGAACAGTATCTCTAGACCTAGGAGGCCTTGTGGCTCTCTCAACCCTAACCCTAATATTACAGGACTTCCTGGCTGAGATACCAAAGACATGGCTGGATGGATGAATAAGGGCTGGAGGAAGCAACAATGGTGCAGTGCTGTGCTACCCTTGGCATGCCTTTTGCAGCAAAAGTATCCCTGCACCTATAGGCTTTGTAGCTGTCTCAACCATAACTAATGGTACTGGAATGTGAATGCTGTCATAATAAGCACCATAGCTTGTCCAGATGAAAATGGGGTGAAGGGAGCACTGCTGCACTGCAATGCTCTAATTGTAACACTTTCTGCAGAAAGTGTCCCTGGATATCTAGGCTTTGTAGTTCTCTCAACCCTAACACTAACGTTAAAGGTAACGGTATTTGCACACTAAGATACCCAGGACTATGGACTGGAGAGATGAATAAGTTATAAAGGGACCAATATTGTTGCACTACCGTGCTCGCCTTGGAATGCCTTTTGTATCAACAGTATCCCTAGAGCTGTAGGCTTTGTAGTTCTTTCAACCCTAACCCTAACCTTAACCCTAATATTATAGGATGTGCTGGCTGCATTGCCAAGGACCATGGGTTGGCCGGATGTTCATGGTGTGGAGGTAGCAGTGTTGATGTAGTGCCGTGCTCCTCTTGGCATGCCTTTTGCAGCAACTGTGTGCTTAGAGCTCCAGGGGTTTTGGCTCTCAGAACACTAACCTTAGCAGCAATTGAATGTGGATGCTGTCGTGTCCAGTACTATGGGTTGGCGAGAAGAACATGTTATGGGGTGCAATGTTGCTGCACTTCCATGCTCCCCTTGGCGTGCCCTTTACAGCAGTCGTGTCCCTGGACTTCTAAGCTTTGCAGTTCTTTCAATCCTAGCCCTAATCCTAACGGTAATTGATAGTGAATCCCTTTGTGCCCAGCTCTCTTGGTTGGCCAGATGAACTTGGTGTGGAATAACAATGTAGGTTCCCTGTTGTGATCCCCTTGGATTTCCTTTTGCAGCAACAGTTTCCCAGGATCGTTAGGCTTTGTCCTTCTTTCATCCCTATCCCCAATGCTAATTGAATTTGCATGCTGTCGTGCCAAGGACCGTGATTTGTCCGCATGAACATGTTGTGGAGGGAGCAATGTTGGTGCAGTGCTGTGCTCTCCTTGGCATGCTTTTTTCAGCAACAGTGTCCCTGGAGGTGTAGGGTTTGTGGCTTTCTCAACTCTAACCCTAACCTTAATCCTAACTCTAATGATAACATTATGTGGAGGCTGAGTTATCTATCACCATCATTGCACCAGGCGAGCAAGGTGTGTGGGGCACAATGTTGTTGCAGTGCGATGCTCCCCTTGGCATATTTTGTGTAGCATCAGTCTCCCTGGAGCTGTAGGCTTTGTAGTTCTCTCAATCCTGACCCTAATTCGAGTGGAATTTTAATGCTGTCATGTCCAGCACCATGGTTTGGCCACATGAACATGGTAAGGATTGAGCAATGCTGATTCAGTTCCGTGATCCCCTTGGCATGCCTTTTTTAATGCCACTGCCCTGGAGCTGTAGGCTTTGTGGCTCTCTCTGCTCTAACTCTAACCTTTTCCATAATTGTACAGTATTTGCATGCTGATGTTCCCTGTATCATGGTTTTGCCAGATCAGAGAAATGTGGAGGGAGCAGTGTTTCTTCAGTGCTGTTCTCTTCTTGTCATATCTTTAGGCACTGCATTGACATTGTTCCCTCAATATCCATATGAAAAAATGAAATATTCAAATTGTATAGTGGACAGAGTTAGGTTAGTCTTTTCCTTTATAGCTTCCAGATACTTTGTTTATGTATTAAGGGGCTCATAAGAACTTCGTATTTTCATTTTAAATTACAAAATATCTTTTCAAGAATTGCAGCTGTCTTCATGCAACTAAACAGAATCTCAAAATGCAATGCTCAGTTTTCCTTAGATAATTTTTTTATTGTTCTGTGTCTCTGGATACTGAAGAAATTAAATTTGGTGGAGAGATGCTGAGTATTCAAACTTTGCATCTTATTAGCTAATAGTATAAATAGTATAAATAGTATGAACTGTGATCCTTATTTCAGGCCAGCAGAATTATTACTTTGGTTACGACACGTTGCATTTTATGTGAGGTTTTTGTAAACAGACTCTCTTAAGAACTGTTACTGTTTAGACAAGTTAGTAACATACCATGTATTTTTATAATGTAAATTTTTCCCAGTGACAGTACCTTACTTTCCTTCACAGCAATCCTAAAGTCTCCTGCTTGTTATGTAGCCTTTCTTTTTCCCCTTTTAAATAAATTTGTAGAAGGACTTGTTTTTGTTCCTCAAAATAAGAATCTGAATCCTGACCAAAAAAAGGCAAATAATTCAATTATAAATCGTAGTTATTATGACTGATTTTGGCCATACAGTAATCAGGTAATTAATTTAATTACATATATTCACTAAATTGAAAGAAAATATTTTTCCAATTGTTTTTGTTATCCTTAGCTGTTCAAAGGCTGATCAGCTCAAATATCTGACATGTGGTTTTGCATAATTTACATCATTAATTATTGTTCCTATTCCTAAATTTGTTTGTAATGTTTTGAACAGAAACCTGCTTAATAACAAAATTAACATAATAATTTCTATTTACATTATCTAAGATTTCAGAAAACTAAAACTTGCACAGCAATAACTAGTCATGAGTGGCAAGACCAAAATCTACAGGCAAAAAAGGATTCCTTCCACCTCCTTTTAAATAAAGCCGTAGGCTTTTTCCAAAAGTAACCAAAATGTTTCTGGGGGAACCCTGGGAACTTATCTGTAATTTCTAAGTGCAACTAGGGGATGAAAGAAAACCTCAGGATGGTAGAATTTCTGTAAGAATTTACAAAATTTTAATTTATAATAGCTGGGAAAATATTTTTCCCTGGAAAAAAAGATGGAAATTTTTTGTTCCTGCCTCACTGTAATTTTCTTTGCAAATGTTTACTTTCTATTTGATAAAAAGTCAAAACTGTACAAAAGGATTTTTGCCAAGTTGCTACCTTTTGTTTGAAAAGTTTGGTTAAAATTGTTTTAGCTAGCAGTAGTACAAATGTCTAAGGTGAAAGAATATGTGTAGTTGCTCTATTACTATAGTACAATCTTACTGTTCTAGCTACTAAGAGATGCATATTTTAGACATTTGATTAGAAGAGTTTAGGCTGGGATTGATGACATAGTTTAACTCAAAGAAAATGATTTTAAAACACATTTCAGCATATGCAGGTCTGAGAATTAAGCATGTGCTTACAAGATACGTTAAGTGGGATCTGAGCCTTTTATATGATGCTTGCCCTAGTTTTCTCCATCTTTTTAATTTCCTCAGGAGTATGACATGCCCACAAAATGTTCTTGTAGAATATTGATACATATCATCAGCAACCACAATGTAAAATATACTTGCAAATGAAAATGATGAAAGCAAGATTGTACTTCTCTAATTTGCCTTGGGACATGGCTAAATGATTCTGGGGTTCAGACTTTATCACAAAACTTCTCAGTGAGGCTGAGGAACAAGCATTAATATTAAGGGTAGTGTTTTTCAAGTAGTGCTATTTTACCTCTTCTGTTTTCAGTAATAGACATAGGTCCAGATAAAGAACTATATTTATGCCCTGAGCATATAAGTGTGTGAACACTGTGATACTGGATGCCATGGTATCTAATAGTTTGACAGACATATAAAGGAGTGAGATATCCAGTGAAATATCCAGAATCCTGAGGTAGGCTCTATGCACAGGGAAAGCACACTAATATACGAGGTTTTTTAAAGTGAAAACTTGGGGCTTTAAGGCTGTTACCATGCCAAAAGGGTGATACAGGGCCCCAAGGTCCCTTTATGGAGATTGCCACTCCCAACTACCATGGGTCTACAATTATCTGGAACAGTGTATAATTACATATTTTTATCAGAGTTATAATCAAAGGTGAAAGGTAGAGCTATGCCCACTACAGAATGCTGAAGAGGCAGTATAAATTAAGCAATGTGGACTTCTGAACAGAAGTTTCACTCCTAGACTGAGCATTGTAAGTATTTAGAAATGTACCAGCATAGATGCTTAGTCTGTGTCTGCTTTGGATGCAAGGCTTAGTCCAACAGGAATGCTTTGAAACAGCTTTGTGATTGGATGAGGTGGAAAGGAGAACACATAATTAGAGGAACAAACATAATTTATGGAAGAGAGAGAGAACATATCAGGAAGCAGCATGTACAAATGGTATATCAGGGAGTGATGAAGTTTCCAAAGTTTTGTCAGATATGGCAGTAGGTTAATAATTTTTAAATAGTCAGCACATCTATATGCTGAAAAAAATGAGTAATCTACACACCCGAGGTTTTGGTTTAGTAGTTCTCAATAACAGACTCAGCCTATGTTAATCTCATTTTGTTAGTTAAATGCCTCAGGCTTTCACTTAGTCCAAAATTCTAATTAATCTCAAACACCATAAGATAGCATCAGGGTGGGAAATCTTGGCAGGCATCTAGTTTAACATGATATGAGCTGCACACATTAATGAGTCAGTGGCAAACTTACCAGCTAGATAAAGCTTGTAACACTGACAGGCAGACAAATGGAAAATGAGTTGTGCATCTCCTCCTTAGTACATTGTTACAAATTACTGATTTAGCTCCAAAAATGGCCAAAACACTTTGCAAAGCAGAGGAAGACAGTAGCTTTCTTGAAAATCTTATAAGCAAAGAATGATGAAGTAAAAAAAACCAAACAAACAACCTACATTTAACAGTTATTTTTGCAGCTATGGAGTACAGTGTAATTATTGGAAGGAAAATAAAGATAAGAAAGGATTCTAAGCAGTTGCCTAAAGAGATCTAAAGGCTGAAGAAAGATGGGGGTGGAAGTAGACTGTGCTGTGCATAGGCTCCGTCATGAAAAAATGTGTGAAAAGGAGTGTGAGAGAAGAAGAATAGAGGAGCAAAAAATTTTGCAGAACAACCTCAAAATGACAGTAAAAAAAATACATCACATATTATTTCCACAAACATATAAAATCTACTTAACAAGAACATACTAAAGTCAAAACTTCAATATAGTCATCTCCCTCTCATAATACACCCCTTGAAACTGTTCTATTTCACTTGAATTGATAATTTTGGATCACAGAAACACCTGTGTATTTACAGATTTCTAATTTTCTTTAGTGAAATAAAAGTTTAACTCAATAGGAGTGAAACTTTTGAGTTCTTTCCTTTCCCCTTTCCTCCCTACCCCTCTTTCCTGCCCTTCCCAGCTGATGGGGAGGCTGGAGGCCCTAGTGGGACTTGAGTGGACCTCTTCAGAGTGAAGGCTAACACAGAACCAGGAAGGCAGGAAGGCCAGGCCCAGCAGCTTGCAGCCCTGGCATCTGCAACTAAAAAGACAACAGGAAAGCTTTCTCTTGTACTTCTGGTTTGATTAGGGTAGTCACAATTGCTTCAAAAATGGGCAAAAGCTGACTTCCCATAGTTATCAGTCGTACTTTCATCTCTGCAGTCTTTGCCATATGGACTCACTAGGGACCTTAATTATGAGTCACTCCCTTTTCACAGTTTTGTACTGCTCCTAGGGACATTTCTGGTGGAGATTCACCAGGTCCTTATACTTGTGGGCTTGCTCATGCTGTCTTCAGAACCACTTCTATTGCAGTTGAAGCTGCTTCTTTAGCATAGAACTGTGACAGGATGCTTTCTAACAATTCCTATTTGTACATTGTTTTGTCATCCTATTTGCTGTGGAGAGAATATATCTGGTTGCGAGGAGACCCAGAAGCACTCCATCAAGTCAGTCTCCAGAGTCACATGTAGAAAACACAGTATTCTCTGAAGAGCTGTGGATGGCCACAGAGTAGCTTGTCTGTAGCCATCCTCTGAGATCAATGACCCATATTTTCCACTGCAAAATAGCATGCCTAGGCTAGAAGAACTCCTTTGCAGATGTTGTCAAAGTAGGATCTCTAGTAGGATTTGGAGAAAATGTCCCACCTGTAACCTGGAGGTCTATCTAAACTTTAAGGAAAGAAGTGGTCTTCAGGTTAGCTCTAGTGATGTGTAATTTTACAACAATTTGCACTTGAGATATCAGCAAAAGCTGTTTGGCAAGTACAGATAAAATAGGTGAGGGATGGAGAGAGAGTGATCCTTTTTGGGTCTTTGTAACCACCTCTGAGTGGTGATTAGGAATGTCACAGTGCTTAAAGTGCCTTTGTAAGGAAGATTAGATGTGTGAGAGCTGCTGCACCATATTCTATTGCCCATCCTGATTGAGAAGTGACTTGGTCTAGGACGTAAGTAGAAATGCTTTGATGTGTAAGAAAACATGCAAGAGGAGTTTGGAGATTTTTTTTTTTACCGATGCAATGCAAGATAAATAGTGTTCCTTCTCATTGTAGCTGTTCTGGAAAATAGGAAGAATTTTTGGTTCAAGCATTTACAGTATTGCTTTTACAGCCTTGTCATGTAATCTGTTTCCCTCAGGAATAATGGTGGGGGTTGCTAGGCCCAGTTTTCCTTGGCAACCATGGCTGCAGCAAAAGTGTGCCACAACTATGTCTATTGGTCTTGGTTGGACAGAAGTCAAGCCATCACATAGTTGTTGCTGTGCAGGAGCGTTGCCTGGCTGGAGTTGAGCTGTCAGGGAATAAAGCTTGGAGAGCAGCCAGTTAAAGGGCCTTTTCCTCCTGCTGACTGCAGATAACATGGGCAGGGAGACGCAGGGCAGCACAACTGCAAAAGCAGGGGGCTGGAAAAGGGTGCTGACTCCATATAGACTTATCCTTAAAGCACAGCCCTTGTCCTTTCCTGAAAATCCATCCTCTGGTGGTGAAGCAGGAATCATCACTGCAAGACACTCACTTGAGTTCCCTTAGGGTCACATAGCCTAGGATTCAGTGGAAGCTGTGGCCAGGGAGAAGCACTGGAGGATGATCTATCACAGTATTTTGTAAATCTCAACCCCAAAAATTATGTTGAAAAAAGAGTCCTAATTTTCATCTTTTCCTCCCAGAATTCAAGTTATGATAGAATATGAGAACATATTTACACTATAATAACACATATTTACTCGATATTAAGAGAATATCCAGATCACGGTATTCTCCTGGAACAAACACTGATTTGGCAGGACATTGTGTTAACCCACTGGGTAAGCTGGCTGGTTGGTAGCTTTCATATAGATGGCTTTCATTTTAAACTCAGATTTCTTCAGGTCCTGTTTTACGTTGCAGTGCCATGCTTCTCAGCAACCTCCTGACCCTCTTGGTGGGAAATTCTTCAAGCAGCAAAATACTGTTTTCTCTCCTAGTGTAGCCAGTTCAGAACTATGGAGTGCTCTGCTCAGGAGGTCATCCATGTGCATTGTCTTTTCTTTTTCTTCATTATAGGAAGGAATGGTAAACCACAGAAGAATAGGGTCTGAAATTCAGAAAGGGCTACTTCTCAAAATGTGAGGTTGAGGGCTTTATGGTAGTTCTTGTGAAATGTGAGATTATTCTGGGGTTTGCTTGGGTGGGAAAGGTTAGGATGACTTCCTTGAGCAAGGGAGGAGGAGAAACACCTGCCACAGTATTCATCCACATCACCTCTAGGAGCACCACACCACATACATTTTTAAAATTGTTGCTATATGTGGAATAAAATTCATTTTCCCATTCCATGTGGTTGAATATTACTTGGCACAAGGTTCCAGGTACTGGTCAGTTCCACATCCTTCTGAACCTAGCTCATGTTCTTTTGTGGTTTTGGCTGTCTTGGCTGACTATAAAGTACTGGATGACTTTAAGTAATTCATTCTGAAAAACATTTTTCCTATGGTATGATGTTTCACTTCACCAACTGCAACAAAATTATCCATTATTTCTTCTTCTGTGTACAATGCCACAGGAATGCTCTCCTGCCTAGCTAAATGGTTGCATTTGCATAACTGATGCTTGTAAATTGAATCTCTTGGTATTTTAATAACAATATGATCTAAAAGTACATATAGTCACATTTTTTCAGTAAAACTATTTTGGGTAATTTCAGATGGATTAATTTCTTCTAGTAATTTGCACTTAGGTTAAAGTCCTTTTTTCATACTTTTTTACTTTCTTATAATTCAACACTTAAATACACAACACTATGCAGCTGTACCACATCTTTTGTGAAAAGTATGCTATCTGAAGTGCTCCGTTGATCTAAGATGATCTTCTAATCTTTGCAAATTAAATGCAAATTTGAAATTACTTTTATCACATCCTAGAAAGGCAATAGAACTGCCATTAAACTAATTGACTAAGCCTGAAAATCAGGCTTTTAGATAAAAGTTGTATTTTTACTGAAGCTGACAAAAAATTATTTAAGAATTATTTAAGACTTTTATATCATTTTTGTTTTATAAATAATGTACTGATAATGAAAACCACGTGTCGCGGTCGGGCGCACAGAGGTCCGACCATGTGGTCAGTTCACCACATCATGTAATATTAGATAATTAAATATAATGGAAATTAGCGAGTCAATAAACATAAAATGATCTACATAATCTTTCAAAAGCTTGTGAAGTAGTGCTGCTTTCTGCTGGATTTTCTTGTTCTAGGAAATGGTCATAGAAATAATTTTTTAAAAAGCAATTATTATTAATACATAGATCAATAAAGCTTCAGTATCAGGTTGGTTTTAACTTTACCCAGACTACTTCAGTCACCTAGAAGATGAAAGGCTCAGCAAGAGAGCACAACAAACTCAGCAAGTGGAACTTCCGCTACCTTGCACACAGCTGGTAACATGTTTTCTAGTTAAATTTTACTGTTTGTGGGAAATTCTGTATCTACTATGTTTGGGTACTAGGCCTAAATATGGTGCAAATTTCTAGCAAAAACTGAACATGAATGCCATTAATGATGCCCCCATTATTTTTGTGGCTTTCTAGTAACATATATCAGTTAACATACTTTCCATCAAGATACTCTTCGTTTCCTAAAGCATTTTAGGAAACACATCTATTTTTACTTATACAGCAACTTACTCATAACATGGAAGAAGAAAGGATTCATAATGAGAGTTAGAAGGATGGTTACTTAGAAATGCTACTACCTTTTTTCAGATAAGGGTATGTAATTTTCTCTGGGTAATTGCAGAAAGTTATTTAAGTCAGCTGAAAGTTTCCATTCTCCTCACTGAGGAAAGGAACCAAAGTGGTTTTCAGGGTGCACATTTACTACTGCATTTATCTGTGCAGGAGATAGGAGATAGGTTATCTAGTCACTTCCACTAGCAATATTATGGAGTTGTATGTGTCCCTTAACACAGACATGCAAGTCCACTGTGGTGTGCAAGGCTTCATGGATTTTACAGTCTTCTGGGACAATATCTCAGAATTTTTAATGCCTCACTAAAAGCATTTTGTGAGCTGGTGTACAAAGACATTGAGAGGTAGCAGGTCTGTGCTTCCCAGATTCATAAATGGTTTTTGATTATTGCTGCTTACATCTCAGGCACTCTTAGATCTGCATATGTAGAGGAAAAGTTTGGATCCTCTGGACAATTGCTCTGAATATGAATTGTATATGGAATAGATGTGTTTTAATTGATTAAAGGCTAATCTCCACCAAAACTAAGAGCTAGAGGAACATGGACAGGTGTAAAAAACACAGAAATGTCACCCTGAACTGGAGATATATTCAGTGATGCCAGATGGGGTTTACCAACAGCTGATAGGAGAAACTATGTCTGAAATAGAAGTCAGCTCCTGGAGAAGGGGTTTTCCAGCCTGAAGGAAGATCACAAGCAGTACAGCAGCTACCAATGCCTTTCTGTTTGTGCACCTAAAACTACCAAGTTAATATTAATTTCAAAGGATATTTTCAATCACCTTGCATGAAAGACTAGTTTTGCAAATTTACAAAATTTGCTGTAGAAAGTTGTGTGAAACCAGTTTGACAAAAAGAAATTTTTTGTAACTGTTCAGCAAGAGAATACTTTAACATAGATATCAATGCAGTTTTTGAGATACAAGCAATCTCCCTCATGCCTCAGCAGATGAAACTAAACCATGATCTTTAAGCATCTAGCAGGCTTCTGTTGCATTAGCAATCATAAGATTGTGACGTCGTGTCATAAGACTGTGATGACGTGTTTTTCACATGTGAAGAAAAATAATTCTGATGATTGAACCAAAGCGAGCTGTATAAACCTGACTTATGTCCTGCACAGCTAAAGATGGTTGTTTTGCACAGGTGGGTATCAAGAAACTGCTGACTGCAAACCTAGTCTGTATGATCAGAAAGCAGACATATAATAGAGAGGAGAGTTATTTTCTGCATCCATAATGACCTTGCAAGGTGAATCTATTAAAAAAAAAAAGTGGGAGTATTTTAAATTAAAATAAATATTAATGAGAACAGAAGTATGAGAAGCAGAAAACATTAAACAAATCATTGAAGGCTGATCATTGTACAACGCTTAGAAACAACATAAACAAGCTAAAGACTTTCTTCTTCCATTACTGCTTATCTCTTTGAAAGACAGAGATAATGCAACTATGGTATATACTTTATATATTATCAAAGCAAAAAAGACAATAATTCATCTCATGTTCTGTTACAAGATGAAGGCCACAGTTTAATCCATTGATTAATCTTGTATAATACTCTCTTATGTATCATTTTCCAATCAAATTTACTAGTAAAGTATATGGAGAACAAAGATAATTTTATTTCACAGCATACATTTTTTAACAAAAACCTGTGCAGTAATATGGTTGCAATAAAACTACTGACAAGTATTGTTACACATTGTTTCAACATCATTTCAGTCAAGGCATGTCCTGCAGTACTATTCTACCTGCAGTGTAAGACAAAGAAGGTGCATCAGGTAGTGTGAAAAGGTAATTAGAGTAGGACTGAAGAAAGATAAGTCGCATCAAGAGAGGATGTCTTCTGTGTCTACATTCTTGCCTCACAGTCCATTGGCAGAGGAACAAGAGCATGTCAGGCTGGGAAAGGGAAATGTAATGTGTTCAGTTGTGGCATACACGTCTTTCAGTGGTAGCAACCACTGGGAGCTTCCTTCACTGAGGAACCTCCTCCTGAGCAACCACGCTGTCCTGTCCTGGGAATGGCCCCTGCTGCCAGGAGTGACCAGTGGCCAGAACATGGTGGTTTTGGACCAGTGGATATGGCACTGAAGAACTTTCTGGAGAGAAGCGTAGGTAGCCACACTTTTGCTGCCTCTACAGACTCCGTGAACAATTGGAGCTCACAATTCAGGGCTGTTCTTTGTGTCTTGAAATCCCAAAGTGAGAATGTTGTGTTAGGAACAACACATGCCTATTTGTCCATTTGAGTCTGATGCACAGATAGGGATGGGGTACAAACAGTACACAGAGTAAATCTGTAGGAACATGATCTGGCAATGTTCCCTTCTGATACTCTTTTTTTTTTAGACTCGGGGATGACACTGTAACCCCTGTGTCCTTACAGACAGGACCCTAGATGCCAAAGAAAGGGACTGGAGTTTAATAAATAAATAAATATAATTGAGAATTCCAGTTAGAATCTCAGCTCCCCAGGATTTCCCAAATTAGACTATCTCTAAAGCCAAGGCTAGGTCATAGCCTTCTGTTTAACTTTCACATTTAGAAACTCCTTGTTTTTACTGTTCTCTGGAGGGGATTAATGGCCTTTCTAAGCTTTCACTGAAGATAGGAATTGCAGGCAAAACTAGACCTCCATCCACAAGGATTAAAAGTAAAGTTTTTTGTCCTAAAATCAGTGATGCAAGGTTGAAAGTCTAGCATGGGTTGCAAACAAATGGCAAGTCCTGGGGGCTTCAAAATGTATTTTTAGAAGAAACATATGCTAATCAAGATATGCCCCACATAGTCGAAACAGCATGATTCACAAGGGAACTTCATTAGCCTCAGAGGTGAGTAGTGTTACAACTCCTGGGAGATCCAATAAAATAAGTGATTTTTTAAAAAACCCTGCATTCTCCTAGTTAATCTCCATGGGCTTCCAAGAATTTTTTTGATTCTGTTCTTTTACATTACTACTTTGCTGTCACACAGAAGACAGATTGCCATCTGAGAAAAGAGTAGCTATACTCTCCATTATGCCAAGAATGGACAGGCAGATCATTAATGCTATACAACAGTAGACTGAATATATCCTGTCTTCAGCAAAACAGACAGGCAGGCAACTCATCATCCAAAGGGGGCTAGACAGATAGGCTCATAAAATGCATCTAAACCATAAACCCAGCAGATTTACTGGAATAAAAATAGCCATTAGTTTGTAGGTAATTTGGAATATCATGCTTTAAAAAAATAATGCCTATCATTTCTGAACAGTGATAAATAACAAGAAAAAAGTGAAAATGTAGAACATTAAGATTCATTTTGTTCAGACACCATTTTTAAAAGAGCAATGATTGATAATTTATGTAATTCAACATCTACTATATTCCTGTTGACACATGATAAGTTATGACTGACATTTTAAAATATAATTTTTGCTTTTTTTTCATATAACAGGGTATTTTTAGAAAATTGAAATGAAATAGAAGGGAACAACAGCCAGAAATATTTTAGCATTGTGCCAGACTTTGTACAGCCTGTGAGTTTTGTCTTGAACAGAGAAGCCAAGGGGCAAAGGGGCTGCTGTCAACTTGCAGACTTCATTTAAATCCTAAATCAGCCTCTGTGACAGGAACAAATTCTGAGATACCAGAGCAAATTCACTGTTGGCAAATTTTCAGAGAACAGCCTTGGGGCACCAGTAATGATTCATTCCTTAACCTGAACTGTGAGTAAGGACGCATGAAAGCTATTCAGGAACTGCTGGGAGCAGGACGAAGTCACTGTGTCTTCACTAGCAGGTCTGAAGTTGAGCTGACTGACTGTCCATAATCCATTTACCTTCCAGAGCTCACTAAGGCCAAGCTGGAGAATATTTACAACTGCTAGCTTTCTCAAGCACACCCCTGTGCCATAGCAGAGAGGATTTGATCTGAAGGCTCTTGTTGGGGTGAGAGGCCGGTGGACCTGGTCCCCAGCTGCTTGCTGGGCTTTGGGCCAGAATCACCCTGCACAGGAATGCTACAGTTGAACCCAATCTGGCTTCTGGGAGAAAGAAATTATCATGTGTCCATGGACCATTAGTCTCATTAATCCAATTCTCCTTAGCACTAAGCTCAAGAATTCCTCAGTTCCTAGACAGCAAGGTAGTTTTCCTGTGGTCTATTAGGGAATTAGTAAGGCCTTTCCCTTTAGAATAATTAGTAAGATCTACTCAAAGTATTTTAAGTTTCCACATGGCTGCTTCTTCAAATGTATGTAGGCATTTTTCCCTGAAAATAGTTCGCAACTGGAACCCAAACTGAAACGTATTTGCTAATGCTAGGAACTTTTTTCTGTGGTTGTTCTCCAGGTGCTCTGTGATTTGTATCTTTTAATCTAAATCCAGTCTAGTTTAGAACTTGAATTTAGAGGTGGACAGCCAGACTACTTCTTCCTTTTTTTTTCTTGCTTGCTTGCTTGTTTACTTGCTTTCTTGCTTTCTCTTTCTTTTTCTTTCTTTCTTTCTTTCTTTCTTTCTTTCTTTCTTTCTTTCTTTCTTTCTTCTAGCAATCAAAAGATAGCAGAATAAAACTTCTCTTGTTCATTTTACTTACTGAGTGTAGAAAATGATAGTTTATGCTTTCCATTGCTGTTCACCTGAGAGTCACACTGCAGTGTTATACACATGGTTTTGTATTCAGTGACTCCAATTTCTCACTAACCTCTGTATTGACTAGTATTCCTTTTCATCAGGTTTTGACACATCTAGTTCCTACTAGTTTTCACCTTTGACTGTGTTGTCAGGTCCTCTGTGCCATCTCTTAGTGGTGTGGATTTCAGAAGTTATTTCAGTAGTAACTATTAAAAGTAAATATTACAGGCTGGACCCAAAACTAAATGGACTTTGCAATAGCAAAATGTTACAAATACACTAAATGCTCTCCAGTCTTTAACCTGGTTATTTCACTTGGAAATATTTTTGAAATAGTACATTACTGATAAAATGTCTCTTAAAAGTATTTTTCATTACATTTTCCCATTCAACAATCATTTTAGACTACATTGGTAACAAAGGAGAATGACAAAATCATTCCACTTGCAAACTTAGTAAAATGTAGGACCAAGAAAGGATGTGTTCTATTTCATATTGCATTGAATCTTGAAAAAAAAACTTGTAAGGAGAACAATAAAACTTCTTGGTAAAATGCAACCACATTGCAACATGTCAGTGCTCTATGGTTTGGAGATCCTTGCACAAGAATTTGGCTGTATAGAAGTGCTAGAGTTTATAACAAGAAAAGATCTTAAAACCAAATACTTCTCAAAATGAAATCAACAAACACAAGCTAGTCCAGTAGAGGTTGAAATAATTGTAAAACAGGGCAGAAATCACCAACTTTGTGAATTTCTTTTTGTTAAACATTAACTTTTTCTAACAGCACGATTTTCCTTATTATTGCTGTGTGATTGAAGATTTGCTTGGAAGATTTTGGATTACAATACTGTTGAAAGCCCCATGAGCTGCAGATAACAGCAACTGCTGCTCTGTTTACATGTACATTGAGATAAAGGATGGAGTTTCCTGTTGCAGATTATGTACAATCCAGCCATTGTTAATCAAAGGAAGTTTCTTTCCCTGATATCTCAGTTGAGATCTGATCTAAATATTTCAGAGTCACTAAGGTTGGACACAGTTTTACCGACTGTGATTTTTGGCTCGTTTCCTCAGGGGCTCCTGGGAATGTTAGTCTTCAAGGAGTAGTGTCTGCAAAGGCTGGAGAGCTCACACCTCCCTGAGAACCTTGCAGCTCCCTGGACTTGTGCAGCTTCCCTGAGCCCTCTCAGTTCATGGCTTACAAGAGCAGAAAGCCAGAGAGCACCAAGGTGCCTGCACCTGGACCACTGGTGAAAATGACCAAACATACGAGCTCCTCATCCAAAAAAAAAAAAAAAATTATATATAAGTACATATATATGTATATGCTATATTTATACTACCTTTTATAGAATATGAAGTATTGACAGGTTTTCTCTGTATTTGCACTGGCAATTTATCATCTTGCAATCCAGCATTAGGAATCCGCATGTGCTACTTCTCAGTCTTTTATATAAGACTGTCACAGGTAGTGCAAAACACTGCCAGAGTGGTCTGAATATAATCTACTGATTTACTAGGAATTCTTCCATTTAATACAGCTGAAAACACAACTCTAACAAATGACTCTTTTTTTTTTTCCTGTTTTAGTTACTGCAATGAGAACTTAAATTTCTGATAATAATAAATAAAAACAATCCCCCCAAAAAAACCCAGGATCACATGATACTAGTTTTAAGCTGACACTGCATGCTTTAGGGTACTATAAAACTTTTATGACTCTCAAATAAGAAATACCGTATACAAACAGTATAATTATTCCTATCAAACCCTACTGTTGAGCAATGATATTTTATATCATTTTAACCCTACTGTTAAATAATGAACTGTAAGAGCAGTTTTAAGACATTTATCAAGAAAAACAGCTATTAGACTGTGGATTCATTTGGCCAATGATTGAAATAGCTACTGAACCATTTAAATGCATGCTACTATTTTCAGTTGTATTTTAAATAACTTAACTAGAATTAATTTCATAGAGTTCATTTTAATCTTGCTATAAATGTCTTTCTGCTTCACCTTTTTCTTCTTTTTTGCAGTTCTCTCTTTTCTGTTAGTATATTTACATTGGTGATATTTTCATTTAATATATTCCTCTCCCTTTCAACTCTTTCAACTTCAAACATTGCACTGTAACAGCAGAAAATAATATCAAGAACTGGTGAAATGCTATGTATATTGATATGTAATAAATAACTTGATTCAAACTAGCAGAGCTTTATTGCCAACATTTTTTTTTAATTACAGAATTTTTAATTTTTTAATCTGATGTCCTGATCACTGGCTTATAGAACATTTTAAAAAGCTGGCCTACCAAGTAAATGAGCTGAATAAAGGGTACAGTAGACAGCAGTGTAAGGGGTCCACAGATAGAAAAGAACTTAGTCTCTGAGGACAGAATATGTTTGTAAACTCCACTTTTCTTACTGAAGAATTTTAAACATATTTCTTTTTTCTTGCCTTGGTTTTCTGCCCATAGTACCTTTTCAACCCTTAGAATATTGCTGGTTTTGTTATATACTTATTTTTCAGTTTCTATTCCTTTTTATTTCTGAGATATAACTAAGATCAAACAGAGTCCAAAACTAATTTTGTTCTATGGTAAACTATGGTAAGTTTTCACAGTTATATCATTAAAGTGGCTTCCCAGTTTACAAATTTAAAGTTAAAAATTATTGTTAAAGCTCAGATAACTAATAGAAACCATTTTGGGGTTGTTTTTTGGGGCGTTTTCCTGTGGTAGTTTTTTTCCCCACCAGAAAGCACCTCTAATAAGGAAAATACTCAAACACATACTAAAGTTCAGATGTGTATCAACCACCTATAGAGAAAAAAGCAAAAGTATGCAGATATTTCTGGTTTTACTAGAATGACAATTACTTTAATGTTTTCAGCACTCATCTTTGCATACACCAGTGCTATCCTGCTAAAACTGCGAGCTTCCAAAGGACGTGATCTCTCTCAGCCTTTGCTTCATAGGTCTGCCTGTCTGACAAGTCTGCATGTACCTTATTGTATATGAATGGCTATCAGTTATAAAACTGCATGGAAATGTAGGAGATCTGTCTCACAATCCTGTAGGTAGGCCTCACCTCTTAGAGGTACTTGCACATGCATTGAAACCGAAGGCAGTTGGGTATATAAACGCATAGTAGTCAGCCTCAACAGTATTTCAGGATCTAACTTCCATCAGTTTAAGTCCCTAAATATCTTTCAGGATCTGGGCTATAACCACTTGTAAAATTTTGTTTCATTACTGTCTTAAAAGTCTCAGTTGCATGACTTTACTGGGAGGTATAATTAAGGATGTCCCATTTACTGTTGCTATGAGAATTAATTACTCAGCTTTATTGATTACTTGGACAGGCTTTCCATAAAAGGTGTAAGAAGCATTTACGTTCCCCCTCTGTGCAATACTGCAGTGAAGAGCAGTATCTGTTTCCATTATGGATCACTTAATCAGAAGGCAATGTTAGCCCTGCAACATAACAGCATAAGAAAGGCAGGTCTTTTCCTATGCAGGAAAAGATACATGCAGAACCATTGCAATATGAGAAGATCATGACAGCTTGGAAACAACTTCAGGGCAAAAGAAATGAGTGGAGAAAGGAGGGAAGATCAGCTTATAGAAATGAACAGGAGTGGCTCTAGGTTTTTTTTGAACTGTTCCATCTAATACTATCACAGAAGCAAACGATGACTGAAAAATCTTCCCCAGAAAGCTGCTTATGTCTAAACAGTGGTAGCACTGTTGAGAACAATGCTGAAAGTGAGCACTTTTGAGTTTCAGTAGGGCCTTTCCAAAGAGGAGAATAACAGCCCTGTACATTGTGTAACTTTGGCCCAGGCACCTTATGAGGGGAGCTACTACACAGCTAGGAAAATGATCTGAAGCCTATTGCAGAACAAGAGAGCAACTGTTTGTGGGAATATGAAAGTACTGGCAACAAAAAAGAACAGAGAAAACAATTCTTTAAAGAAGCCACAAGGAAATTTCCATAAATTTAAAAAATGTCTGCAAATGGGAGAAATCAGGTCAGTTTATAGAAGGTCGGTAGTAATTCAATTTGTACCCTGATACCTGAGAAACTGGAATGGGAAAATTAATTAACAATTTGTCTAACATAATTAGGTCAACTTAACCTGGAAACAATTTCATTTGGCAGGAAGAAATGAACCAATATTGCATTGAGGAGAGTCCTGGAGAGGACTGTTCTCATCAATGAGAAACTGAGACACTACAACAAGCAGCAAAGTCTTTGTACTCAGTTCTGATTTTAATTACACCAGTATGAATAAGACTAACCTTGCTAATGAGTTTTCCAGTGCAAAAGTCAGATCACGAACACGTCATTCAAACTTGAAGATCTACCTGGAAGAGGTCAGCAGTGAGTAGTAAAGAAAATTACTTATTCTTATAAATTACGATACTCAGAAGAGTCACTATGGAATTTGCAATAAAAAGTAAAGACAGTTTGTTATTCCCAAAGGGCATCAGAGAAACTGAATTTCCTATCCAGGAAAAAGAAAAAAAAAAAGGTTGTTAGCTAGTATTTATATTGTTTCCATGGCCACATAATTTATTTCTCATTATGACCTTGATTACGGTATGTTAACTTACATATATCAAAAAATAGGTAGAAGCAAAATGAAGATTTTTTTATTTTCATTAGAAAGTTCTGAAACAGTCTAAAGTGATGTGGTTCATGGAATGATTGTCTAAGTAATACAACACAAACTCTATAGATAGTACAGCTGGAGATCTCATCACTGTATTAAAAAAGAGGAAATTTTGACTGTTATTGTCCATGGCCTCTGAGTTACAGTTTGAGACAAGGATCTGTGCAGAGGATTGGAGGGTTTGAGGAGTTTCACCTCAAAAGGAGACTCTGCATCTACATAATCCATGTGACTGACACAGCTCTGCCTTTGTTTTTTTGAACTATGAACAGCCTGTGTCTTAGAACATTACATATTGCCACTGCCTTTTTTTTTCCAGCCTTGTCAATTTTTTTCTCCACATTTGTTTTTTTTCTGTGAGGTCTTTCATCCTGGCCATATAGCCAAAGGCTACTAGACTGTAACCTACCCTGTATGAGAATTTCAAAAGCATTGTACTGCATAGGAAAAGCATGAAAGAGTCCTTCATGTTCTTTGGAATAACAAGTGAAAACAAAGGCAAAAAGTCATGGGCTTTCTCCCATGCTACTTTGAACACATGTTCAAAATGCTTACAAACTGAAATGCTGCTACCCAATACAGCCACAACAAAGAACAGCATTTTTTAAAGTGTAGTGGAAAGCCATTTAGAGTGTTATATGCAGAAACATCAATTTACCAATTTTCTTCATTTTCCGTGGGTTTGGAAGTCCAGCACATGTGACCACATTATTCAATGAGAAATTTCAAATAGAAATGCCACAGATTTCATTGGATATGTTCATAAAATAGAAGTGAAAGTAGTAAATGCAAATAATATATTCATGTTCATAGTAGCTAGAGGTACATTCTCATTGTTAATTGCTGTCCAATCCACAAAAGCACTTTAAGCATGTATTTACTTGCTTACTGTATTACAAAGTTTTAACATTAATGGTCCCATTGGGACTTTTACCATTGACTTCAAAGGGAGCCAGATTAGGATTTATACAGATTTGGCTAGTAGCACTGCTTATTATTAAAGACCTTCTTTTATGTTGCATAAAACTTCACCAGTCTTCAACCATTCAGGTTGAAATTCCATATGCTTCAGAGCTGCCTCAGGCTGAATTCTTCTGGAAAACCCTAAACAAAACAATTCAGTTCTTTTCAAGATCTAGGACTTACTAGGCAAGAAGACTGGGACAGGGAAACCAGGGAATGTGAGTGTGACTGGCAATATGTAGAAGAGGAAACTTGGACTAGCAGCGGCTGAAGTAATCTAGGACTACAAGGAAAAGCTAAGAGAGAGAGTCAAGAAATACATGTTACAAGAGGACAAGCCTGAGAAATTTGGAACAAAAAATTAAAAAAATAAAATAAAGCTTCCAGCTTGCATATAATCTCCCCTATTGTAGTGTGAGAGGGTCAAGTCAAGCCCTCAGGAAGGTCACAGGTTGCTCCTTAGATCATGGACAAGGAGAAAAATTTCCCCGAGACTGCAGAGAAGAGTAGAAAAAGAAAGAAGGGGAATGCCAGGAAGAAATTAGGAGCACAAACCACTATGAAGATCAGGAAATGAACAGATATGCCTCTAGGACAATGGAAAGAGAAAATACCTAGGGATCAGCAGGGACTGTGTCATTTGTTGCACAATTGATTGACAGTAAGCCAGGAGCTGTCTTCAGGGACACAGTGGAAAAAGCAAGTGTGGCTTTTTTATTTATATTCTATTTCTATATCTATTTTATTTTTTACAAAACATGCATTATGATATCTAAACCTAAAATAACTAGAGATTTGATGGGGTTTCTTTTAAAGTTTTTTATTTGGTTAGATGTTTAGAATTTTTTATATTAAAGTCCTTGGGGAGCTCACCATAAGCAGAAAGTCTAAGTAGCTGGCTGAAAGATCAGCAAATCTGGGGTTCTGACATGATGATGAAATGGATGTTTCAAGGACAACTACTGATTTTCCATTCCTTGACTCCTAAACAGACAGAGATTACAGAGGAAGAAGATTGACAGGTCTACTCTCTCCCAAACAGTACCATCCCATGTATTCCCTAGTCCCTGTGCTATGCAGCACATGTAGTTGCAGTGCTGTAGCTGCATTGCTTTTCTCCCCCTACAGCTGGTCCACTTTTTCTGCTGAGAGCCCAATGTCTAACTAAGGGGCATCCTTAAGACTCAATGAAATAGAAATTAAATCAATGGAAGCCAGAACTTTGAACTCATACTTGTCATTCAGGGCTGTACATTAATGCTATGAGTCAAGTGCTAAAGAACTCTTGTTAAACATGCAATACTAATGGAAATGTTTGACCTTAAGCTCCTTCTGCTTCAGCTTTCCCTCTTCTGAGAGTGATTTACAACAAGAAATTTCCAAGTTTTTGTGAATCTTTTGTGTCTTTGATTCCATGTCTTTGATTTCACAGAATGAAATCCAGAAGGGGATTAATAAGTCTTCTTATTAAGTCTTATGTGCAATGCATAGAGAAGAAGGCCACAGAGGGAACAGGAGAGAATAATACCTGAAACAGTGGTCCACTGTGTGGTAAGAACTTTTCCTGCACTGCATAAAGCAAATACTGAAAAGAGCAGAATATTCTGAAAAATAGCATATGTTACTGTGATTGGTGCCTGCATATTATAATGCATGAAGTTAAAGGAAGTGAATTTGTTTTGTGAAAGGAAACTAACCCTGACATTTGAGTGCTTAATATCGCACTTAAATTAAATGTTTTTAAAGTAGTTTTCTCGGACAGTATATGTTAAAATAAAAGCTGTGCCTCTGTAATCTCCATGCAAAAATAATACAAATGTGAAAAAAATAGAAAACTATTTAAATACCCCAAATGTTAATGTTTGAAGATCTATTTTCATTCTACAAAGAGAAATGTCAAGATTCAAGTCACAAATCTTTTCCCATATACCAGACCTGAACACTGACAGAGGGAAAGAGGTAACATTGTGTTTATTTTGGTTTTAATATTAAATTGTCATTTAACATAAGTTTGTTGCTAAAAATGCACAAAATAATTTTACCCTTTTTTAAAAAAAGAACTTTGATGTTTGAAATCCTGGATTTCTTTACAGACAACTATTTATTACTTTATACAATCCCAGAAAAAAATTTTAAAAGCTATTATTGTTCTATTTGCCATTAACTGTGTCTCTGGATTAGAAGGAAAAAATCTCGCAGAAAAAAGGCAGAGCTAAAAACCTCTGGTCCCAGCAGTAACTATTACTGTGGATATTTTCCTTTCCCTAAATAGGAACTGGTAGAAAATAATGGACAGAGGAGTATTGTAGTACTCAGTGATCTCATTAGAAATCCCAACTCTACCACTGACTGACTGGCTAAGTGATCTTGGCCAATGTATTTTTTTTCTCTGCCTGGTTTTACCTTGGAAATAGTAATACTAACATATTTCATAAGTTGTTGTATGATCTCACAATGAAAAGCATTAGAAGAGCTGTGCTTTCCTAAAAGCTGTTACTGAAATGACCAGTATAATTAAATTGCTGCTGCATGTTTTATTAAAATTCAGTCACTCTCATTTTTACCTTTTTTTCTCATTCTTCCTCCCCAATGTACACCTACACATAATTTCTGCATGTCTAAAAATATGCTTATGAATGCATCCCGACACTCCTGTGGGTCAAATGGCCTTCCCAGTATGTATCTACAAAAGAACTCAGCTTTCTTAGCAGGCAGTTGAAAAATGTGGCTTTTCCATTCAGCTAGTATATGAGAAGGAAAGTTTTCAGAACATACCTCTTAAAGTCACTGCTGAATAGATTCAAGTCACAGTCACAAGCAGCAATGACTAACACTAGTAGCTTTGTCCCTTGCTTTTAATTCAAAAATATTTCAAGACATGATACTGTGGTGATAACAAAAGTCAGAAGATCCTATTATATTTGGTAGCAATGCAGACCCTATGTCATTTGTTGCCACAGCAGGAAACTTCTAAAAATGCCCCAGATGATTCATCATAAGGCAGAAAATTCAAAGCAAAACTTACATGCTACTCCTAACTCATACACAAAGTATGTCCTTTGCAGAGCGAAACTAGGCAGTTCTGCAAATGTTATAAAGAGGCTGTTGCATAACTTCTGCACAATTGACAAAACCCCTGCTATTGTTTTGGGAAAATGACTGTTGGTAAACACTAGAAATTTTTGTGCAATAGTACCTTCGGCATGAGGAAGCAATGATCTCCCGTAAAGCTAAGGGTTGTTGTATTCCATACTTAATCAATACTCAATGCACAGTTTTCCTGGGGACCATGATCAGCCACAGTGCAGGTACCAGGCTCCATGCATGGAGGACTGCCAGCTTGAGCTCTCAAAGGAAACTAGACAAGAGAATGTTTCTTATTCCTCTGAACCAGAGGCGCCGCCAGTCATGTTACACAAAAGTCTCACTCACAGTTTCCCAACATCTTGAGAACTGAGGAAGCCCATTTTTAAAGAAATATATCCACATGCAACATACTTATTGCCCTTTCGTCTCCCACATTCTAATGCTAGGAGGAGAGCATGGAGGGAGTTTCACTACTGGTGCATCTTCTCTCATCTCTCCTTCTCACTTCTTCTTTGCAGTTTGAAATCCACTCTCAACCAACAAAAGAGGCCAACAGGATACAGCTAATTTTCTTCACAGTAGTAGCTGGTATGGGCTGTGTTTTGGATTTGTGCTGGAAACACTGTTGATAATACAGAGATGCTTTAATTATTGCTGAGCAGCACTTACATGGTGTCAAGACCTTTTCTGCTTCTCACACCAGCCCACCAGAGTGTAGGCTGGGGGTGCACAAGACTCTGGGAGAGGACACAGCCAAGA
The DNA here is from genome assembly GCA_013400335.1 of Eurystomus gularis. Classification (NCBI taxonomy): domain Eukaryota; kingdom Metazoa; phylum Chordata; class Aves; order Coraciiformes; family Coraciidae; genus Eurystomus; species Eurystomus gularis. Next base: position 77,265 of record VZZY01004045.1, on the reverse strand, counting down.
CAGCTGACCCTAACTATCCAAAGGGATATTCCATACCATTCCATACGACATCATGCTCAGCATATAAAGGTGGGGCAAGAATAAGGAAGGGGAGAATGTTTGGAGTTATGATGTTTTGTCTTCTCAAGTAACCTACATGTGATGGAGCCCTGCTGTCCTGGAGATGGCTGAACACCTGCTTGCCGATGGGAAGCAGTGATGAGTTCCTTGTTTTGCTTTGCTTGTGCATGCAGCTTTTGCTTTACCTATTAAACTGTCTTTATCTCAACCCACATGATTTCTCACTTTCCTGATTCTCTCCCCCATCCCACACAAGGAGGAAGTGAGACTTTGTGGCTGTGTAGGACTCAGTTGCCAGATGGGGTTAAACCACAAGAGGTTAAGCAGGCTTTAACCTAAGAGTGAGCATTTTTCAGTATCTTACCATTTTTAATTCTCTCCCTTGTGAAATGCATTTTATTAGAAATCTTCATTGCCATAACTAGTTTTGAATAGTTATTCTGGGATCAGTTTTCTCCCTAGCACTTCCTCTGTCTAATGTATTTATAAAATACCTTATGCTCCTTAATTCTTTTGCCTGGCAGCAATAGTTCGCTCTGAATGACTTCACTGTCAATATTCCTGCAAAATTTTACACTTAAGTCACACGCAAATTTTCTGACTTTTATTAAAAAAACAACAGTCTATGCAAATACAAAGAACTCACCCATTATTAAAAAAAATAACAGAAAAAAAGAAAAATGTTACAAGAGTTTTCCATTTGTAGTGTAAGATCCATACCATGGGCTGTGAAAGACACAATTTCATAAATTACTTGTTTTGGCTACTCACATCCTAAACTGAGAGAGCATTTTGTTGCATCCTGTACAAACACATAATGCTTTCACACAGAATAACAGAGAAATTGCTTCTTGATGCCTGTAGCATCATAAAGCATTCATCATGACTGTATCTGCTGTATCAGCCTTGAAATTGCTTTGAGATGCAGCATAATCTGTGCTGAAGATTCAGCCCTGCCCATATGAGAACTAAGTGTACCAAGTTCCCTGCCAGTTATGGGAAGTCAGATCACTATTTCCACCTTGACAACCCTTGAGCAATTATTTTTTTTCAACACCTCATGGCTTTTGCAGGCCTCAAGGTACAGTTTCCAAGTACATCTAGGCTTTGAGACACTATCAAATCAACAATTCCAGTTCTTCTTTTGGCCTCTACTTGTCTGCACCCAAGAATATTGTATAATTTGCCAAGTTAGGTGAGGAAAGGTGTATTTAACTTACTGGTGAGGAAAGTCATGCAACTCCATATGAAACACCTATTCCTTTAAGGAATAAATTGAGCTTAAATTGCAGATGTTCTTATGCTTTCACATGTAATTTGCTGCTCAGCATGGGTGTGTATATTCAGAGATCCACGTAGTTCTGCAGGGAAGCAGGCTGTTTTCAAATAACTTTATTTAATAAAAGGCTGTTTGAAAAATTACTTTCCAGAGGCTGCTATCAAAAAAGCACATTTGCACCAATAGTATATCAACTTTGTTATATAATAAATGATCCAATTCCCATTACAACAGATGGAGTGCAGCAATTAGATGATATCTCATACAGGACCATATAAATTTTATTAGCTGATGCCTTTGCTGAAACTGAAGCTGAAAAACACACAGGAGCATTTCTACTTAGTGTGATCTCACACCTGAAATAAGATCGTTCATCTTACTTTTGCCCATCAGGGTAAATACAATTATACTGAAAATTTCTTATAATGAACTGCCATTGTATTGAATCCCTCCTGTGTTAAAACCTGAACAATACATGATGAATTGGTTCAGTGCACAGGCATAGACATGAGTTGTACATCAAGGAGTGTTTACTAAAACCTGCTGTCCCAATGAAGTTCTGCTGATAATTTAAAGATGGGTAGACTCTGCTAGCAGCTGTTTTTTGAGCTCAAGGAAGTTATACATTGATGGAAAAGCTCTTGTTTTGTTTTGTTTCACTTTGCCTCTTTCACTAAAGGCTTTTTGTTTCAATACAGATGAAACAATTTTCTCAATATGTTCCTTTTATTGACTAGCTTGCCTTGCCCATAGTCCCATCAGGTATCTTAAAGTGTGATTTGGGGGGTGTTCAAATTTAATGCTTTTATGAGCGGAGGTTATAAAAAACCCCAGATTTCTCATCCTTTATCACTTCTACAAGTGTTCAACCATAGCCCATTAGGTCAGATATCTTATCTATTAAGTGTTCTGATCTGCCACTTTTCATATCAGGAATCAATTTTCAGATGCTATTCTTCTGAAATACATCTTAGATGCCTTTCCAATCGTGACCATCTTGTGATATGGAGAGAGCACTGGAAGGAAAGGAAAGAACATTTTTCCTACGGTTTTCTGGGGTGGGTTAATCTGAAGCGTCCATTTCATATAAACTTCTAGAAACATTTCGAAAAAGATTAAAAATTCTTTTTCTTTTGCTGGCACAAAGTTTCTTTGTGCTGTGTGAGCTCAAGAGAGTAGATCAATAGTTTGTGTTTTAAAAGGGTATATATCAATATTAAGCCCTATAACACTGTGTTCTCATGTTTTTGACATTTGTTCCAAGTACATGTAATGGACCTCTTATGCCTTAATCTTACAAAAAACTTCCAAGAATTTACTAAGTTATGTAATTGGCAGTGCAAACCTAACATAATTATAACACTTCTGTTTGTGTGCTTCATTATTTACAGTGGATATATAAAGAAAAAGAAAATCAGAAATCATCTTTGCAGCTATAGTTTTACAGGAATAGGTTAAAGCAACTTCAATATGATTACATGACAGAAAGTTTAAATACCCTAAACCAGCCCAGATTTTAAGCCTAATAAAATAAGACCAAGATACATTTTTAGAATTTTACTTCATTCACTCACATGCAGTAGAACTATTCTAATCTTCAACTGAAATAGTGAATGGAAAATTAAGAATTAAAGTTGAATTAGTTTGGAAATTTACAATTCATCCTAAAAGGGATGTGGCATACAGCTAGAAGCTATAGCAGAAGATAGAATTAATACCTTTGCGCTATGATATTTCCCTTCTCCATCACTTGCACTGGTGAAGAAAAGAGTCAGAAATTGCTTCCCCTCTTTTATTTTAGATGGCAAATTATTTTCCCTTTGCATTCATCCATCTTCTTTTCACCTGTTGTCAGACATTGCGCACAAAATACTCCCACTCTTTGAGTCCTGTGTAACATCGCAGTTTCAGCAGGATGAAGTAGGAAAGGCTTAGTGTGTGCCAGGGCTTTGTGAGTTTTGTTCCTTAGGACCTTTCTGCTTCTCTTCCTCCACTAAAGTGCTCCATGATGTGAAACAGGATGGCAGAAACTCTATAGGAGGAAAATCTTAGCATTAGTAGCTTGATAGATCCACACTTAGATCTATTTATTCCCTGGCTCTGACAGAAACTTCCAACTTTTAGCAATGAGGTCACTCTGAGTCTAGTTCCTCACATGTAAGGAGACGCTATTTCTTTGTCTGCTTAGACAATCATTGCATGGGCAGGTAATTCTCATGTTAAATGGCCTGACATGAGAGATGAGCACTGTGGAGGTGTAGGCAATACTTCTTTCAGCTGCCAGAAGAGAATGTAGTAGAGAACTCACAGTTTGCTTTTTTCGTGTGTGTATGAAATTTTCAGTTAAGCTGTGATGACAAACAAGTTTAGGGACATAATAATTCCAGAACAAGTAGATTTGCCCATGCTAGAAACAATGGTGCTTCATTATAAGAAAAACAGTTCAAATCAGTGTTTCAGTCCTCCCCTTTCTTTTCATCATTTTGTGATAAGATTTTGTTTCTGAGCAGCTGTAAGTTTTAAGGGCAGATTTTAAGACATAAGGATCATCTGGTTTGATCTTTGCCTAACACAGGCCATAAAACTTCACCAATAATTCTTGTAGTGGAACATATCATCTTCCCCTAAAACGTAAGTGAATACTGTCAAGCCCAATAACTTGCGGTTTGCTAGAGCATAAAAACATCCTGTCTCAATTTAAGGAATCCTGGAGATGATGAATTTCTTTCTTCCTTGGCAATGGGTGATTACTATCACTGCAGAACAGTTGTTTCTAATTTTCTTTTTGAACCAGAAACAAATACAGGGCTGCCATGTGATATGGGTGGGTGTGGGTTGAGAGTTTGTCACACCCACAACAAGGGACAAAATATTCTACTTTGTATTTGCACATATTTCCTTGCTCTGCTGGCCTTTCAAGGCTGTGCTTTAAGGGTTTTACATTATAGTTGGCACCAATTCAACCCTTACTTTACTTTTATTCTATTTTATGCTAAGCCACACTTAAATTTATTCCTTTCTAAGGTCTTACAAAAGCTGTCCCAGGCTACAGAAAAAAAAGGGCAGGAATTATCTGGTACATCATGGGATGTAACCGTGGACTGTGTGATGATGGAGCTTTTCACTCACATAAGATTATGTGTAGGGAGAAAAACTATGGTAGCACAATTCAGTTGTGAGACTCAGAATCATCTGCCTTGTGAGCCAAGCATGCTGGACCTTAACTACCAGATGGAACTGGTCATATCTAAGCCTGCCTGACTGCATCAGACACATAGGATCACAGCGGAGTGAATTCCAGAAATACTAGTGCTGTAACAGGGAAACTTGAATTTTGAGGAAGATAAATACAAATACATAAGTGACAAGAAGTCCACTCCCAGCGTATTTCTATACTCTTTTGACTTTAAAAAAAAACAAACCAAAGAAAAACCCCACCTCTACTGCAACAAAATTCTACAGTTTCCTTGTGCTCTTTTGTGTGTTGGTGATTTTCCATTCTCCATGCCAATCTATACTGTAATTGGCAAAATTATGTATTTGCCTTAGAAACAGATTTTTTTAAAGTATTGTTAAAAAGTCTGTCTCAATAGTGTAGTAGCTGCACTAATAAACTGAAGCTTCTAAAGCTGTGTGCACCGATTATGGGTCAAAATGCTATTTGGGAATAGTCATAGTCTAAAAAGAAGGAAAAGCAAATGTTAATTAACTAAGTATAGATACAAAGAAACTGTAAGATTATTACTTAGCAACAGAAAAGATTAGTGAATACAGTAGTGTCTAAAAAACCCATTATGTTTAAAAAAGAAAAAGGAAGTCATGTAGAGAATGCTATATAACAGTGGAAAATTAAATGGGAATCACAGCAAACTGTTGTACCTCTGCAGAAATATATGGATATTAATCTAATTTTAGAAAATAGATAAGAGTATTCTTTCCTTGTTTTATTCCACTGAATTTACTTATAGCATAAATTTGAACTACGGTATCACTCATTCAATATAGGAAAGAGTGTAACATATTTCTGAGAAAAAAACTATAGTTTTGTCTATAATTTAGAGGAGAGTCCAATGATAGAATCAAAGCAATTTCTCAGATGCCAGATTTCAGGGTGCCATTTTGATGGATGGTTTTCTTACGTACTACTCTGAGGTTCTGCTGTGGTTCAGAAAAATCAGGTGTGTATAATTTTTTGAGGCAAATCTGTGATTTAAAACTGCAGTTTTACCAACCCAGGAAGTCAAAGATATTATCAAGATCTCCTGTCCATGAATTTAGCTTAAAGATCATAAAAATATGTTGTTTTTGAACTAGCTTCTCATGTTTGAGCAAAATTTACATCTGAATATTTTTTCAGACAGTCTTCTGCAAAACTAGAACAGGAAGTTTACTCCTCTTTCCTCTTATATTGAAAGCAGAGTCCTACATAATCACAAAATTAAAGAATTAGCTTATCAGGAAATCACAGTTCATAAAGCATTATCTTGCTGTCTTCACCAAGATGCAGTTCACTGCAGATGCTGTGAGATGGCTCTTCTTCCACTCCATAGTCACATATAAAGATACTCCTGAATCTCATGGGATCTTACAGCAATGAAACAGTTACACAAGTACCGGACTTGGCCTTTCTCTAAATGCCTGTGTTGCATAGCTCAAATATTGACTTAACTACAAACACTCTCAGCCTGTAATTTTAGACATCAAAACCAAATATATGAAGTATGTCTTGGAAAAAACACTGAAAGCAGCAATAGTAGGCAAGTGACTGATCTGTACAGACAGGAATAGTACAATTTTTTATTATTCAAAACACTTGAGCTAGAATTTGTTCATATCATTCCACTTTTGCAAAAAAGAGAAATGGAAAACAACTAAAGATCTGCTCGTTAATACAAAGTCCTTCCCAAAGAAAGGGAGGGCTCAATTTTACAGAATAAAATTGTTTGCATAGCAAAATAATCATGCAGATGGCAAAAACATGCAACTCTGAAACTGGTAAAAGTTAAGAGAAAGACTATGCCATTTAGGGTCATCATCAGTAACAGTTTCATAACAACTATATCAAGCTCTCAGCTTTAAGCATACCAGAACAGTTTAGTGAACATTAGCTAATCCATGTATTGCTAATCTATTATTCTAGAAATGTGTGACTGTGCAATACAGCCTCAGGTTTATGATTGACCTGGCCCTGCTTGAGATGAATATACCAGAAAAGAAATGCCTGTTCAGAATTCTTTTTCGTGTAACTTGTCTGCTGTTACAATAAAGTGCAATTATAAATAATGTAGGAAATACTTTAATCAAGACACTCCTGTGTTTCATAAAAGCATCTTCTGATCCACTTAAATATTTTTCAAGCATCAAATAGAGCAAAAGTAAGGGCAATTTACTATATGCAAACTATTAAGAGGCTAGTCAACTTCGTGAACTGAGATTTAAGCAGTAACCTCCTTCCCCAAGAAAGTATGTATAACTATTTTATGAATATTTAAGCATAAAATAAGAAGCAGTAGCTACTTAATCTGCATCTTAAAACAAATACATGCACTCAGAAATAAGAACTTGAAATGCAGCTGATCTGAAGCAAAATAGGAATGAATATATGACAAAAGAGCATGATATTAGATGTTGGAAAGAATCCTAAATAAAAACTGATCTAACCACTAAATAACTCAAAAAAAGTGCAGATATGAATGTAATAGAAGTTGTGTGGAGTTGCAAATATGTAAGACTGGCAATTATTTAGGTAAAGTAAGGAGATGAGTCAAATCAGAACTCGGGAAAATGGTCAAGTAAGATTTATATTCACACAGGCTGCAGCAAACTGCAAAAGGACTAAAAGTACCATGAAGGCTATATATTTTCTGTCACTATAGTCTAATACAAAAGGGCTGCATGCTACTTCTAGGTCATGAATTACAAAATCTGTCTAAATCAAAAGATATCTCTCCGTGCCTAGTAAAAACTGAATACAGACAGAAATAAATTAACAGCTACTTCCTCATGCAAATAACTCTCTCCCCCCCCTATAATCTGTAACAGAGGTGCTGATGTAGTATTCTCAGGAACATACTGGTTGAAGTGCTCAGATGCCTTTGTATCTTGTATACTCCTCTAATACTTTGCATTGTGGAACCTCACAGATTTTTTATCACAGCAAGCAACTGCATGGCTTTCTCCATAGTTAATATTATATGACCTATCCAACCTTGATACTTTGTAGGATTAAATTGAACTTCCATCTGACAGTGAACTTTTAGCACCAGCTGGGCTTTTTACTTTAACTGGATCCTAGCAAGATGATCTCAGTATTGTTCTTAGCAAAGTAATTTCTCTTTCCACAGAAAGAATTATTATTTCCTGAGAAATGGATGTCAGTGAATGGATTGAACATCAGAAATTTTTTAATATTCAAGTGAATTAAAATCTCAACCAACAGGCTAGTCAAGCAAAATATGTATATAGTCATTGCATAAGCAAAACCCTGAATTTACATGCACAAAGACTACATTTTCTCACCCTTATGTGGGATTCAGCTGACAAAACTAGCACAGCCAACAGTTCTTACTGCAAATAGTTTTGTAAATATATTTGGAAAATGGAATGATAATTTGCTTTTTTAATTAATCATTGATAAAAACCCCCTCAAATTTCAGATGAGTAAGACAGAAAACTGGTATGAATTCCAGTACTATAGCTTCTTATTTGGGAAGGTTTCCTGAATTAAACTGGAAGGCTTCTAAAACATTTTGAGCAGCTCTCATTGAAATTAGTGACTGAATTCCAGCTGGACCTGATCTGTCAGAAATACAAGACAGCCACAAATTTGATTCAAGAAAATCGGTCTGTAATCATCTGTCTGAAAAGCTATGTTTGATGTAAGGCATATTAACTAAATATTAGAATCTGTTAAATATTAGAAAGAAGATCTTGATATCTGTATTTTATATACCAGCAGTCCTCTCTTTGGAAGATAATAATTTCAGTCACAGACAGTTTTGTTTGAGAATGGACTATGAGATATATATATAGATATAAAATATATATATATTGCTTCTGGAATGAGACCATTACATTTATCACAAAGGCAATATAATATAAAAAACCCTCTATACTGATTTAAACATATTTCCAGAAAAAATTAACAGCTTTAATATATGGAAAAAAAATATTATATTATGGACAGTGGAAATATAGTCATATTTGTTTTGAAGTATGTTTATGTTGTCAGATGGAGCCCTGAGAAAGATGGCAAGCAGTAATTTAATTTTGGAAATTATAAAATACCAAGTCCTTTGAATGCCATAGTAAAATACTCAGAAGGATAAACACCACAGCTCTAGGAAAAGAAAAATATGTGTGTAATCATTATGACTACACTACTGTTGGAAGACAACAGTCATTCATGTTCAAGTTAACTAACCTGGTGAGACAGGAAGAGATGATCTAAGGTAGGCTTAGAAAAAAGTCTTTTGGATTAGAGGCTTGTTCTTAAGTGCATGTTCCACTTTCACTCTTAATGAAAATGTTTACTGTTACCAAAGATATTTTATTACAAAACCAGTGTTTCTTAAGATGAAAATGGAAAATAATATGTGATTGTTGATTTTTTTTAACAGAATGAACAGCCACAAGAATACTAAAAATATAACAAGGAATGCTTACATATTATTAAAGAAAATCTTTTTAGTCTGGAGAAGAGAAGACTGAAAGGGGATCTAATTAATGTGTCTAAATATATGAGGGCTGGGTGTCATGAAGAAAGGGGCAACCTCTTCTCACTTGTGCCCTGCAATAGGACAAGGGGCAATGGATACAAGCTAGAGCACAGGAAGTTCCACCTCAACATGAGGAGGAACTTCTTTACTGTGAGCGTTACAGAGCAATGGAATGGGCTCCCCAGGGAGGTTGTGGAGTCTCCTTCCCTGGAGACTTTCAAGACTCGTCTGGATGCGTTCCTGTGTAACCTGCCCTAGATTCTATGGTCCTGCTTGGCAGGGGGGTCGGACTTGATGATCTGCAGAGGTCCCTTCCAACCCCTAACATTCTATGATTCTATGAAAATATAATATGCATCACCGTGGTGAGTTGACCCTGGCTGGACACCAGGTGCCCAACAAAGTCACTCTTTTCATTCTTCCTCCTCAGCTGGACAGGGGAGAGAAATATAAGGAAAAGGTCATAGGTAGAAATAAGCACAAGGAGAGATCATTCACTTATTACCATCACTGGCTAAACAGACTTAACTTGGGGAAATTAGCTTAATTTCTTACCAATCAAATCAGAGTAGGGTAATGAGAAATAAAACCAAATCTTAAAAGGCTTTTCTCCCAGCCCTCCCTGCTTCCCAAGCTCAGCCTCACTCCTGATTTTCTCTACCTCCTCCCCCTCAGCAGTGCAGGGGGATAGGGAATGGGGGTTGTGATCAGTTCATCACATGTTTCTACTGCTCCTTCCTCCTTAAAGGGAAGGATTCCTCACGCTCTTCCCTTGCTAAAGCTTGAGGTCCTTCGCATGAGAGACAGTTCTCCACAAGTTTCTCCAATGTGAGTCCTCCTCACGGCCTGCAGTGCTTCTTGAACTGCACCAGTGTGAGTCCCTTCCACAGAGTGTAATCCTTCAGGAACAGACTGCTCCACTGTGGTTTCTCCACAGGATCACAAGTCCTCTCACCAAATCAGCTCTGGCATGGAGTCCTTTCTCCATGGGTCCACAAGTCCTGCCAGGAGTCTGCTCCAGCGGGTCTTCCCATAGGGTCACAGCCTCCTTTGGGCACCCACCTGCTTCATGAGAGGTCCTCCATTGGGTGCAAGTGGATATCTGCCTCCACTGTGGACCTCTATGGGCTGCACAGGGGCAACCTGCCCCACCATGTTCTTCACCACGAGCTGCAGAGGAATCTCTGCTCTGGCGCCTGGAGCACCTCCTCCCCCTCCCACCCCACTCCACCCTTCACTGACCTCCGTGTCTGCAGAGTTGTTTCACACATTCTCACTCCTCTCTGGCTGCAATTGCTGTTACACAGGGCTATTTTCCGCCTTCTTAAATATGTTACCAAAGAGGCACTACCACCATCACTGATGGGCTTGGCCTTGGCCTTGGCCAGCGATGGATCTGTCTTGGATCCAGCTGGCACTGGCTCTGTCAGCCACAGGGGAAGCTTCTGGCAGCTTCTTACAGAAACCACCCCTGTAGCCCCTCTTTTACCAAACCTTTGCCACATAAACTCAATAAAATCACACACAAAATCACTATTCAATAAACTTACATGCAAAATACTATTTGGTTAAAGTTAGATATATCAGTACTTTGCTGCATTAGGTGCATGGATCGAAATCTTCATCCAAAGTGATGAACACACGTGAATAGAAATAGAAATTATATTATCTTGTAATAATTATTGTTACTTTACATCTATTTATGCCTTTACACAGTTGGAAATATGCAGTAACTAAAAAATTACGATTCTGGGCATGTAGAGAAATGTAAAACTATTTCATCTTAGTAGCCTAAACCTGCAAGTTAAAGCTCTAATTTGTGCGAATTTTGAACTGTCAGTATCATATAATCAAATGCCATGTGTTAGCAATACATACATATGTATGGAGCACAAGATAGCCAGTGGAGCAATCTGAAGACAAATACATAATCTATAAATTTGAAGTGATAACAGTTATCAGGGTTTACTCAGTTTTTTATGGAATATATATATATATAAAGTAATAATTTTGTAATTATGTGGTAATTTTTAAGAACATAAATGGATGGTAAATACTCTAAACTTATATATAGCCAAATGATAATTATGTTTTACATTTGAAAGAGTCATCAAGGAACTGAAGCAGGTAATTAAATTGACTCATCTACTTTCATCAAATTTGTAAAAGTACATAATAAAATCAGGCAGAAACATGAGATTGGGGTATACACTGTGTTCTCTGGAAATTGTTGGAGTTATATTGGTTGTAACTATATATGTGAAACTATTTAAGTATGTAGTATCCAAGGAACATTGTATTAGGCAAGTCCACTTATTTCAGTACTGTTATCCCAGAAGATAGTGACTAAAGATCTCTGCTTAGATTCATACAGGATTAGATGCTGTAGCTATCTATACCTAACCCACTCCAAAACAGACATGATACAGGATGCGTCTGGTACCCATTCACCACAATATTAGTCTCAGTCTGAAGAAATAACTGTCTTTCTACCAAAAACCCTTGTACAGATGAGTATAGTGGACCAAATTTCCTTTCATTTCCCTTTGACATTTCACATTTCCTCTCCCTGGGTAGAATTCTTCTCTCCTCTCACGAAGGACTTTTTTGATCTTCCTCTTTTTCAGTAGGTATAACATACTACATAGAAAATTTTACAAAATAAACCAAAAATGTGAAGATGGAAAGGGAACCAGTTTAAGAGAATGACAGGAAACGAGCCCAAGTGTTTGATTGTGCCTTTCCTTATGGGAATTGAAAAAAAAAATCATAGATAGTTGAGACAAAGGAAGAATGGTTAAGTAGTGAACATAAAGGTTCATACAGTATACTTTTAGCATCCTAAAAATAAGTTGAACAAGCATATGAAAAGTGTAGAGGCAGATAAACAGCAAAGAGTACACACAGTCTTTAATCATCTTGTACATTCATCTGAATTCTGAAAGGAACAAGTTTGTTTGAGATATTGAAGTATAAGCTTCAAATATAAACTGAAAAACGCTGTATTTTTTAATATTATTTTATTTTTTATGAAAGACTCTTTCCCAAGTTATTTTTCTTATTTTCTTATTAAAACAGAGTAATACTCTGAAGTTCTACACCTTGCAGGGGATGTACAATCAACCATGTAGTGTGGATAAAGACCATTTCTGAGAACCAGTACAAGTTCCTATGAGTGAAAAAAACCTGATAGGGTAGAAGTTAGTTAGTTCCCCCATGGGTCTTGTACTAGCCTGCACAGCCATGAATACTATTCTGTTTGATTTCTTTATCCCCCAAGTATTTATATATAAAAAAAATGACTCATTAGAAATAACTGCTAGCTAAATTCGCAAGAACTCATAGAATGCATTAGTCTACTCTCAACATTCAGAACGCTGTGATTACTACTAGTTAGAGTGATACCACAAAGTTCAAAAGATGCTGAGTTGCATTAATAAATTATTACAAAGATAAGACAATATATTTGATACATACTTGTGTTTCCATCAGGAGCTGATGAGTCTAAATATGACATATTATTATTGAAGTACTCAAATAACATTGTATGACAAAAACACAACACAAAATATATTAAAGCAACTAGCACACTTTCCTGGAAGAGAAACTATTTATAATATCCAGGATTTAAAAAACTTTTTTAAAAAAAAAAACAACAAAAAACCCCAAACCAACACACCACAAAAACTGCCTCTTTAGAAAAGGTTCTGGGGCCTTTTTGGTTGGTTTGTTGTTTTGGTTTTTTTTTTTCTGCATCAAATATGTGCTAATCATAAGTCTTAGCACTTTGGTCATTTTAGAAAACAGATGGCTAACAGAAGAGAAGAAAAATACATAAAGGGAAAGCAGTGTACCTGTATTTTACATTTATATTTTCTAGGTACTGTCTATTCATTTACTTTTTAGGCTTTTAATTCCAGCATCTGTTTGCATTTTGCTAGAGCTAAACTCTGTTTAGAAACACTGTCCCTATTTCTCCATTCAATTCATTTTATCAAAAGCATTAATCTGATTAATCTGCAAAACATAAACATGGCAACCCAGAAATCATTCATGTGCTCTCTATTCCTGTGCTCTACAGCAGAGTCTGTAGTTCAGAGTTAGAAATCTTGTTTGGCAACTGAGGAGAAAATCTCAGTTATACACCTTCACTTGGATTCACAGCAATGTGCTGGAGAAGGATTTGAGATCAACTGCTGCATCCTAAGTGAAATCATTCGACTTAACCACGTATTTTAAAGTTCTCATGTTCTGCATTCTTTCTTTTTTCTTTTTCTTTTTTTTTTTTTTTTTCCTGGGGTCCAGTATTTACTTAGCTATGCAAAATGGATCATTTTAGCTGTATCCCAAATTCCTCACCAAGAAAGTAGGATTTATTGGTCCCTATTCCTGCTGCAAAACAGTGGGAGATAGGATTTGATATTTTACCTGCTATATGAAAATGGTAACTATGTAGTTATTGGGTAACAGTGCCTAGTCAGAGCCAAAAATGTCTGGTTCCTGCCTGTCCCTTCTGTTATGCTTTATTTGGTAGTCATGATCTGAGGAGGTCTAAGACATTGGATCTGACTCGTGAGATAGGCAGGAGAAAGCCTTGCTGAAAATGCCCCCAGGGTTAGGTGTGAGCTTGGGATTTGAGCTCGAACAAGAAGGACCTAAGCAGTTCTGACATGCCTGCTGGCAGGAACTATGTGGATTTAGGCATCACTGGGGCAACTACAGGGTAACAGCGGATAAGTAGGGGTTTTAAGGATCTTAGAAGCAGTTAAACACTGCTGAAAGAGAATAGAAATTTTAAAACTATGTGTGTATGACAATTTTTAAAACAGAACTTAGATGTTTTTGAAAATATTATCCTGGTAACTCAAAACTAAATTCAAATATACAGCATAAATGCAATTGTATTTTTTTTTTCCTACAGTATCATAAAAACTATCTTTTTAACATTATATGCTCAATTATATATTCTTTTACAGCAGCTTCATGACAGGGAAAGTCCAGCTGAATAAAGCTAATGTAACAGAGCAAAAAATCAAGCTCTCTGTCTAGTTTAGTCTAATCTCTAATTCACATTCCTAAATAGTTAGAGAGATACAGAAGTGGACCAAAAGATTAGGGGATATCAAATCTCCAGACTTTTGGTCCGAACCAGTCAGAATGCTCCTGTTTTAAAGAGTATGAATATTACAAGTTTTAAAGTCTGTTCTGATTTAGCAAAGCCAACAACCTTACACCAATTAGCAGTTAGCACATGAGACTGCCTATGTATTTAAGCACAAGTATACTATTAAGCACATAAATAGACACTGTTTACTTCACTAGAATGGTGCCACAGTTTTAACATCTTGAAGGACTGAACACTCAAGACAACAAGGTTTACTAATTCATATAAATATCCTCCAAAATATGACTTTTCATAAGTGCATAACTGTTTTCAACTATGTTGACAACAACAGCATGTCCCCTGAAGTTATTTCTGAGTCCTGACTGTGTGTAGAGCTGATTCCAGTGTCAGAGTCTGTATCATTTATGTCCAGATTAGTCACTCTGTGAACAAAGTCAGGAACAGCAGTGCTGTTACTGGAGATGCCACTGCCCTTGGATGGCTCTTCATTTGAGGGAAGCCTAGTTTCAGGGTTGTCTTTAACATGTAGCAAATTAAATTCTTCTGTAAGAAGTTCATATTCTTTTTCCTTCTTTTGAAGCAGTGAGTCCCTGTATGTAAGTTCTTTCTGAATGCAGCTCAGGTATGAGTTGATTCTTAGACCATCTTTCATACTTTTTTCCAGTTCATATTTTACACTTTCCAAATTGGAGTTTTCCAGTTCAGCATTAGCAGGTCCTTCTGTGTGAACATCATCTCCATTTTTTACTGTGCATATACCACGTACCTCTCTTTCAATTTCAGCACACAACTTCTCTATTAATTGTTTGTGATGTTTCAGTCTCTCTTCAACCTGTAAAATTCCCTCACTTTTGCTCAAATAGTCATGCATTTCTTTTTGATCATCTGGCCTACTCCCTTGCTGCTCAGCCTCACTTGGACTGATCATTAAATAGGAGTCCTGCACATAATTTTCTCCATCATTGGCCACACGATCTAGATGGAATTTTGCTTCACATTTTTCAATTTCCATATCTAGTTCCTTCATTCTAAGGACTTGTTGATGAATAGTATGATCTTGAGAAATGATCAGATGAATCAGTGTCTCCATATTATCTCTCTCTTGCTGAACACTGTCCTGTTTAAGCTTGGCCAGTTTCCTGAAAGTCTTCCTCACAATTTTCTTTTGCTTGTCTATTGGCAGCATCTTCATATAATTTGCTGGACTGAGCTCCCACTGTTTTTCTACATTTTGTACTACCTTAGCTTCAGCTGTCTTCCACAATGGAAATGAGAGGAAAGCATCTGACTTTACCAACACAAAATGCAAATTAGACTGCTCCTCCCCCCAGGCCTTCCAAAGTCTCAGAATCTTTGTCAAGGGAGGAAGTACTCGCTCTGAGCCTCTCCATTTTTCTACAATGCAGTAATCGCTAGGTTTTCCAAAAAGGACCTTTTTATCTCCAAATGTTGCCTGATGTTCCTCAAGTAGTGCTTGGATCACTTCTGCGCAAGTTGTGCGCTTTGTCAGGCCACATACAATCTTCTCTTCTTGGCAAACCCAAACCACAATCTCTCTTTCATTTGAAGCCATGTCCTTGTTGGGAGACCTGGAGAATAAAAAGAGACCAAATTTAAATTACGTATCAATGGCACAGACTGTATTAATAACTAAAATTCTGATACGACTACCACCTTGAAAAATTCCCTTATTATTGTACAAGACAATATACTTATTTAAATTACATGAAGAAATATCTTCGGATTAAGTAACAGAGAAACACACCAATTTCAGCTACTGCTTTAATATTATTTCTAGTCCAGCTGAATAGGAATCTCACACAAAATGCCTTTTATCAAGTTTAGTTTTTGTACACATAATAGGTGTGTATTAACAATAAGTGACACCGTTTGGCAATTTGCATTATATTTCCAGACTGTCCTAGGATAACATAACTTTCAATCTGCGTATCTGTTCTCATCACACAGACATTGCACAAACACTTGTAAGCTCTTAAGATCATCAAGGCTTCTGAAGGGAAGAATTATGCCTCCAAATATGAACTGAACATAGATGGAGTGAGAAAATATGACTGAACACCATCTAAGTTAAAAGAACTTGATGATAATATAAATGTATGGCTCTTTTGCCACACCTGCAACCCCACAAGCATAAACACCATTGTTATCCACTGTGATTTTTCACTAACAGGTCTTGAAAAATTCGTTGCTTTTCCCGAAGTACCAAATAGCCGGAATTCCAGTGACTTGTGAGAGACTATCAAGTACAATAGAATACATATATAGATCCGTATTTTACAACTCTTGCAATGGTCACAGAAATGCCAGAAATGTAAATAGTTTAATTTTTATTTAGTTATTGATTAACTTCAATGAATGTGCTATTAACCTGACATTAGCAGCTGGTACTTCCTTATACATCAAGATACCTAACTTCAGGTGTCTAAGACCCCATTACAGCTACTGTGGCTGTTTAATCAACACAATCATTGGACTCTACAGAGCGATTCAGCTGACCAAATGTAGAAATTTACTTTACAGTTAACTCTCAAGTTTGTCCCCATCTAAGCAGCCTTGGGCTGTCATGGGCCTACATAGGCAGAGTGGCCCTGTAGAACCTGTCCGGGATATTCCTGTCCTCAAGCCTCCACATGCATCATTTGCTGCTTGCCCAGACCTGGTGATCTGGCCTCTTGCCTAAAATGATAAAACAATAAATTCCCTGAGAAAAAATGCATTTCTTTGAATTTTATACAATCAATTCCAGTTCATTTGAATGAATGAGAATTAACCCAGTCTGACAGAAAAAGCTTGAAAATGAAAATGACAATTCAGACAATATTCAAAGGGCTCAGTATGACATTTGTTTCTATCTGGGACTACTTATTCGCAGTACTTTTCTAGTCTTCTAAGATATAATAAAAATGGAGTTTTACTTGGTTTAATTAGGGTTATACCCTATGATTATTAAAGCAATCCAACTTATTTCTTTTTCTTAATTATTACACAACATGACAGATACACTGCAATCCAACAAATTGAACTCAGCTCTAGGTGCCACTCTGACCAAGAGGCAGTAATCCTTAGAAGTCAGGAGGCTGCAAATGAATACTAATAAAATGTACAAGAGTGAGTTTATTAGTATTATCACATAGGAGAGCTCTGTCCAACTGCATTGCTCCAGGTCTTGGAACATTCCTCTGTAAAATCTGTGTTTCAGTAGATTACTCTGAATAATGACATCATTTTCACACTTCAATAGCTCCCTCTTACAGACCAGCACTTTACAGCAATTATTTTTTATTTTAATAATTTTAAAAAATTGGTGTTCAGAAGATTAATATTTTTTTCACAGTCTACTTCTCAAAATAGCAAAGCATATGTCACAGACATAAAAAATGGCAAAAAATGACAAAGAAACAGAAATATTCAAGTTTAAATGGGAGGGAAAGGAATGAAAGATGAGATCAGATTAAATGGCATTACTGTTAAGTAGGTCACATGCTAAAAAGTCTGTAGTGGTTTTAGGTTTATAGGATACAGGATGCCATAGAAATATTTTTGTCTGTTGACAGACTGGTGGTCAAATGAAACTTACATAAACAGACAATTGCAACATAAGTCAGCTGTGACTGTAAAATAACTCAGTATTTGTTTTACACTACAAATACAGAAAAAACCCCCGATAAACTACAGAGTTGCATTGTATGTTACACATAAAATGACCCAAAATGCATTATCAAAAATAGAGTGTCTTAAATCATGTTTACTACTGGTACATAAGTAATTGACCTACAAATAAACAAGTGTCTTACTAGTCATTGAAATCCAATTTCTAAAAGTTCAGACAGAAAAAAAAAAAAAAAAGGCATAAAAATAAAAGAAATACCAGACTGGGACACTGAGACAGTAAATTCAGTGTATCTTTCCAGGGTTTTTTTGTAAGCAATAAAAACATTTCAGGGAATGACTGTTATCTTAGTCTTCTGAGTGTCTTACGCAATTTGTTTGCACACTGAAACTCTTCCTATTTTTTTCTCATTCTCTTTTTTTGGTTCATTGCCCTATTTTCTCCTGGTCAATATTTTCAGTACATAAGATTTTGCAAGTTAAGCAGAAGCTTACTGACTCTTTTCCTCCTGGCTCCTCTAAACTTCCATATAAAGGCATCTTCTCTCTGTGATATTAGTAAATCTTCAGATAAATTTGAAACCCCCTAGATACTCCATAGTAGTAGTGTACTGATAATTACTTTTGCTATATCCATTTTTTACATTCAGTTCCCACAGATTTCAGCAGGAGTTAAACAAGCTTCTGATGGAAATACACTGTTTACTGTAAAGCAATCTCTACAGGATCTCTGCAAACAATATGGATATATAATAACATTTTAAAATTACTGTTTTCAATCATTTTTTAGCTGTTTATCACCTGCTGTTATTTTTTCAGTTATGATGCACCTGTCTACCCAGACTTAACATTGAGCTTTTTTGGGAAGGATTCTTCTTTACTTAGTCCATAGTGTATTTAACATACTGAAGTCCATAGCTAGACATAGCACTGCACAAGTGGATAATGTGTGCGCATGCAGGTACACAGCGCACTCGAGTAGCTTATACATGAACAGATATACTTATAAATATATATATATATGTATCTGTATAGTGTATGTAACGTACACTATATTGTCACCTTGTAATTACATTGTCACCTTTTACAGAAAAGAGAAGAATAAAAAGAAATTGTGAACATAATTGTAGTTACTGTATTGAAATAGAATGATAAAATGCAAATTCTTTCATTATTTTTTCCATGTGTTTGCCACAACATATATTATCTTCATTCAATTCAGGTAGTGCCAGAGAAAAAAGATGCTTCAGCAGGTCAGTCACAGCATAATAAAGTCAGGATGCAAGATTATTTCAGGATGCAAGAAGATGCTAAGACCAGGAAACATCTTTTGTTAGATGTGCTTTCCTCAGAGAAAGTGGAGAGCATATTCTGCATATACAAAGTGGAATTCATTTCACTTAGGCATCTTAAAATTAAATTATCAATATAAATCCACCATCAGTGTTCCTCTTTGTCATAAGAGGAGAATGAACCTCCAAGGAGAAAGACTCCACAGCCATCTATGACTATTGGAGTGCATTCTCAAATGAAGCTATTTCTCTCTTTCATCAACTACAAGAGACCTATGTGGCCACCTTCAACTAAATAGCTCATTTTCAGGTAGCTAAGTACAGGTGAGAGTAATCTAGTCAGATTCCGCTTTGTTGTCTGAGAGAAATGTAACATGAATGGTTCAGACAGTAGATTTAAAACATAACTAAATATGGGACTTGCACATTATGACTTCATAGCTCAGTTTAGACACTGACTATACCATTCACTGTTCAATTTGTTACTATCATTTATAAGGAAATACATTATGACATTTCACTACTACGGAAGATGTAATGCAGCCAGGAGTTTCTAACTCCTTGTCTCGAATAAATGTTAGTCATTGTTAGTGATTCTCTTTTTTTTTTCTGAGTTGTAATACAAAAAAATAACAATATTCAGCAACAATTCTACTTTTAAGGAGTCATTTTAATGAAGAGACAAACTTCATATATTCACTGGTTCCTTGGCCTTTGCATCCTGGTGTTTTGTAAAGGAGGCAAAACAACATCTTTTAATAACCTCTCAATCAATCTGTAATAGCTAAAGTATGTTTCCAGTTTAACTGTTTGGCTTTCTTGAAAAACATTCTCAGCAGCAACTTCTTCAAAACCAGATAGGCAACAATTTTTTTCCAAAGTTTATTGCTATTGCTGTAAACAGGCTTTGAAGCTTTCAGTTCTGGCTTGAATTCTGTTTCTTTGAATAGAACACTGAAATGTTCTACTTATCCATCTATTATTTTGAAGCCTTGATGGTAACAACAACATGCATGTCTACCTTTCCTTGCAAAGTCTCTTGCTGCTCAAGAAAAGATGGGAATTTACACTTAAGAATGGTCGAAAGTTAATTTCCAATCTTTTTTGTTTGTTTGCTAGTTTTGTGCCCTCTTTGCTTTCTTCACAACGACCCAAAACCTATTCTAATCATGTTATAGACCTCACACAAAGTCTTGATTGTGCCAGTACAAGCTGATTGTTGCACATCAGATATACACTTCAATAATTTATTATTCAGGCCTAGGGGAAGAAAGGTAATACATTCCAGCAATGTACAGACAAAACAAAAACATTTACTCATGTTGCATAAAGTCAAAATATGAGATAGCTTAAATGCTGGAAGTGGAACTTTTGATATTCACTAACTTTAAGAGGTGTCTGGCAGAAAAATACACGTATCAAACACAAAATTATTTGCTTTCCTGAAAGTTTTAACATTCTTCTTAAATATGCAATATACAGCTTTACAACCAATCATGCCAATCAAATAAAGGGATTTCCCTACATTTTAGAAATTCACATTCATGTCTACAAGATGCTTATTTTTCCAGCTGGGACTAAATCTCTTACATATCATCTTGTTAGCATCTTAATATAGTGTTTCTGAAATACTGTTGACATAGAAAGATTATTTTGTCTTTGTTAAGAAAAAAAAGAAATCAAAACAACAGATAAAACTCTTCTCTCCCTTCACTATAATAAATTCCTTGTAAACTTTCACAGAAATATAAAAGGGAATTTCTTTCTCAATATTACTGTATTTTTTGATGTACCCTCCCTACAGAAAAATCAAGCTGAGTAAATAATAAAACACCTAGGTAATTACTAGAATTTTCACAGCCAGGACATTTTTGTGAGCCTCTTGCTAGTTTAAAGCTTTACTGATTTTAATTCAACATGAACAACTGAACCAATTTTAAGGAAACATGAGCAACCAACTGAAGGTTTTTTGTGTTAGGAAAGTGAGTCAAAACTTAGGATTATGTTTATGACCAAAACTTTCATTAGTTGTCTCCTCCTAATCATTGAAATAATTTATATAGAATAAAAAATCTGCAGGTGAAAATAAATGGCACACAAAGCAATACATTAATCCTTTGCTTGAAAATGTATACAACTGTTAATAATTTTTTAATTTTCCATCAAAGAGTTCATGGTGGAAAGCCATTTATTATGGAAATCACATTTTATAATCTTAATTTTCAGAGTTGGAAGAGTTTTCACTTACATATGAATTAAATTACTGTTAATCAGATGTCACAGAGTTGTGTCTCAGACACTACATATGTTTGTGAATTGGAATATTCTTGTACTTCTTAGTGTAGTAATGTCACCATTTTTTCTTTCATCAATGTATCTGCAAGTGGCACAATCTGTGATTAATTATTCTTTATGTCAGAAGGATTGTTGCTTGCATTATGCTAGCAGATGATAGGACTAATTTAATCCATTTTAGCGTAGAAAATGAATCTGGTTTATACTTTTGAAATTTTTTATTCTCTTCATCTATTTCTTCCTTTTTGATCCTGTGCTTGCATAAATACATTTCATCATACAGAAGACCCAGAAAGCCACATGACACAACTTTCATTTGCAATGCAAAAAAAAGCAACAGAAAATAATTTATAAACAGCCTCCTATTGGCAGCATTAACTCTCTCAATAGGTGAACATAACAACCTCAGTAGGTGAACATACATTCTAATCTGCAGCAATTCAGGTGATAATTGATGATTGACTTGCTCCCATGACAAGTCCTTAGCTGGCCAGAGCTCTCAGGTGTTGTCATGCTGTTGTCATGACCTCCCCTGAGTAAGACCAAAGTGCTTCTAAACTTCTAAGAGACAAAACACTACATTATGTCAAGATACCACCTAGAACAATTCACCTCTTCAGTGAAGAAACCAAAAATGTTTAAGTGACAGAACAGAAAAAAAAAAAAGGCTTTAACAGACAACCCTCCAGCTGTCTACTGCATCCTTGCAGTGAAGTCCTTGCTACAGGTTTGCTGTCTGCCCTCTCAGTGCTTTTCTGGAGTCCACTAAGAAACATGAAACTTTTTGGCAGACCCAGGCAGGGCTGTGCTCCCTGTGCCTGTCAGCAGGCTCTCCCTTCTTTCCCAAGCTGTACATTCCTAGCTCCTCACCAAGACATTCTGTGCTTCATCTCCTGCCTGCCACACTGCACTGTGGGAAACAATTTCCCAGCCAAGCATCTTCAGCCACTGAGTCACTTGCTCTCTTTTGAAAATGACATAAAACATCCTGGGAAAACAAGACACAAAACCATTTAATAATCTGATGTTTTAAAGGGGATGGTCTTTGAGCTTGCTGCTGGGGCATGCAAATCTGCTCACTTCGCTTTTGCCAAGTGTGTATTTGGGCTATGATCTTCTCTTTGTTCTGCACTCATAAATAATTCTTCCACGTGCAAGGACCCAGAGAACACATGCCTTGTTTAAGCTCTTGCTAATAACCTTGTTATCTCTGTGTCTCAGATTCAAGTCATAACTACCTACCAAAGAAAACTGATGGCTTTTGATTACATTTATTTGCTGGCAATAAGGAGATGCCAATATTATAGGGATACCTACCTGATACAAACAACTTGCATTTGTAAGCATGCTACCTATCATTTGAGAGCTTCTGATACCAGTGACATTTACATGTCTGGGTACATGAAGACTTATTAGTTTATTAGTCATCGCATCAAATTTAGTACTGATAATATACTATTCCTTCTATTATTTATTTTCCAAAATCTCTGCAATGTACCATATATATACATGTATCAATAAAAGCATATATGAGACAGTGGATGATCACTCTAAAAGAAAAGACCAAAACGTATTTTGGTTCTGTGGCATTTTTATCTGTGAGAATTGAAAAAAAAAAGTGTCATGTGCTGCAGCACTTGCTTGGAAGAAACTCTATTCAATCCAAATAGATTTTTAAGAGTGAGTTTAAACATTAAAGCTATAAAGAACAGACAGCCCATATGAAAGTTAAGATCAGAAGTATTTCAACCTTTCAGGCACAAATGGATCATATTAAAAGTTCACACTAAGTTTATTCAGACTACATAAATTTAATCCACCTTTTTTCTCAACTTTCTGTCACCTTCTGTAAAGTCATTCAAAAAGCAACAAAGGCCAAATCTTATACTCAGTATGCCTCCTGCCTAAGTAGATTACATGCTTCTGAGTTTCCTAAGGGCAGCAATGAAGAAGTATCTACTTCCTCACCACTCAGTGAATCTGGAATTACTCCAAAGCTGTAGGGATTCAAGGCAGCCTATTAACTAACTGCATTCCCCTTCATCTATCCCTAAAAACAATATTAATGGAGGCACAGTTAATGTCCATGTAATGTAGGAGACGGAAATTCCACACATGATGTCAGAAACCTTGTCCTTCTTCCCTTCTGCATCACACAAAAGACAGGGCAATGTCTAGCTAAAAGCTATCATGGCAAGGCAGGACCAGTAGTTTAACTATAATAAGAATAAAACCCCTTCATACAGGTAATCAGAGTAGTCCCAATACCGCAGGAAGACTTGGAAAGAACACCACAGAACTTGTGAAAATAAAATAATTTCAAAAGAAATAACTTAAATATCTCTGTACCAACTGCTTCTGTAACCATTTAATGTGGCTCTATGATAAAGCTTCCTCCTTTATAGAAATGTACATAGGCGTTTATTAGAAAAAGAAGCAAATTAGGCATCTAGATGATTTTTTTTGACATTTTTCAAACATACACATATACACAGTAGTGTCAATGTTCTAACTGAAATACTTTACATATTTTAAAAAAGAAAGCAATTTAAACAAAAACTATTTTAACAAGCTATGTACCACACATTTCTGCCAGTATAAGTTAATGCTCATTTTGTAATTCCTTTTTAAATGTATAAATTTTTAACTCAGCAAGATACCCATACTGCCAGGAAGCCTTTAAGAAACATTTTAATTAGCAACAGCTGTTGAAAATTATGTCCTATATCAATTATAATTTGTGCACTTAAACAAAATTCCTTAATCCCTTCTGCAGAGGAATGCCATCACCTCAGTTAGCTACTGTACAAAATTGCATACAATATAATTCAGCAATGATCTATGGTGGAAATTTCTGTTCATCCAATCATTTTACACTAAATTAGGGCTCTATAACAAATTTAAGTTAAAATAATTTTGAATTGGAATGGGATAGTACTATTCTGTCATAGAATAAATAACTTGAAAGGTGTGAGAGTTTAAAAAAAAACAACTGTTTCAAGTAAGTCATTCACGCAAGAGTTCCTGCTGACTTGAAATGTCAGGCTTCAGTAAAAATCCCATGGGAAACTATGTGCCTAATTGTACTGCTTGGACACAGGTGCCTGAACAGGTACCAATATTTAAGAAAAAAAAGAAAGCATTCTATCATCTGGTAAGTAGATGGATAGCAGAGTTTGTACTATTTAGAAAATAAGCCAAGAAATTACACTAACTCCAAATGTTGCACTAACAGAAAGAAAGAAATAAAAGGCATTGTAAGAGGGATTATACACCTTGCTCACTAGGTAAGAGTGATCATGATGGTGGACTATACTGAATACCCCTCTGCCCCACCATTTAATAATGACATAAGTCTAAGTCATTTGCTCCATTTGCAAAATCTCATTTGCAAATTCCAAGTGCAGAAAAGTGACCAAAAGGCAATTAAGTTCTCCCCTTCACTTACTAGTTCTGTCCTATACCATGTTTATGCTTCCAATCACTTAACCTACAGGCAAATGCAAAGGTTGCAGTCTCCATTCAGATGAAAACTGCATCTGCCCCTGCCCTTTTCTTCTCTCTGAAATTATTCTTCTCCCCCTAAGAGTACACATTCTCTATAAATTAAATCTATGCTTTAAATCTGCCTTCTTGTCAGACAAATCATCATTTCAGCATTGTATATTCAAAGTCACAAGGTTGGTAAATGGATAATAGTCAAAAAAATGTTTGGAATTGCTGTGGGTAACATCAGCAAATGTGTTGTGTACATAAAACGCCATGACAAGTAACACATTCGTCATATCATGTCTGTATTTGTGGTTGCCTGACACAGTGAAGGTTTGAGCACAGAGGAGAACCAGCTGTCCACCAAAATATTTTCCAAGATCAGCAACAGTAACATTAACAATTTGCTTTACTGGTAAAAAAATGCTTTGATGTAACTGCTACTGAGGAAGCAGCTGTGGTACAGGAATGGAAGGTCCAGGAAAATCTCCAGAGCCAAAACAAACACGGACATATTCAGTGATAGTAATTCTTTAGACCACGATGGGGGGAATGGGAAGATGAGCATTTTCAAATTCCTCAGTACTAGTAAGCAAAATACAAAATTTAAGAATATCAATATAGCAAGTGCTACATCTTGATTTTTGGCAGCGGGTAGTTCTCACTGGTTGGCAAATGAAGATGCCACTCGGACTTTTTATTTACTACAAGAATTTTGCCACACTGCAAAAATACAAATCTCTATATTGTTCCTGTGTCTATTTAAGAGCCTATGCCTATTTAAGCACTGGTTAAACTATACAAGCTCTATGGCGGTCCTATTAATAATGTACAGAACGTGTCTAAAATTCCACCACTTTCAATAATACAGAGGAAGCAGAATCATCTATAGCTCATTTAGAACACAGACTTATAAATGATGAAGTTAGAGCTGCTATTACAGCTAATAGAAGTCTGGTTTGTCTAACTGCTCCCATTAGGACTTTTATAACTGCCTTTTAGAAGCACCCTGGTTGTTTATGAGCTTTTGAGATCAAAGAAGTGAGGGGAATTCCAAGGGTTGAAAGCATGATTTTTGTTGTTGTTGTTGCTCCATGAAATTCAGTTCAGCTTTTGTTGAGAGGCAAACATATACTATTTCCCTCCCCTGGGTTTGTTGACATCTTGCCCAGTGAAGAAGTAAACACAAAGCATTCTGATGCTGTGATAATAAGGTAAGTTGAATAAAGGAACGAGACACAGAGAAGGAAATAGTAAGATTTCATGCCACCCTTCCAATACTCCCTGGGCTAAAGCAGACTGAGATGGTTACAATCGTATGAACCCTTATACATAGTACATGGCTCAAACAGTTCAGTGTATCTCTTCTCTACTCCTGGTGGCATGTCAGGCAGAAGCTAGGCTCATTCACAATGAAAGGAAAGAAAGTACAGATGGGACTTGGTTTCTTTTCACCAGTCCTCAAGCTGGACTCAGGCCCAGCAAAGCATCTCTTCTTTTCTTTATCGTTTTTTCCTGATGGCTACCTACTGTAACTACTTCTGGAGATACTCTAACAGCAGTCTGTGGTGAATTCTGGAGTTTAAACACTGCACTTTGTCATTCTGAAAGGGAACACTGTAGGAATCAGTATTTTTATCTTCTGTTCTTCAAACACCTCAACACTCCCCAGACTCATCCCCAAAATACACAAAATTATTTATAAGATAACTACATTAGGAAAGAGATACAATAATATATAATATAGATACCATATATATTATATAAAAAGTGACACTATTTTTACTGCTAAATCTAGTCATATAGGTTAGCAATTGTATGAATTAAAATATAATTAAGTAATTCAGGCAATCTGATGTCTACCTGATACTCCCATCTCCTTGCTTGTGCCAGTTCTGCTAGTTTAGCCAAAGAGTTTCCAGCTTGATAAACTGGCAGCAAGCTAGCACAAAAACCAAAAAGAAGATAAAAAGGAAAGGGAAAAAAAAAAAAAAGAGTAATTTTTTTGTTGGGTTTGGTTTTTTTCTTTGAGTAGTGCTCCCTGAGTTGTATTCTATGGCATCAGGTGAGAATAGTACCACTGCAAAGGAAATGGCAGAGAGTGGCCAGGACAGGGCACTTAGGACTACCCTTTGTACAATAGCAAGCCTTTAGATCTTCTCAGCCACTTCATGAAACATCACTCTTTCTTAACTTTTTGACATCTAATGGTTTTTCAAAATAGCTTTTTTTATATATCATAAAATCTAGTTTGAATATCTCTTTACAGTTTTCCCAGAGTGGGAAAGGCAGGATATGCTTCAATTTTCTTCTGCATTTATTGCAATAGATTTTGCAGAGTGAATGACCCCACTTTGAAATTATACTGTATGATCTTCCCCATTTCATTTGCTTTCATTAAACTGTATTGAAGATGTCACCTCAAAAGGGGTTCTATGAAGACCCCATTTACAATAAATTTTTTTTTTTCCTCAAATTTCTCCCTCGAACTTTCTGAAAGATAATTCAGTGGCAAATGTGTTCCATTACTTAAAGTATTTGAAGAGCTGAAAGGAAAAAGAGATGAGATTATGAAGTGGACTCTTACATAAATCTTCATCCTAAAGAGCTAAATTGAGTACTAGATACATAATTAAGCTAACAAGAAGAGTGGACATAAATTTTAAAAAAAGAAACCTGAAGCATTATAGTGTCCATTGACAATCTGAGAGATTTGTGCAGCTCGTGCTTTCAAGTAATTTTCTAAATTGCTTATCAATGAATGCTTCAATATGTAGTTAGTCAGACACAGGCTGATAGGGTCTCTGAAATATCACCACATCCTCTCTAAAGAAGCTACTGAACAAATGAAATAAATTCTTAACCTTACCAACTGTGCTCTTCCCTAGCAAAGGATGTGCTAAAGAGGGCACAGGAGCTTGCAAAACTAGTTCTAGCCAGCTGAGCAATAGATATAAGGAAGGCAAGAAGGGAGGAATTGCAGTCTGGAAGCAAGGTTAATGCTGAATCATAAAGATCAAGAGTAATGGGAAATTCACTAGATTAATGTAAAGAAGAAAGCGTAGACAAGTGAGAGATTCAGAGACTGGTGTCCAGCAGCACACATTTTTAGCTGCGAAAAGATGAAGGAAGCCGACTGCAGAGGAAAAACATTCCATGATTCAGAGAAAAAAACATGTGAATCCTAAAATATTTGAATTATGACTTAAGCCCAAAAACTGTTCTAGAACAGAGATAGTCAGTATAGCTAATGAGTTTCCAGCTGCGGCTGGAAACCTGAATGGGATCATAGCCATGTCAGTTGTCCATCATAACGCTCCCACTGGAGCTAAGCTGCTTGTCTGACCTCCGAACCACGTGAGTCATGATGAATTAGACCATAAAGGCCTTATTAAACCCTCTACTATAGCCCACAAATGTGACTGAACAGTTTAGGAAGAAATAATTTAAAAATCTGATGCAACTAAAAAGATAGTAACCCCTGGTTAAAGATTTAGGATGAACAGTGAGAGTAGGTGTGGGCCAAAAACCTGCAGTTGGCACAGCTGAAGCAAAACAAGGTCAGGTATTTGTGGCCAAAGACCAAGGCAGGCCCAAGAAATAATGGGGCTAGTTTTGCGAGACACATCCATGGCAGGATAGTGATTAGCCCAAGAGGGCTGTGACACCAGAAGGACACTGCAAACTACTGGTTGTCTTTAGTTCACAGAAAGTCAGACTGAGTCAACATTCAAATTAATAAGATGTTTCTTTATTTCACATATCCAAATGTCTTTCCAGGTGGGGATCCTTTCAACATATGAGCAATTCAGATGACTTCATAGCTCAGGGAGAATAAAAAGGTGGTTTACTTCTAACAAGGCACTTCATAAGCTGAATGTATACCAAAGTGACTGCTGAATGAAGGTATTCTTCCTTCTGACATGTGAACAACTCTGTCATGTTTGGAAAAATATACATACATAGCATTCTTCCACGACATGTTCACATTCTGTTTGTCCCTTCTGACTTTTAAAGAACCCTTGTATCTACTCAGTTTTGTAATATGTAGATGCATATATATGCAGAAGTGGCTATTTCTGCACATAGTGTTTATATATATGATGATTCCGGCATTGTAATATATTTTACTGTACCTTAGCAGTAGATTATATGGGTTAGATCTATAATAAGATACGTGACAGCGTACCTTATGTGCTATACATATGCATTACATGATCACATACAACACAAACTATCATATATGCATTTATATACTGAATATATGCCTACAATGCACAAACACTTTAGCAGAAAGAAATGTGCTTAAGTTGCAGCCAAGTACTCAAAATTATAAGCATTAGTGTTAAAATTTTCCATACCGCTTAGTTCAACGAAAATGAATTTGATTCAGCGTGTCCATAGCAAGGTGCATTCTCTCCATCATATCAGACCCCTGCCTCACTTGAATGCATACAAGAGACAATACTCAGTCTTGCCAGTGTCACAGAAGGCACTGAGGCATTGCAGACACTGAGTGTTAAAACTTTTTGAGTGTCTTCCCCACTTCTGAAATTCATAATCCCCTCTTGGACACCAAAGCTTCCACAAAAAGTGCTATGGAATAGTTCAACTCCTAACAATAGGATTTGCTGACACCAGCACATTGAGCAGAAACTGACCTAAAGTAGCCAGAAACATGAACAAAAGGGCAGGACTTAGCTTTCGTTAGACTACATTCAGATGTTCACTGCATAAAAAATACAATATTAACTAGAACAGCAACTTGATCTCCTTCCCACATCGAAGCCTTCAACATGAATCTTTGTCTTTCTCTGGGTTACTGTAACTCATATAAGCCAGCACGAAACAGAACTGCTTCAACGGGAAATACTGAGAGAACCTCAGTTCAGAATAACTTGGCAGGATATTCCTGACAAATACATGTTGAGGACACCAGTGTGGGCATCTCATAGACATGTTCTGGCCATCAGGGTGCCTGGCTGCATTTTTTGTGTTGTTGCACATGCTCTGAGCAGGGCTATTAGACAGGACTTCATGGGAGAAAAAGCTGAAAGACTGCCTTTTTCTTCATTTTGGTAAGGTGTGAGAGAGGCACAAAACTGCAGGGTTTTCAGGACTAGTGTAAGACATGATGGGAATATAGGTGGCTGGGGAGCGCTGCCAGTCAAAATGATGCTACCTCAGATTTAATCATAATATTGTGAACACTAGAAGTTCTTAAAGCTTGTCTTAGGTGACTAGAATGATATTTAGGTACCAAAGTCTCCTTCATAAATCTAGCCCTTATTACTTACACTTGTTCAGTATGTGTCCATTTTATATCTTCTCTCCTATGTACAGTACTACGACATTTTTTAATTTAATCGTTTTGCTATATACCTTTTATCAGCTGATATTGAAATGCTTCACAAACTGACACATTACTCAATTTATCTCCATATACCTTCATAGGGAGAACTCCTTTTCACAAATCAAAGCTCAAAAAGATTTAAGCCAAAGCTATCCACTCATTTAAGTTACCACGCTGGCTAACTGAATTGGTATCTGTAGAGAACAATTATATACTTCTTTTGCTAAGCCCTTCTGCAAAACAGATTACATGACACTGAACTAGCAAATGAGGAACATGCAGTGAGTAGCCACTTCTGTAAACTGTGGTTTACGTGACTTGCCCAACATCACGTAGGAATTTTGTGGCAGTGGTAGGGGAAGACATCTATGCTATTAGGATTGTTCTTCCTTAATCATACTTTATCCGCCTGTAATTCACCTTTCCATTCACTATTCCCTTTTTATTTTCTAAAATGAATGGTTCAAAAGATGGTTAATTAGGTGCTCTACAAAGTCTGAGCATGCTCCATGAAGACCTTCCCTTTGAAAGTGACTGGGGTGGAGCTCACGTCATCTACCTTAAGCTATTTAAAATGTAGATGTGTAGTCAAAGATAATTTTCTGACCTTCCTCTGTAATCAGTGGCATAAGATAGGTACCTCCAAAAGGGTGACTAATCCCATACCGAAAGCCTAAGGCTGAACGACCTGCCCTCTGGAAGTGTTTAGATCTATCCATTAATTACAAAGAGTACATAGATGACTTGATACCTAAATTTTCAATGGCTCAAGTTGAGTTAAGATGAAGCCCAACTTTTGTGTTTTACCATGTACCTGAATCTTATGAACAGTGTAAGAGTCAGTAAAAGTACTGTGACCGTCCACAACTGCAACTCCAAAAACAACTCCGATCTTTGTCTGACACCTGTAGGGGCCTTCATAGGTAAACAAACATGATTAGTTGTCTACTTAGACCTTAAAGTACCAGAAGTCTGGGGAAGTGCAGTAAAGTCAATACCAATGCAATTTTTTTTTGTTAGAAAACTGGGTTTGTACAGAGCTTTTCGGTGTAACAGGATACTAATAGCAAAGTGGCCCCGAGAGATACAGGCAATAATCAAGTTAAACAAGTATACTTACTGCCTTAGCAATCAGTATGGAGGAAGTCTGTCAACAGGTAATGTCCAAGTGAAACAACAGTTCAGAACATCAATTTACCAATTATGAGGCCAACAGAAACAAGAGCAGTTGAGAATCAGCATATGATCCCACATTTGTAGACATCACTAAGCCACTCTTTGGTTAGCAAACAGAATCTGATAACTTCCTATGATAAGTGAGGCATACTTTATGTCATCAAAACAGTGCTGAAAGTGTTACTCTGAAAAACTGTGTAGCTTAAAAGTGCTTTCACAGTGGAAACTATCCTCTGTAGAAATAATCCTTTTGAATTTGGAGAAGGTTGGGGAAAGCAAAGTTACATGTTTCACATGGATGAAGGAATCCATTAACACAGAGCAAATTGCAGGTTCAAGATCTAAGGGCAGATTCTCTTAAAAATTAGTAGTCTTCACTCAACTACATTATTCCACTGAGGTCATGCATCCTTAGAAGTCAAAGTAAGGTAAACATATTTATACCTGACCAAAACAAAACTTGGTCTAATAGATTATTACACTTCTATAAACTTGATTTTGTTCCCTAACCTAAGAATGTTATACTTTTGTATACTTATTTTAAGCTTTCCTGGTTTTGTATTATTGAAAGGAGGACATAATAAATATCTTGTGCTTAGCTGATTGCATTTTCTATTATGACAGGAAATTCACAACTCAGAATTCTTTACATTAATGAATAAGAACAGATAAAGGTGGAGAATAAAGAAAGTAAATTAATAACATTGGCAGTTTTGACCCTCAAAACAGACAAATTATATTTAGGTATTTAATTCTCACCAAATACCTACCTTCTGGATAAATATGTTTTCTTCCCATCATTACTCTGCAGCTGACTGATGAATGCGAAAAAAACCCAAACCAAAAAAACAGCCTTAGTCCAGGAAAACAGAGGTTTACATTACCTCCCAAGATTACAACATAAGAGTAAGTTAGTAGCCTGGTTTCTTCTAATGCTACAGCTCAAAAAACATATGTCTAGCAACAATATAAACTACAAATGAAATGGTTCAAACTGACAGAGTCAAGTGTACTCAGGCAGACAGGAGTGAGAGTGAACTAGGAAAAAGTGGTGAAACAGAAACGCATCTTTAAATAAAGTGCATTTGAGAGGTGTGCCATCTTGCACTTGAAAAATGTCCTTCAAGTTTAGTGTCTTTTACTCCTCTCTACATGACATCAGGACTTAGGTTTCATAGCATTAAAAATGTAATTACATGACAATTTTATTATCATTACCAGTGAAAACCTTACTTTCTGATTTTTGGTTTCAAAAGACAACTTTCTTTCCTCATGTTTACCTCAAAAAAACCCTCAAAAATCTGTCAAGATACACATGGCATTTCTTTACTTATTTCCCTTTCTCTGATGTTAGAGTGCTCCTCACAAGCCATTTTTAACAATATGAAAAATTTTAGAGTGTTGAAAATTCCTCAGTGAATCACGTGAGATCAAACCTAAACAATCCACAGTGGATTCTTGTTTCTCTTCATGGCAGTCAGCTCTAGTGGGCTGTACAAGAATTAGAAACAAGGAACTCCTAGATTTAGTTCATACCTCTCCCAATAACTGTCCTTCACACCCTGCACTTCTCCAGATTTTACACTGTCTAGTCATGCCCTACTTTTTTTCCCAAGGCATATAAATATTATTACTGAAATTACAGCTAAGGAAAACTAAGTGTGCTTATCAGTTGTCTGAGGTCACAAGTCAGTATCGTTATCATTATTACAACACGTGCACCTTAAGTGCATTTCTGGATAGGTTGAGACAGGAAAAGGCGACTAGGGGGTCATTCTGGTGCCTGTTTGAGGCAAGTCCCAGAAAGGTGCTCAAAAAAATTACTTTTGGACAAGTTTTCAAAAAAAAAAGCAATTTCCAAAATCACTAATTAGCTCTTGACTTTTATATTCATGTAACACATAAACATGAGAAATTATTTATGAATAATAGCATAGTAACACTGCAGAAGAAGACAGAAAGTCACCATCTTGAGATTATCATAACACATAAGAGAAACAATAGAAATTACAATAATAGATCAGTTACCTATGCACACAACTACGTACCAAAGTGTGCAACGTCCAGTTCTAGGCTTCACTTAGTGTGTAGTCTTTAAAACTTTATCTTGCATCACCCTTTCTGTCACCATTAATAAGGACTTATCTACATACTAAATATAGAAGTCAGACAGACTAATTAAGGCTTGTACAACATGTGTGATGTTGATGCTTGGAAATAATGATGTTTAAGTCCATAATTTTAAATTGTTATTATTCACCATATAAAACAAACAAAACAAGAAAATAAGGTTTTCTGAGCATTGGTCAATCAAGTACTACTCTGTGTTTATCACTGACTTTTATTAAAGTTATTAGGATTTTTAAAAAATCCCCCCCTCTGAAAAATTACATCTCTCTGATGAAATCATGACATATTTAGCAACACGTAAGTGTCTTTTCTCTGAATGTAAAATGCTAAATTTTCATCAGTAAAACAGGAAATCACCACTGACCAGCAAGATTTTTTCCCCGTATTACTAAAAAAGTGTTTGTCTGGAATGTACCTTCTCAGCCTGATTCTACATTGTACTAGTGTTTCAGATTAGCTTCAGTTTAACCTAAGTAATGCTCTTTCCTTAGATGGTGTAGTATTACACACATCTATTACTCATTTTATTTACTCCTTTGGAATGAAATTGCTGTCTGCCCTCCTGGAACTGTAGATAATTAACTCTTCAGAAATAAGGTTAGTGTTTTGCCAGACAAAAAGCTCTTCCTGAAAGTGAAGTGAACAAATATGTACAAAGATTATTAGAAAACGTATGTAGCCAATTTGACCCGAGACAAAGCTGACAAGCCAGACCAGAAAATAAGTTATAACGTATGAACTTTAGCTCAAATAGGAACAACTTCTTTGA
Source organism: Eurystomus gularis (assembly GCA_013400335.1). Classification (NCBI taxonomy): domain Eukaryota; kingdom Metazoa; phylum Chordata; class Aves; order Coraciiformes; family Coraciidae; genus Eurystomus; species Eurystomus gularis. The sequence goes on along the minus strand of VZZY01004045.1, from coordinate 42,949 downwards.
TCGTTCACTAATACATTTCACACTCAAGGCAAAGTAAAAATATGGGGAAAAACATGTTCCACCATTACCAAACGAGCACCATCTTTTCAATCTAAAAATTTAACACAGATAGCACCACTGATTCTAAATAAGCTTTTATCTACCCCCTCCAACATACATACCAAATGCCTGGTAGTCTTGAATCAAAAAGCACCTTTATAGCTTCATATAGACTTTTCTCTGGGTATGCTCATACAAGAAGAGAAGTTATTAGACATCTCACATGATCCCATGAGACTTACAGTGTGGGTCACACACAGTTCATTCAGATAAGCAGTTGATCTCCAAGAGCTTTCCCAGTCCAAACCTAAATGCTGAGCATTTTCAGTTTTGCTTCACCAAGGCTTAAAATGTACAGCAGTGTACTCAACCGTAGTGCAGTAGAGATGTTCTGAGTAATACTCAAATCACTGTGCTAACTAGGTGCGATGAGAAAGTACTGGAGGGAGGGAGGAAGGGAGGGAACATGGTAATGCTAGGTCAGTATCAGATAGATGAAGTCTCTAATCTAATTCATTACCCTGCACTCTAATATGAAACCTGAGAGAATAATTGAATGTTTCTCTCACTGGGGAGGGGCCTCCGACTGTCAGGACAGGAAGAACTCCCTCTGTATCTGTACAATGCAGAGATATATGGTCTTTCTACTTCTGAACCGGAGATGAGCTGATTAAAGAGAGGCAGACGTAAAGAGTAGGGAAAGCAAATCTGCCTGCCATACAGAAACACTACGCTAACTGCTGTGGCACTGAGACATTGACAGTAAAAGGTGGAAAAAAACAGGAAGAAAAGCAAAAACAATAAATACATTTAAGTAACAGCGGATTTGTAATACAACTGTTTCATCATCAAACAGTACTCCGGGTTCAGATGTGTTGTATGTCAACAGAGGATACAAATGGCTGTGGTAAATTTAGGACCAGCATGAATTACACTGGCAAAAAATATTTCTCAAGCTATTTGTGCCTAACAGGAAAGCCCTACAATATCACAGACAACTATGTAAAGAAGGCGGATTATCTGTACCCTCCTCCTTCCAGCTGACTACTTCCCTGGCTACAATTTGCATAGAAGAGTAGAACTTTGACAAGTTTGGGTAAGGTTTATGTGAAAAACCCAAGGAAGTGGCCTCAATGAAAAAGAAATACCAACAGAGTCAGCTTTCTTAGTGTGAGATCACTGGGCAGGTAAGATTATGACAGATCCAGATAATCCTTGAGATGATGGGTAATATCTGAAGTATTCAAATGAACATAAAGACCCATTCTCAAAAGTGACCAAATCCAGAATTCAAGAGCAGAGAAGTCCTAATCTTACAGAAAAGCAATGGACTCTATAAGCAACTGTTCTGTTTCTACTGTTCTGTTCTACTTAGCAACCAGGAAATCATATACAATGTGAAACCCTGGTATATAAACACTGCAGTATATACGCTTTATACTTGTTGCTCATATTTGGATAGGGAACTGTTCTCTCTGCAGTGCAATGTGTTAGATCAATACTAGACCTTATCTGCAAAAGACCTGGTGCCCTTTCTGTTACTCCATCTTCAGCTGAGCATTTCCTCCCATCACCACACTTCCCAAGTGTGATGTGAGCTGAGCATTCCTCACACTTCCGAAGAACAGCATCTTTAAGAGATTTGCATAAAAATAAATCTCCTTGAGTTTATTCACATTATGAGGCTTAGTCCTGCAGGAAGCTATCCTTTTTCCTTTATTGCCTTAGAGGGTACAGCCTGTCCCTGCTGAGCACATTTGGATTTGCAGGTGGGTGGGGCATGGTCTTACTACCTTTTGAATGTATTGTTCTCCAGGGGACACAGTGACAAGCACATACATTCTCTAGAGACCATGATTATTTCTGGTTGTTACAGGAGGTCAAAGAATAGTATAAAAAATCCTCATATCTCTTGTAAAAAGATATCATGATATCCACATTATCTTTCTGGCCAAGAAAAATATGTTGGGGTCACATTCCTAGCAGCTGCTCCTCTGAAATCAAATCAGGTCTTACAGTGATCCATTGGTTAACTAGGCCTTGTGCTATCTCTCTGAATGAGGGAGATTTCCGCAGCCCAAGAGAGTAATACTGACTGAAGGTCTTTCAAATACTAGAAACAGTTCACAGGTTTTGTCTTCCTGAGGTTTAATCTCAATTCCTTTCTCTAAAGTCTTGTGCCATCACAGACAACATCCCCTGCCTCTTGCTCCAATACCTCATACACACAGATACAGTTACAGTGACCTCTCTATTTAATCTCTGAGGTCTTAGGGGTAGAGACTGGCATTTTATGATCTGGATGTGAAGAGTCTACTATGAAACAGGGCCCTGATCTGGGATCTCTGGGCAATGCTGCAAGACAAGCACTAATTATAGAGGTGTCATCTTGTTATCGGAGCAAATGACTTTAATGCCTTCATTCTCCTTCTGGCTCCTCTTCCAATTACCTTTGTTGCCATAACTTAGCTTTATGTCCTCCTCCTGTAAACATAGAATTTACTCCTCATTTGCTTATCTTATAATATATTTGCATCTAGCAAATGGTCATAAAAAGCTTTCAGTGCAAAAGCAAAAAACTGAGTTTCTCAAAAAGATGGATGAGACCTAATAAACAAAGCAGCAGATTAAATATACACATATATGTATGGCCCTTTTTGGTCCCTCTTTACAGGTAGGCAAATTAAGATAAGGTAATGACCTGCAAGATCTGACTCCCCAACTACTGCTCTAAACACAGTCAAGGATTTTAAGCTCACTTGACTTCCTTTTCAAGGTTTCAAATGAGTTCATAAAAATACAATTATCATGAAAAAGGAGTTATTACATAGCTCTTCAGTCATACTACAAGACCCTTATACTAACTGCATAAGCAAAGCTTAGTTCTCAAAATTCAGTATCAAAAGCTGAAGTTAAATACACAGAAATTTAAATATTTGAATATATTATAACACGAAGAACTAAGAATTATGTCGTTTGCTTTGTTCTTGACCCCCTCCCACCCACATTTCTGTAGTCACAAGACCTTCAGCTCCGGTTTACTGCCACAACACCTCTCTGCCATTAAAGGCATTAATTTCTTTTTTCAGGGGGAGGGGAGGAAGGGAGGGTAAAATGAGAAGAAAGTGCTCGATGTTCACAGTAATCATTCCTTTGGTATTTTAATTTTTATTGCCTATTTAAAGCTTTGGATTATGACTTTCTTTTCCTGAGGAATAAAATGTCACATCAGCAAACACAGTGAAATTGATGCAATGGTATGAAGATACTTTAAATGTCCAAGAGGCCAAAAGTTTCACTGTTGAACAGAGTGGAATTGTGCTTTGTGATTTATCACAAGCTATTCAAGTAATTATGGCAGTAGCAAAACTTCTATTTTAATAGTAATGAATGTACAACTCTATGTAAAAACAATTTCATGTAAAAGTTTATGTCCGCCTTTTCAGATCTTTTAAACATAAAATGGCCACATAGGAACATCAAAGTTTTCCTGTTTCCAGACGCACTAGCGAAATACACTGTTTAATCAGTAACCCACAAAATTAATTATTCTAAAATACCACATTTTTTAAACTTTGACTGTAAGAGTCTTTCTGATTTATATTCCATGTAATATGCTAAGTTTATATTTTCACACAGTCCCATGAAATACAATCTCCCTAGAACAATTTTCAGTGTATCAAATAGGAAAACCAAAAGCCAAAGCCGGAAAAAAATAAGGACATTTTTACAAGACTTTTTAGGGTCCGATTATATTCCCTGTGGAAAAGATTCTCCCCTGAGTACCCTTAAATACGAATTAAATTTCAGTGGAGAGCACCAGTCAAAGCAGGGAAGAGACTACAAGAGGTTTTTAAGTTCCTCGCTGAGCCAAAGTTTCAGTGACCTGTTTCTGTTCAGTCGTAGGTAGACGGGTTTGGCTGCTGTAAATTCCATAAGATCCAAGCAAATTTACTCCACTGCAAACACGTTTACTCTTAAAAAATCTAGTGTCATTCTAGCACTTAAAATGATTACATAACTCTTTTTTCTTCTTTTTACAGTTGATGTGCATGGCATGTAGAAGCATGCACAATGTGAGGGGCAAAGTCCCCACAAGGAAACTTCTCAGGAGCCAAGGCAGAGACCACAGCTGTCACCCTGTGTATTTTTCTAGGCACAAAGACACCGGCAGTTAAGTCCGGCTCAGACTAAAGGCTAACCCAAAATCCAGCATGCCCCCCTGCCCACGCTGGGAGATCGATGCTCTCCTAGCTCCCAAGCTTTGAGCCAGCGGACGGGTTTGTGATCCCAAGGGGCTGCAGGCTGCGGATCTCCCTCCGAGGGAAACGGGGGGAAAGCAGATGGCGGAGGGGCCCGGAGTCCGGCCCGGCCCGGCCCGGCCCGGCGCACTCCTCCCGTGAGAAACTCAGGGGGGTTTTTCCCAGCGGTGAGGGGCTCCGGGTCCCCCCCCGGCCGTCGGCACTTGCCGCCGCAGGCGGGACCCGCACGCCGGGCCCGCCAGCCCCAGCCCCAGCTCCAGCCCCAGCCGCGTCTCACCTGCTTAACGCGGGGGACCAACGCTCGCCTTGGTTTAGACGGCGGAGGTTCAAAGCCAGGAAGAGCTATCTTCCCCTCACCGAAAATGTTGCCCAGGAGTCAAAAGAGCCGGAGCGAAGAGGGGAGAGACAGGTCCGGAGGGACGAGGGGGAGAAGCGCCCCTTCCCTCCGCACTCGCCGCCCCGCTCCCTCCCGCAGGTGAGCCCCGAAGTTAAGAGCTCCTGGGGACCAGCACGGGTCCGCGGCAACACATCCTCCCCCCAGAACAAAAACAAAAAAGTACAAAACAAAGCCATCCCATATCGCCCTCCCTTTTCCTCCACGTACCCACGCACTTTACCTGTTTTTATGCCGGGTTTTTAATAAATTCCTTCCAAAGGGAGCCATGATCCCAGCGGCAGAAGCATAACCTCAGCGATCCCCAAACAATTCGAGGGTGTTCCCTTCTCCCCTATTTTTTTCCCTGAGCGCCTTCCAGCTTGTTAATAGTCACTGAGCGTAGCGATGAGCTGGAAGTTGTGCAATTTACTGCTAACTTTGAACTCCGGCTTGTTGCTGCTGCTGCACCTTTGGAGTCCTGCCCAGCTGCAAACTTGGAAGGAGGCGTTTGGGAGCAGGAAAAA
>VZZY01004045.1:22264-37734 GCA_013400335.1 Eurystomus gularis | reverse complement strand
GAGAGGGGGGGTGGGGGGGGGGGGGGGGGGGGAATACGCACTTGCTCCTGTGATGTGAAGTTACGCACAGAACTTGCTAAACTTTCAGCCTCGTCACCCTCAGGGCACCAGCCGGCAAATGGGGAAGAAGGGGCTCTGCTCCGGTGGGGAGCTCTGTAAAAACACACAACAAAAGGACTGAAAACTTTCCCCGGGAGGCTCCAGCCACTTCAGGTCAAGTCGTTCAGCTAAACGCCAGCGTTAATGAAGGGCAAGCAACAGTTGCCACACCAGTTCTCAGTACATAATAACCTGCCTTTTCAGTACCTCTTTACAAGGTGTTGGACAAGTCATGGGAAGATGAAGGGGAAAAGTTAGACTGCTGTGGCCCCTCTGCCCTGCCTGGATTTTGAAGTAAACGAGCTATTTGCATGAAAGCCTTTGCAGGCTAAAAGCACCTCTGAAAACCTCTTAAGCGTGGCCTAGCAGAGAACAAGTGAGGCAGCAACACAAAAGGCTCAGTTCGCACTGTGATGTTGGAGGACCTTTTTTGTTATTATTTTAAAGCTAGCTTCCCCAGAAGGGAAATGAACGCACACTACAGTTCCTGTTCACTGGAACACCCTGGGACCAAGAGATTTGGAGTATGGCTTCAGAAAGGAAAACTTTTTAAAGCTTCAGGAGGAAAAAAACTTTTTTTTTCTCTCTCTCCTCTCCTCCAGTTTGGAGTGGAGCATGGGAGAATGGACCCATTGCACCCCAAAGGCTTATGCAGGTGGGTGAAGGTCCCCGGGGCCGGTGGTCAGGTGGGAAGTCCTCAGCACAGCCCTATCCCACCCTAGTCCGCTACTTTCTGCAGTTAATTTAATAGGTATATATTAGATTTAACTCACTCTTTTTTTTTTTCTTATTTCTCACATATTACAGGGCAAGTTCTTTATGTGACTGCTCAAAGGTGCAACACAATAGGGAACTGTTTTATTAACCAGGGGTGATGATTAAATAGGAGCCTACCAGAGTAAGGGCTTATCTGAAAAAAGACTTTTTGTAAAATTCCCCTTTCCTCCCTTAGTCAAGATAGTCACAGCAGCCTGAAGAAAACAAAGCGAAGGCCCATTCCATGGGTTACCTATTACTGGCAGCTCTGGGAATACCCCACATATTTTCAGTTCAGTCCCACGCCTCTAAATTCTCCAGGCTGGAACTACAAAGAGAGGAACCGCAGCCTCTTAAAAGCCTTGTTTGGGTAATCATCCAAATAACACAAAAATAAGGAAGCTGAAACAAAACAACTTTCAGATTTCTTATCCTGCTGCCAGGGTAGATTTTAAGTAGTCTGAATTTAGCATCATGAATATAAGAGCAAACACATTAAGTCCACAGAAGTCTTAGCTTTTGCTGTGAATGCAGTTATATATGCCACGGAGAGGGGATTTTCTTAAATCGAAAGGATCAGGAAAATTTTTCAGTCCCTAGGAGATGTTCAAGGCTTATTTGGCGTAAAAATCAAATCGGTGTAGAATTTCCTAGAGAATAATTAATGTTCAAATAACTGTTTTTATTGGCGGAGGTAAACTTAAATGGCTTTATCTACAGAGTAAGACTCACTTTTCATTAGGAGGATAAATGGGAACTTGACAATCTTTGTAGCTGGTTTTATTACTTCTGAATAGTCATCTCACAATTTTAATTTATTCAAACATTAAAATACCATGTAAATTATTCCTCTTCTACTAGCAAATGAAAAATAATTTTCAACCAAAGATACATAATGTGGGAACTGGAGACCTCTAAGCAAATAAGTCAAAATGCTTGTTACATTCATGTAGCTATGCAAAGAATTGTAGGAAAGACTCCAGCATAATAAGTAGACATTTCCTCCACAGCTGAGGGAGAAGGCTTTCAGTCTATGCACTTTCACAACAAGGCTAACCAAAACCAGGAAGAAAGTTAGTGAGTGTATGATAAAGTCTTACAAAGTAATAAAGGAGAGAGTCCTAAGAACGAGGAACATTGCTCTTTACTAAAAATGAGACCAAAGAACATTTAATATACCATAAAGAAATGAACACGTGTTATTTCATTTGGTATTAAATTAATCTGTAGAACCCAAACAAAAGTATCATAGGGTGCAAAAAGACTTACTCAGTTTCTATAAATACATGCACAAAAACATAAAAATACATGGATATTTCTCTTAGTAACAGAAGGGACATGAATTTCCATTCCTCACCATGTAAACAAGGCCATGAATAGAGTAGAAATAGTAGTAAAACATTGTAGAGGGACAGGTTAATTTTGTAGGCAGTGTTGACACAACAGTTCAGTTAGCTTGCCCTAAAACTTCCAAAGGGCCTCAAACTATCTGTATCTGTATGTACATGTCCTTAGTTTTCTTTAAACTCCAGCTCTGATCTTCCAGGAATATTGGGCCAACATTCCAGATCAGGGCCCTGGCGCTTTCCATCATGTCATGTGGACATAAAAAGCAACCACTGCTCAAGTCTTGAGTATGATCACCTTCTAATCATGCATTCTTCATGCAAAAATCTGAAAGGTGAATAGCTGGTAACGTTGGGTTTTTCACCTATGAGCTGATAAGCTCAGTCAAATGGTTCTCCAACACAGCATCTTCCCCCTAGAAGTAATAAATGAATGGCAGATAGTTCCATTTGCAGGACTCCTTTTTGAAAACACTCCATAAAATATGTATGTACTGATCTTGAGATCATCAGAAAGATGTGTCAGCAATTCACTCTGGTATTTAAAGGAGAAGGAAAGGGAATTATAAACACTGGAGTATCACCTGCCACCTGGGTAAGCTTACTGAACAATAAATCTTGATGCAAATCTTGGGTGCTTGATCAGAAACTTTAAGGTTAATAAATTGAAATGTTTTATTTGTCATCTTCCAAAGCAGCTCATACTAAGTGTTGTATACATCTCTTTAGCAAAAAGACTTCAGTATAGCCATGCTTTAAAGCTCAGCTTTAACCATATCAGTCTATGGGTATAGTTTCAAATTAACTTTGTACAACAAGCAGCAGGTGTGCTACTGCTCTCTCCTTCCCTTTCTTACCTCTTTTACCTACCACTTGATTCCAGTGCCTATCTTACACTATTCGTGGGATCTCATCTGATCTCCTGGTAAGCTGATGTAACACATTCAAATTCCAACCCAGCAACAGAAGGTTGTTCCTTCTGTTCTGGGCTGATTGGTGAGGTGAGTTGGCTTACCCCAGGATCATACAAGACCAGCCAGACAGTGTGATTTCCAGAGCTGATGCAAGGGAGGAGCTGAACCAAGACTAAGAGAGTGACAGAGAGGAAGCAATGTGGAAGAAGGACTTGGAAATAGGGGGAGGAAGCTGTGTGGGAGGGCAGCTCAATGAAACCCATTCTAAGAGTGGGTTTACTAAAATGTCTTTATCTAATCTAATGGCTTCCTCTCCTTAAAAGTAGAGAGGTGTCATTCCTCTCCCACCAGCCACAGACTCTGGACCCCTTCCTTGTGCCAGGTCTAGTTGTCAACAGGCTTTGTGCTCACTCCATTCAATTTTTTAAACAGAAGGAAAATGGACTTGACACAGGAAAGTGAATAAACAGCTTTTTGTTGGGCTAACTAGCTAAATTGGCTTATTGAGGTGTCAGACAATTGGCAGGACTGGCATGTGAGGAAAGAAACAGGACCATGTGGCCAAGAATGTGGGCAGAGAGATGTGGGAGGAAGACATCTTATCTGAGCAGCCCTGAGCAGCTGGATTGGCTCAGCCATGTTGTGTAACTTCTAGCTGCAGCAGTGAGCAGCTCAATGGAGGCAGCAAAAGTTACCTTACAAGCAGGATAAATTGCCCACTTCTCACTCTAGATTACTGTACACAGGCTGCCTCTGGTACCTTGGCTCCCTCATTTTAAACCATCAAAAATATTTATGTCTGCTTTAAGTGCAGCCAAGTATGTGAATGCAAAACACTAAACTAGATGGTCCAATAGAGTACGAGGGAAAGGTCAGTGTTGCCTTTATCACTGGTTAAAAGTAAAGAAACTGGGTGATACATCTTCAGAGACGTGGCGGATTTGTACTGCTCAACTTAAAAAGATTTGCAGAAGGGACTCAGAAGACTGGTGGCTGAAGATAAAGTGGCAGGTGAAGGTCATGTTGGTGAGTGCAGAGTAATATACTGAGCAGAAAATCTAAACAAACCTTTAAATTAACTGTCACATCTCAGAAACATAATTTATTTGAGGCAATTCATGCAAAGCCTTAGGTCAATGTTCTACACTGGTAAAACACTAAAACCAACCAAACAAAATAAGAGAGTTAACAATTAATGAGAAAGGAATACAAGATGAAGTGGAAAAACTCATTATGCCACTGTTAACTTTCATTCTGAGCCTACTTTTTGAATACCCCAGGTAGGCCATTTGAATCAGGATACAGTGGGGGCGGGGGGGAAGGGGGGGCGGAGCAAAAGACAGCAAGAAAGTTTTAATATACAGAATAGCCTAATATGTGAGGAGAAATTAAGTAGAGAGATACAATTCTTGAATCTGAAGAAAGGTGAATATCTGATTATTATAAAAGAGGTCTATAATAACCTGTGTTATGGAGAGAATAAATAGGAAACAGTTATTTCTCACAGTGTAAGTATAAGGGTCTGGTGAAAGAAGGACTCAGACAGCAAAGTTAAAATACACACAAGAAAGACTGTACTTCTAAGTAAATGGCAGAACTGCCCTCTGACACCGAAAGTATGATTGAGTAAAGAGATTAGGCAAAGCCGTGGAGTATATGGCCAATACAGGTCACAAAAATAATTGGGTTCTTGGGTCTTTGTCACCTTGGTCCAGCTGTTTCTCTAATCTTTTTTTTTGTTTTCCTACCTTCCCCTACAGCTCACTAGCTCCTGGCATAGCCTTAACTACAGCAAACCTCACTGGTTACTTTTCACTTGCAGATTGGGTCCAGATGTAGCATCACCTCAGCTGCTGTGACCTCTGTAGAGCACTTCCATGTAAGGATTTTCCTGCACTTTAATGCAGCAGTAAACAAAGTGGGCAGCTTGTCTCCCTATAATCAGATTTTTATTACGTATTGTAGATACAGAACAATTTATTTTTTTTTATTCTACAAGCCCCAAGTACTCCTAAGCATAGAAAAGGAGCAACTTCTTAGATGCAGAGTCAAGTTGTCTGCACATGACTGTCCCAGTCAGCACATTCTTCATCCAGTCCCAGATCTCTTTCTCTCTGCTTTCATTAGGTACTGAGAAAATGTCCTCTGACTGAATTTAACATTTTCTTCATTTCAAATACTCTCCTCCCTTATGTGTTCCCAGTCGTTCTGTAATGGTGAATATGTTTGTCAGTTAGGTACTTGAACAGTCTGCAATAAAGAGGCTGAAGCAGATTAAGTCAGCATCAAGGTTAATGAAGGAACATCCTTCTGCCTATCGCAGGGACTATTAAATATAATGGTCCAAATAAGCTTTCAGCTCTAAAAATACTTGAATTGCTGATTACTTGATGCTATACTGCAATATAAAAAATAAATAAATAAAATACTGCAATAGTATTTTATGGTCATATTATTTGGTGTAAGTGCCTGACTTAGTAACAGCTCTGACTATTGTGGCACCTAAGTCAAAGAGAGCAGTTTAGATGAACTGCTGCATCCCAAGCTACCATACCTGGGTCACCAATAACTGGAGGTAGAGGATTTATTTCAGAACCTAAAACTGATCTGAGCATGCCTCCAGAACCCCTAGCTCAAACTGCATCCATTGTTGAAGTCACATTGGAAACACACTAGCTACACCAAAGAAACTTCCTACTACTGGAAGGGTTTAGAAGTTGAAGAAAAGAGACACAAATAAAATAATTTTCCTCATTTAAAACCATGATAAAAATACTTTCCTGACACAAATATAATATAGGGCTCTAAATATCTTTAATAAAGGTTTTTCTATATAGCATTTTTTTCTTTCAAAAGACATGCTAAATTTGTGTAATGTACTATCACGTACTCCCATGTTCTGGAAAATCTGCTTATTCTTATGCTGCCTACATCCAAGGATAAGCAATGACAGTCCTTGCAGCAATGAAATAGGAAAAATGAGCATATGATTTGTAGATAAGCAATTCATAGTATTATTTTAAATTATTTGAGAACTTTTAAATACATAGAAAGCAAAGGAATCCAGAAAGAATCTATGGAAATATTTTCAGAACAGTCCCCCTGACTTTAAACCTCCATTAATGATGATATGCTTTGCACTTCACTATGTGACTAGTAAAAGGAATAGCAATTGTATGCCTTTTGGTCTGCAATGATAATGACCTATCCATTTCATATTTCATGGTTTCCTGAGGTTTAAGTTTAGTTAGGACTCTCTCAAGATCTTGATTCACATAGTAAGAGAACAAATTGTTTCAAACCACAAACTGAAGAAAACATTATTGTTCCTTCTCTTCCTACCCAAATTTTAATCACATAAGCTTTAAGAAGGACAAGGGCCACGTATCCACCAGACAGCTTCAAAAGTAAGGAGTCTTCATGCACCATGTACAGAATTTACCTCTTTATTTGAATGTTGTCTTTAAAATTACTTCTTAACAGAGTGATACATTCTCACTGGAATTAGCAATAAACTGTTGACATGCTTATGGCCAGGTTTGATTCCTCAAATACACACATAAACAGGCGTAATATTTTATTTTTCTTGTGGCTGTATTTCCGAAGCCTCTTGCTCAACCGAGCTGTATCAATTGGTTCAATATTTAATGTAATTATTTAATATTTCAAAAGAGGAACTCATTTTCAGGTAATTTAAGTAGATTTTACAGTATTTAGAAGAGCTTACTTTTGCTACTGAAAATGATTTTCAGAAAGAAACAAGCCTCTCTGAGTGTGCTCGTCTGCTGAATGAGAACGTCTTTTAGAGACAAAAATCTGAAACAAATGCCCCCTGGAGGTGTGCACTACTCCAGTCATTACAGAAGGAGTTCTTGTGTTCTTCTTTAGTGCCAGTCCCTGAGATCCTGTCAGTACCTGCACCTATTAAGCCATCACTTTTCAACTTTACACCAAAATCTTTGATATTGTTTTCCTGATGTATGCTTCCAGCATGCCTGTTCTCGTCTTCCTGCACAAAGAGATCTTCTCCAGATGTCAACTCTCACATGTGGGCCAGACATACATTAACATATAGGCCCTCTCCCCTTGCTAGATTCCAGCCATGCATGGAAAATACCCAAAGCCTACCTAAATGGCAGAATAACTCCATTCCTGCAGTCTATTTTTGTGAAGGACAGAATCAAATGTTTACACCCCCTCGCTCCAATCTTGTCTCATCTAGGAGAACATGGAAAGTATCACAGATAATTCCACAGTGGCAGAAAGCTGCTGTTTTTTAATCTTATATTGGCACACTGCTAGTTCATGAATTATTTTCAAAGGAAATTAGGGCATCATGAAGAATGAGAAATCTTCTAATACACAACATATGAAAATTCTAGGCTGAAGCAGCTTCTAAATCTTTCTCTCACTCCATTTCTTATTAAAAAAAAAATCGGCAGGATAGGAATCTGCATATGATGTAATACCTGGAGACAATTAAATTCACATTTCTGGGTGCTTTTTTGAAGCTTTTACATTGAAGCAAGTGGGAGTTTTGTCTGATCAAGGCCTTCTCACACAAAGGAACAACTGCAAATGTGTTAGGAAAGACTGATCTCTGGGACAGTGAATCACAAATGTTTTGTCTCCTTTAGAAGAAAAAAAAAACAACTCTTGAGACTGTTCAGTAATTCATATCCAAAACAATTTCTTCCTTTCATCCTAGCTGGAAAGTAGATTTATTGCACAGAACATTAACTTAAGAATAAACCTGGTGTTAACTTCAGAATAAAGCAATTCAAATAGGACCAATTTAAGACACAGAAGTGAAAAAATAAAAAAGATGTAACTGTATTGAGCTTACTCTCGAGATGGGACAGAATATTTTATATTGCATTTTCTAGTGTCTTTGTCTGTTTCGAATCTAATAATACAATCAAAACTGAGTCCTTCAGACATCTAAGGCACATTTGCTCTTTTACAGATTTAGCATTAGTTCCAATAAGGAGCATAGGTCTCTAATGAAAGCTTTACGAAGATGTTACATGCATGAATGTTTCTGACAGAGATGCCAGAGATGGCATTCCAGACTGGCTAATATCAGGAAGATTTTCAAAGGGCAGAAAGCCATGTGGGATGCATGCTTGCATCTGACAGGCCAGAAAGAAGCATCAGGATGACGGAGTTTACATAGCAGAGATATGTGTGTCAAGGCATACATCTTTTCCTGAATATATTATAAATTATTCAAGTGGGGTATAAGTCTTCACAATGGAGAAGACTTGCCTCTTTATAAGTGATTGTTCCTGTGAAACTGTTTAGTGCCTCTTGGTCAAGTATATAGGTTTTTCCTAACTAATTTGTTAATTATTATTTCAGCAAGAAAATTGCCTGAGGCCCAGGCACCTAAACTCTAGAGGATAAAAGCAATATACACCAATGGTTTCTTCCCCATCCCTCTGGCTGCTAGTATCCTAATTTCTGAAGCAGTATAAAGGAAATATAGTTATCTAATAAATAGGTATAGAGGCTTTTGACTTAGCATTGCCTCAGTTCAAATCACAACATTGTTTAGATAATTAACTCCCACTGATTTTAATATGCATGGCTACTTTAACTATTTAAGCCTAGCTCCCTTGTACTAGAAGATGTAGCATTAGAGAGAAGACAGTCAGCCTCTGACTGTGACTATGACTGACTGTGCAGGCTTTGTGATGGCTTGAAGGCCTTACTCAAAACAGATCTAGCTTGTTGGGTGCATAAAACTATGACTGAGACTGGTATACAATCAGCTACATAACCACAAAGGGTATGATCTGACAAGAAACTGCTGCCATTGAATTTTATATGCAAAAGCACAGGCTCAGCACTTCAAATATGAATGTAAATAAGAGTTGAATATCTGAAACCCCATAAAGATGGTTAATTAAATGCATCTGCCACTTTAACTGAGGCACTGGTACATGATGGACGTCCTTCTTCTGTGGCTTTAGACTCTAGGGAGTAGGAGCTACCTATACTTGCTGTACTTCTGTAAGCCTGCCATAGATAGTATGCCACACTTACTAGGTTTTTTAATTCCTTCATACCTTCTAAAACGCCTTAGCTCTATATGAATGCTATCTAACATAATCCTTTCTGCATTAACTGGCTGTTTGCATAGCAGAGAGACCTTGTCTGTGTAAACAAACCTTTTTGTCTTTGGTGATACTCACTGAAATAGGAGCAGAGAGGTTCACTTTCAATGCTTTAGCTTGCTCATAAAGATATGGCCCTATGGGGTGAGACCATTGCAGCTACATCTATGCAAAGCTATCCTTTACTTGTTAGCCTTAACAGTGAACATCAAACTGTCTCATCAACTACCAGAGAATACAGCTGGAACATTTGTTCGTTCAGAAGAGACTGGGGACAATGAGGAGCAAAGCAGGAAGAAACTGAAGTTTATCTCATTGCCTTACGTATTTATTCCTGATTTTTAAAATTTCAGTTTTACCTTAATAAACAATGTGAATGTTACAGGGCACCATCAGGTAAATATAAGGCTCTTCAAACCTACTTGCAGTCTTTGACTGCTAAAATATTTTCAGTTGATGTCCAAAGTATTCCATAGATATCTCACTAAAATCAAGAGTTGCAATCCAGGCCTCACTTTTAAATCAACAATTAATGTTCCTTAGTGTGGGTACGTGAAATTTACAGATACAGACAAGCTTAAGTTTTAGCATTTGAGTCATGCTACTCATCTTCTTAAAATTAGGCATGTATGGAGGTGTCTGCAAGATTGGGGCTACATCATCAAGTGATTAGAAAAGAGTCCCCTCTGGGTCTCAATTAAACATGGCTCCAGCAGCACAGATCAATGCACCAGAGGGGTGGTTTAAAGCTGAGATCATGTCTACAGTACAAGGCACGGCTGACATCACCATTTAAATCTGGGGTGTGAGCACTCTGTGCTTGCTGAATCCCCTGGTTTACCTGCAGTTATAACAGCACAACTGTTCTCTGGCTAGTCTAACATATTTCTGCTGGGAGAAAGTAGGGGGAAAGAGAGAGAGAGAGAGAGAGAGGAGGGCTTGATACCATCATGATATTGATGGCGATCACAGATGTGAAACTATTGTCATGACACCTGTCCAGAGAGATGCACTGCTCTGGATGGTTTTGATAAGGGATAGAGGTAAAGACTGCAGCTCTTCAGTATTCCCTGTGATAAGCCTGTGATTACCCTAAAAATAAGACTGGTATAGGCTGCCACAGATGACAAACTTGGTTTTTTTTTCAGAGCAGTGTATATTTATAAGCTGTATTCTAGTTTAGACATGGCTATACTTAATTAATGTTTGTAAAGCACTGAAATTTAAAGCTGTTATGCAAATGCAAAATATTCTTCAGATGAAAACACTTATTTTATTTTTCAGAAAGAGTGGTTGCTGTCTTTGTCAGTTGTGTTTTTGCTTACATTGGAAATGATTGGTTGCCTATATTTGCTGTTGTAACATGTATTCTTATTACCACTTTGTCTGTCTTTATTGCGATGTCTGCTTTTCAAATCTCCAAGGAATTTCTTAAATGCTATGCATGCAAATTTCAGTTCACAGATGTGTAAATTACATAGTTGCTTTCCATCCCTCATAGGTAAAAAGGCTGGAAGCTGCAGAAGGGGTGTATATTTGGAATGTGCATGCTGGCACGGTACTGAAACCACAGCTCTTTGAATTCATATTTCACTTCTTAGGATTACTCCTAAATAAAAAACAGTCAGATTTAACAATGATTTTTAAATGGTCTACTCATAAATGGTCAAGCCAAACACCTTGTATATGAAGAATAAATGTAAAACTAGTGCTTCTGCCCTCCTTAATGAAATATTCTTAAGAAGGCAAAAATAACTAACAAATTAAATAATGGAAACACTTCTATGAAATGAGGCTGTGATTCTTAGTCTTTTTTTTATGTTACAGCAGAAGAACTGTGGAAGACTGGCCATGACTCTTGCTCCTTTTTATTTAAAAAAAAAAAAAAAAAAAGAGGCTACTGGTTTTTTAGGAAACCTCTTAATGAATCCTAGTGAAGAACTTGTATCTGGCCAAGAAGAAGGTCTCGGCATAGTTTCACTGATCTACTATGCACAGAGGAAATATTCCTCAGTATTTTTAACTCAAAATCTTCTAATGGCTGTGTGATTCTAAAAGACTACTTAAAGTGAAATTGTCTCTTAAGTACAAGGAAACAGCATGATTATTTAAGAAATTTGTGACAGTGGCAGGAGAGACTAAAAATAGAATGATTTCAAGAATTTCACAGTGTGGAGTCCAATGTGTCACCTATGTGACATAACTAAACCAGTATAATATAGCAAGGCATACTGTATGTCTTCAGTTACCATGTTCCAGGGAAAAATGAAGAGTAACTGCAGACAAAAACTGAATATAATGGGAAAGAGAGTCACTCCTTTGCATTCAGATCATTTTAATTTTACTCTTTCAGGAACTGTAGATAATAATTGTTACCTGATCAGTCCAACAGTAACACTATTAAAACAATAATCTGCATCTCATAACTATTTCAAAGTATGATCATTCTGATAAACAGTGGAATACATGAATATGCAATCTTCAAGAAAGTTATATCAGACTTTTCACCCATGTCCATTGTATATATTATATCCTGGAACTTAAATTAATATATTCATAGCTCACTGGAGAGAAATGAAAAATTGATTAACTTAAGTGTTTGGGGAAAATGTGTAATCAGAGAAATGAGAAAGATGCAGTTAGGCCTGGGAATGCTTTGCTGAGAGGTGAAAGTAAGGAGGAGGTGCCCAAAGCATAACTCCCATGACACACTGTGGTGGCACTTCTAACTGCACTGTTTGCTTTCTCAGACAGTAGAATTCTAGTGAAAGAAAAAAAAAAAAAGGAAATGGAAATTAGGAGTAGGAGGCATTTTTTATACAAAATTACTTTTTCTAAACAATTTCCAAATGGTTACATATATATATATATATATATATATGACCAAAAGGTTCTCATTTTTAATGGTTTTAACTCTAGGTGTGTAGATGCATACATGCTGTATTTGCTTTATATGAAATGTTATTTCATGAGAAGGGTTAGAGAATCTCAAAGCCACAAAAATGTAATGGCTGTGCTTTAATGGGAAAGAAAAATTGAATTCAAAAGAAGAAATGATACTTCAGATCATTCTGTTGAGAAGATACTTTAAAATTTTCTGTGATTTAAGATCATGATCCCCTGGGGTACTGAGATGTTGTTACTGCTTGAAACACTGAAGCATCAAGAAAAAAAAGCTCTGCCATGTATGTAGACCTTCTATGTGGAGGCCACACAGAAAGCCACTTTCACAGTTTCAGACTCCAGAACTTTAAAAGATGAAGAAATAGCTCATCACACGTCCAAGAAGCTTCTGCTCATTTGGAGCTCCTTATAAAAGGAGGCATAGATTTGCTGCATGTTAAGAAATATTTCAGATAATAATGTAGCTGCTAATGTGCTTAGGTTTTTTCTACAGCAGTAAGTCCTTGAATATTATTCTGTTGACTCCTCAAGGTTTCCTTAAAGTGCACAACCTCACAAATCTAGAGAATCGAGTCACAGAATGAGATTGGGTTTGAAGTAGAGAGGATGCTTAATGTTTTACTTACTTAGGAATGTTAAGCATCATCTCCTTTTTACGGTTTGGGTTTTTTTTTTCTGATATCCTCTGCAGCGCAGGTGAATACACAATTTTTGAGCATCACTGTCCTGACCAAACAGAACAAAAATTCCAGATATATTTTAAGCTCAGAGACAGAGATGTCAAGAACTCACAATACCTGGAAAATTCAGCTGCAGTGTCTGAGTACACTTCATGCTTTAAATGTGCTCTGAATACCCTTTCCTGTCTGTCCTGCTGCTTTGCTTGAGTTTATTCTTCCTTGACATGACAGACATTAGTCACCTGTTTTATGCCCAGCATATTAATCTGAACTGCTGGTAGCCAAACTGTTACAGGGGCAAAGCAGCTTATTCACCACTACTAAATTCAAATTTGAGATTGTGACAGAGCATCTTGAGCCAATTTGCTGTATGAAATTTTGCCTTGCTGGACATCTCCAGAATGATTCCTCTTCTAGTTTGCACACTTCTGTAACTATTGTAAGGTTTGGCTAAAAAACATTTTTTAAAAAATAAATATTTTTCTTTTCTCAAACATTAATGTATTTAACGACATGATTGAACAGCTCGAATTGCCTTCCATTCATTCTCACTGTGTTTATTTCTGTTCCCAAGGCACAGGACTGCTAACTGGAATATCGAGTGTTCCTTATTATAGTCTCCAGTACCTTCTACTGCAGGATCATTAGCAGAATGGCTTTCTCCTTCTGTTTGGTGACAACTACTTTGGCTTTTGTGTTTGGTGTCATCCATATGTTATGATGGTAGTTTTATGTTACAGTGACAAAGTAAACAGAGGTTCATGTATCTGTTCTTTCATGAATCTGCCATTTGCCTGATTGTTTCATTATCTTCAGATGCCTCACAGTTATAAAGTGAGCTGATTTATAGGCCTGGACAGGCTGTTTAAATCACATGTTGAGGGCAAGTAAAGACAAACTGAGTTTCCCCAGCTGACTGACAGTAATGAATAATTATAACTTTTTTTTTTTCAGTGGCTAAGGAATATATTAAAAGAAAGAAGTAGAGAAAGAGAGAGAGAGATCTGCAAAGAGTTTTTTTTTTCTTATAAAAGCTTCTCTGGAGCATATTTCTCATTAGGAGAAACGTGATATGAAGATGACTTGAGGAAGTCCAGGTGATTTAGAGTTTTAATTGTTGAAAGGGTTAAAATTCCTAGTATGCAATTCTTAAGGGAGCAGTAGAAGCTACAAATGTAGGAGGTAAAAAATGTAAGTAAAGGAGAATCTGTGAAACAGAAGGTAGTTCAATTCTACTGAGAAAAAAAATATAATTGTCTAAGCTCAATTGTGGCTGATCCAGGGGACTTGAAGGTAATATGTCAAGAACATTCAATGTGATAAGAAAGCAAAGAAGACTTTTAACAGTGAAGTTTCTGCCTTGTCATTTTCCAGGGGAAAAAAAAAAAGATGAAAGCAAAATGATGACAAAAAAGATTATGGCCCATAACGTACCATGCATCATCCTCTTGAAATCACTAATCATTAGTATCTCAGCATAAAAAAATAAAAGCCAACAATTAAGTGATCACAGATTTTAATGGCAAGAAAAATTGCAGTTACTGTCTTCCTGAGGAAAAAATAAAAGTTAATTCCTACAAATTCAAGTTACATAAGAATATGTGCAGTTACACTATTGAAGAAATCTGTGACAGAGAGTAGGCATTAGAAAATATATATGAAATATGATTCTCATTCATAGAGCTTTCTGAACTGCTGAACACCCACAGAGCAAAATCAGCTGCAGACTGGTCTTTCTACATCACGGAAATAATAGAAAATAGGACTGGAGGGGAGTGTGAGTGGCTATCTAATCTAACCTCCGTGCTGAGGCAGATGAGCAATAGCTGAAACTTTCTGGCAGAATAGCACAGCCCATACACTGTGATAAACGTGTTTTGAGGGGGTTGTTTGTTTGTTTTAAGATTTTTCTTAGTAGGGCAAAATGATGTTTTCCCAACCGCATGCAAAAAATCCGTGTTCTTAAAACTGCTCATACCACTGGCATGCACTCAACTTTATTTCTGTGTGTACTTATTTGACCATAAGCCAAAACAACATTCAAATTTAATTTTTGTTATGCTGCAAAAGTTGATTCAGGGAAGAAGGAATTAATAAAATTGAACTTTTCTCACCAGGTGTTCCTTGTAGCAGGATTTTGAAAAGTCTATTTTCTGTTTCTGCAGCATCTATTCAGTCACATAGATAGGCACAGAGGGTAGAGGAAAGCAGCAACCATCACTGCTTTTAGCATTTTAAAGGAAACTTTCTGCAGTGAGGAGAACATCCAGGCTAGCAGAATCTACCATTCCCGGAGTGAGCTCCTGCTATGTGTGGCACGTGTGTCTGTCCTTTAATGTATTCAGAGATCAAAATGCTCCGCATTGTAGTATCTGCATTCAACAGATGGAGCATTTGTCAGTATCTGAGAAAAAATCACAGTACAAGCAGTAGCGCGACGGAGGCTGATGCCAGTCTTCAGCTTTACATTTATATACTCATACGGTAAAGATGACACTGCCTTACCCTCCACTTCGGGTGATTTCCTTGGCTTTTACGGCTCAGGAGCTCAGATTTAGAAGGCAGGAGGGGAGCCCGGAACAGATACGGGCTCCTTCGCACGCAGGGAGGGCAGGGCGTGCGATCAAGAGCGGCGCAACCCCGCGTCCCCCC
>VZZY01004045.1:0-16365 GCA_013400335.1 Eurystomus gularis | reverse complement strand
AAAGAAAAAAAAAACCCCCCCCCCCCCCCCCCCCCAAAAGAATTCTCTAAGCCAATGACTAGTTGAAGGTTAAGGACAACACTTGATTGGAAGAATTCAGCATTTACTGTATTTGCTTATACGTGAGCTTTTTCACAGGATCCTTTGAATAGACTTGAATAATGAGGCCAGAAAATACATTCTTTTGACCCGGTCTGGCAGTTCTTAGGTTCCCATGTTCTTTAGTGGCACAGTAATTAAGCTTAGATGCCAAATAGATCTGTTTGCCACTTGCTTCTCTAAGATACAGAAAGATTTAATAGATACTCTTTTCCTGAGATTAATTTGAATGTAGGAGGCTGACAAAAATAGTTCTTTCTTTGTGTGGCAAAGCATAGTATGCCCTGGGAGGAAAGCTTGCAGCTATTGGTATTTCTGCTACTGACTTCAGTGGAACTGTGAACCTAACTTCCACTTTCCTGTTTTCCTCCCTTTCAGCACAGTGCACAACCTCAGGTAACAAAAAATGCACAAATATAGTGCACCAGTTGATAATGTAATGATGTTTGCCATAATACTCTTACATATTGTTTTACATCATGTAGGTTGCTATTCAGTTTCCTTATGATATACACCACAAGTCAAGTGACACCTGAACTTGACAGAAGCAGTAGAAGCATGGTGGAGACATAGCTTTAATTCTACGTTATTGTGCCTTAAATCACCATCTAAAATTCATTAGTTCAATATATACTGTTTCTTGACATCAAAGCAAGGCACAGTGGAACCACTAAAAGGTGTGCATAAATGTTTCTGCAAGAGACATACCACTATTCCACTCATTACTGAAATGACAAATTCTTGTAATTTTTTTCTATTGTTCACTGATAGCTTTTAACCCTCGTTAGAACAAAAGTATAGTTCTGGTGTGAAAGACAAATTTGAGGATGAAACGTGTAGTAACTGTCTTGCATTGTGCCTGAGATCTAGTTCCAGTTGAGGGCAATTACTGTTAAATTGCATTACCTGTCTTTGACTTGGTAATAAGCAGGAAGAGAAATCTAGACAATTTAAATAGCATTAATATGGGGAAAAAGAAAAAAAAAAAGTTTATGAAAGCTCAGGTCTAAAAATGGATTATTATCATTTGTGGTTGTAGCATTTGCCAGAAAAAAAATCTTCCTAAGTAGGCACTTGTGAAGTATAATGTCAAGATTACAGCTAGGGTTTAAGCACACACCTTTTCTAACATTCAGTCCAATATTACTGAAAGAGTTACCATATGCTTTTGACTTCACAGACTTCTGTCCAGTGTCTACTGACCCTTTTCAAACCGCTCTTTAAAGTCAATGTAGCAGTGTAAGTCAGACACAGGTGTACCCAAGTAAAAATACTTTGAGGTGATACATGCGTATGCATGGTATTAATGGGAATCAGACTCCCTAAACAAAGTGTGCTTGCAGGCAGTACTGCAAAATTTTTTTCCCCTAATCTCATAAACAGCAGTTAAGACCAGTTTCACCTAATGAGGTCTGCTATATAAGTGTTTTACTAATACAGAGGAAAGTTCCTTTAAACATAGACATGCATCAGGCTAACAAAGTAGCAACTTTAGATCAGATAGATTCTATAAATTATGCAAGAAAGCATAACAAATTTTCCTATCCTTTCCTCTTTTCTTCTGTTCCCATCCACTGAAATACTTTTTTCTTTTTTTTTAACTTAGAACTCTAACTTGCTCATGTAGCACTGCCTCTAGATTTTATTCTTGATTGCAATTTAGCTATTGTAGTGCTAGCTCACATTTGGTTTGCATATGTAGGAGAGAAAAGTGCATTGCAAAAGCCTCCTCATTTGTCATGGAAAGCTCCATATTTTTGTATTTCACAAATACTTTAAAACAGACCAATGATTTTGAAATTGCAGCGAACACTTGCTCTTTTTGATAGTTTAACTTCTGTTAATTAAATTAGGTGTTCTGCAAAGAGGTTAATTTTTGTTTTCAACCTGACATCTTTTCAAATAATTGAACAGACTAGTTAAGGCACCTAGATGGGACAACAGATGAGCTCAGAATAAACAATGCAGAATCAATTTCAAGCTTCTGAATCAGAGTTGAGAGTTGTTTTCTTCTTAGTTTCAAAACAGATTTATGTTTTATTGTCCCTCTGAGCCCTGTCAGGAAACTGAAAACACATAGCAGTTTCATTAAAGGGCTAAGTTATTCTCATTTTGAAGGACATGTATATACCAGATGTATATTGGAGTAATGATTATGGCCAAAGGGGAATTTTTTGTAACTAATGCTAACAGTGATAACAGTTTTCTTGTTTCTTCTTCCATTTTCTTTCTTTTCCCTCAAAAAAATAGTTAAGTAGGGTGGATATGCATAAATCTTGCATACAATGCCCCTTTGTTAGGAAGGTGCTTTAAAGAAACAACAGATTATGTGATTACCTAATGCTCAGCTAAGTAAGTTCTGCATCCACATTCTTAATTAATACTGTCAGTATGTTAAAGTCAATGTCTGTGTTGTTAATGTAAAACTTACATTTAGCTTTGTACATCCAGGAAAAGCAACTACATTTCAGTTCGTAGGTAAAGTGTAATCCTAGTGTGCACAGCAAGGAAGTCCTTGCAGGTGATAAATAGGAATTTGCTATTTGGCTTTTGATTGGAGATTGTTATGTCACCAGTTCTAATTTAAGGAAACTAATTTCTATACTCATCACTAAAAGGAATACAATTTCAAAGAAGTAATTAATAGTGGGAGAACCAAGAAAATGGCAAAGACATGAAAAGCAGTGAAAGAGGTAGGAATTAGGTTTTTCACTTCTATTGATAATCAAAACTATAGAAGACTACTACCACAACTGCTTGGGAAGAACGGTACCAGTAGAAAAGTAAAAGTTATTTTTCTCAACCTTTAAAAAAATAATTTAAAAGTTAAAAAGCTCCTGAATAACGCAAGATACTAGAGAAATCAATATTTGACACAAACCTTGGTGAAATGTCTCTATTTCTGTCTTTTATAGAATCATAAAATCATAGAATGGTTTGGGTTGGAAGGGAGCCCAAAGATCATCTAGTTCCAGTCCCCCTTCCATGGCAGGGACACCTCCCACTAGACCAGGTTGCTTAAAGCCCCATCCAGCCTGGCCTTGAACACCTCCAGAGATGGAGCATCCACAAGCCCACTGGGCAACCTGTTCCAGTGTCTCACTACCCTCAGAGTGAAGAATTTCCTCCTTTCTGTAACATCTCTGAACAGTTCCATTACTGACCACCTAAATACAGTTAGTCAGAGTTTTTAACTGCAGTTAGCAAATCAGGAATATATTATTTCAATGGCTGTTTCATCTTTGCTTCATCTTCATCTAAGCCCATAGACCTTCTATTCACATCTGCCAGGTTCTTGACTCTCCAGCATCCAAAAGTCCCGGGGCTTACAGATTCCACAGCTTCAGACTCAGCCTCATCAGACAGCTTGCCCTGAAGCAGGGACTCCATTCCTTTTCTCAGGGAATTTTGAAATGACTGGTATTTGTTCTGAACTGGGGAGGAGCATCTAGTTAACCACAGGCATCCACCTTGGATTCCAGTACTGGGAATTTATCCAGTGGGTTTGACTCATTGTCCTGATTTACACCTGTGAATTTATATTATAATAATTTCCATCTGTGTTTTTGTTTGCACCTGTGCAGAATGACTATGAAATGCTACCATTCTGGTTTGGTAGCTGTTTAGTTTGTCATTGTGTAAATCTACCTGGGAGGTAAGGCTATGGAGAAGCAGACTTGGTGTGTTTAATAAATGAGTTGTCCTAATTTCTGCACTCTCTAATTATTGTCTAAAAGTTGAAACAATGAAAAGTACTTCAAACACACAAACTTGTTCCTTCCAAAATGTTTGAATATCACACATTATTACTAAAAAAAGAAAATTGCAACATGTTAAATAGTGAGTATTTGTATTTTCAGATTAACAGAGCAAAACTTCCTTACTGGAAAATGACCCTGCTGAATGTCTGCAATCTTGTCAACAACATAAACAACCAAGTAGGGGAAACAGTAGAGGTAGATGAAGAGGATCTTGTTTCAGGAAGACAGTTGCCTGCTGCTCTGGATGGCTTCAGCTTGGAAGCAGTGCTGACAGTATATCAACTCCAAAAAGTTTGCCATAGCAGAGCCTTTCAGCATTGGGAGGTAAAACTAATTGTCACAAATGCATGTTTCAACTGCTATTAAACTCTCAGGCACTTTTTGTAGTGATGTTTTAAAATCCATATCCTTGTGACCCTCATCACATTGTCTGAGCTTTCCCTCCCTTTTTTGTATTCTTTAATACCTCTAATATGACTCTCACTGAAAGAGTTTTGAATCAATGTAGTTTCTGTCAAGCTGAGTGTCTGTTTTTTATAACGACCCACGGATAAATGAGAAGTATTCTTAACTAGATACTTTCTCCACTCTTTGTAGCCATTCCAAGGAACAGAACAAACTCATTCGATACCAGAATGCAAAATTAATATCTGCTTAAGAGACATGATGCAGATTTATTGAGGCATAGCCAAATATAGGCAGAGTTTCTGAAAACCCTTTTAAGACCCTAAAGCATAGTTTGCTTTAGATTCAAAATGCATGGTCGCATGCCCATGTGTACATGTAATTTTACAAGGTACTCTGAGCTTTTTGTCATTGCTAGGAAACTGGTAGCAAGGGAGCTCTTGCTTTTCACTTCCCCACACCTAAAGAGAGCCCTGGAGATGACATTGTGATTTTCTGAGGATTGCTGCTCTTAAATTGTGATTGTTTATAGTCCATTTGTGATATTTATCTTAGTGCAATGATCGTGAAGAGGCACACTGGGCACAATCCATTTCTGTTGTTATATATTACACTAAAAGCTGCTTTGCGTAGCAAAAAAAGATCTCTCAGCGTAGCTACCTACTTTCTAGTAAACCGAATTTCTTCAGCTATTGTGGTCAATCTCCCTGAATTTTGATCCTCTTTTGTTTGCTGAATCACAGCTCTATATTTGCAAGCTTATTGTCAGTCCTTCATAGTAGCTGACATGGTCTGTACAAAAGACTGTAACATCTTTGAGAACCAGAGTTTTCTGAGGACTCTCTTCATCAGTACTTTTGTCCCTGAAATGGAACTACCATAGAACGGACCATATGCAATAGCCCATATGACTTAATCACTGTTCCTTACTTTGCAGTTTCATCACCTCCTGTGGTGGTTGGGAATTCACTCCTAACAGTACTGCATGTGAAATTGAAAAAAAAAAATTCCTCTCTCAGCTTAGGAACACAGTTATGCAGTGCAGAAGTTTATAAGACACAGTAAAAGACGGGATAGAGCCAGAGGGAGAAGGATTGAAGAAGGCTTGAAATAAACAATTTATGTAATGAAAGAAGTTCTTGTGATCTTATTCATCCAGGATTGACTGCAAAGTCTGTTAAAACCATGAGAGTCTTTCCATTCATTTCAACAGAATTTAGATGAACACACATTTATTAAGTAATTAAGTGAGTAACAAGAGTTTGATTGCTTAGGGAAATACTGAGGTGAGTATAAAAATGTTTTCAGTTTAATGCCTTTCAGCTAGACAGTAGGACTGTACTTGACCATCGAAGAAAATGGATGAGATCTTAATAGATAAAGCAAGATTGATTCTGTAACGAAACACTTCAAAAATGCCAAGTGAAACTCAAAACACAGTTATGTAAGAAATGTTGACTGACGGAATTTTGGCTTTCTTGAGCTTTATTTTTCTCCTTACTTGTTTATTACACATGTTGATTTTATAGCTCTAGGAAGTTGCAGATAAAAATGTTGCTCAAAAGCAAAAACCAGCAAGCAGTGGGTATTTTAGGAGGTGTTTAACCTAAAAGAGTGATTACAGAGTGACAATCATTAGGAAGTTTTCAGTCAATTCGTGTTTTAGTCCAAGGAAGACATAGCAGATTTTTCCTTTTGTCAAAACCAATGATCTTCTGAACCAATCTCTTTTGATTCAGTGGAATTTAAATATCACATCTGTAGGATTCAGCTCATCTTAAGGCTGATCTTCGTTTTGTGTCTTGAATTTGGGGTGCTTTTTTTCTTCACTTTTTAAATTTTTTTTATAAAGCCACAGCTATTACATTAAAGATTTTTCTTGGTGGCAGATGTTAAAATAAATTTTTAGAAAACTTTCTAGGAACTGATAATCTTCATTACCAAAAAAAAGCTGACATAATTGTGTCTCTTCTTGCATGCTACAGTTACTTCAGCAAGATGGTTTTGATCTAGAGAACTCAAGCCAAGACAAGGAAATAATGAAAAGAAAAAATCCCTACATTCTGAAACGGCAGCTACATGTGAACAAAGCTAGAAGGCCATACATACTCAAGAGAAGTTCATATTACTGATGCTGCAGAAGAAAACAATGTATATTTAGTTTATAGGTAACTGTGCGTTATGGTTATCTTATTTAAATCTAAAATCATACTTGTGTGAAAATATACTATGGAAAATCATCAAGATGATAACATAACTGTGTCTTTTTTGCCATTGCTGTTTCTTGATTGTGATTTTTTTCCTACTTGAGATTAATTGGACTAATACATTTGCAAATAAATCTAGTTTCTAAGCATGATGTATTGTACAAAACAGATTTCAACATTTTTCCAACAATATTGTAGTTTTTTCCTATTTTGCAAAGCACACCAACTTACACCAAGTAAATTGATATTGTCCATAAATCCTACTGAGAATCTTCACAATTTCTTAATGCAACACCTCAAACATACTTATGCTTGCAAATTTTTATATAATGCACTTGTCAGAACTGTCACAATATTTTATATATTGGCCAGTTTAATTTATTAGAGATTAGGTCTAAGGAAGAAGGAAATACTATCAGCTACCTTTAAATGGTATTTTCAAAATTTGTATTTTAAATAGCCTGCTTATAAAGGAATTTTAAGTTTTTGACTCTTAACTTGCCGCTGAAGAGTCATAAGTTAAGAAAACAATACATAAATAAGACATTAACAAAGTGTGCTAGTGACAGCAAACCCAGATGTGCTTCAGAGTCTTGTGTATTAGCCACTAAATAAGAAAAACAGTTTATTAAATCAGTGAAATAATTTACAGTGTTTACCAAATCTATGAATGCTCAGGAAAAAAAAATAAAGATAAAAAATAAAAGCTGGTTCATGCTCCTGTGCCATCACTGTTAAACTGGAAATACTAATCTGGTTATACAAGCAACTTGGGAGAAATACTTGAAAGAAAAATTAAAATTAGAGCATCTTAAACTTACAATTAAAAGGCATTTCCTTTCCCTCCCTCTACAAATTTGTAATGACAACAGGCAGTTTCAGGGGTTAAAGACAGTCTTGGAAGCTGATGGAGAGCGAAGCTCCCAGCATGGGAAAAACAGTTTTCAAGCTGTGAGGAATGAAGTGCCACCTGAAATTTAGATGTTTTCCAGCTCTGTGTCTGTGATGTGCGTATGAGACTCAGGATCTCAATAATCCTGGGTTCCAGTCTGGAGGAAAACAGTCTGAAAAAACTGGGGGTCACAACAACAGCCAAAACAGAGGAATAGTCCAAGACATATGGAGCCTGTATGCTCAGACCAGGAGGCAAAAATGGGACAGACTGCTTTTGAAAATCTACTTGTTTTCTGTTTGAGGTATTTTCTCAAAGCAATGCTGTTTCAACAAATTGCCAGAATTTTCAGGTCAGATTTTCTGACTATTATTAAAGATATAAAAGGATATGCATACAAAAAACCCCATACCCGCACCAATGCTTATACCAGCATTATTACATGGGAAGGGATTTTTTTTTACAGTAAAATATATTTTTGCTATATTAATTATATTTCCTTTTCTCACAGCAAATATTATTAATCAGTTTATTCAATAGCCACTAAATGTATGCACTCAGAAGATACAGCTGAGGATACATTAATTACTGTAATAGTCATTATGACTTGAATTCAGCAAAGCACTTAAGTACATTTGGTCTCAATATTTTAAATGCTTAATGTGCTTAAGGGCTTTGCTTAAATAAGGTTCCAGTAGATTCATACCCTTTATTGTTTTATGAACTTGTCATAGAATTAGACTGAAGGCACAGTATGCTTTCAAGTGGCTAAGAAACATCCCTCTTTCCAACAAAGCTACAAGCTCACTGGTCCTATTATGGACACTTTACATTCTAAATGACTTGTTGGTCTGAAATAGCAAAGCAGAACGAGTTTGTTCCGAAATTCACTGCTCGCAATATATGAGGAGAAAAGAAAAGAAACCTCAGATCACTATTTCATGGAGAACACAGAAGAATAAGATAAAAAGAAATGGATTGCTGTGATATTTTTCTCATGTTCAGCTTAAAAGTACAAAAGTTAAAAAAAATGTAGGGTAAGGTACTGTGGTTTTCATCTGACAGAGAATGTTAAAATTTTAAAGAACAACACCCTTCCATGTTTCGTTTTGGAGGTGATTTAGATATTCAGGGTGATGGCAGAGGACCTCAAATGATGTTAACTGTTCCACCCTCATCTTACGCTCCACACTCAAGTGGGACTTACCCTGTGACTGTGAACTTATTCCTCGCAGTGCAGAGTTAACAAATCAGCCAGACAGACTGGCTGAAAATGGCTTAAAGTAACCCATTTCCTTTCAGCATGTTGTGAATCCACACACAGTGGGCTGTGTGTCACTGGAGGAGGCAGAGCTTAAGGTACGGCAGGAGATAGCTTGTTCAGTTGTTCCCTAGCCTCTAATGGAGGTTGAACACTGGTTGAGCTGTTAGAGGAATGTCATCCAGAGTGAGAAACAGTCCTAACTAGATGAGGAAACAATATCCATATTTGTAACATGGTCAGTAAAGATACAAAAGCCAATGCTGGCATTTTGTCTTATTGGTCACTGGTGAAAAGCAGCTCTAAAATGTTAGAAAACACACTTAAAACATAGATTAAGCCAGTTGTACTGAGCTGTTAAGGGGTATTTTGATGTCTGGGGGACTCTTATTTTCTTGAAATCTCCTCTCAATTCTAGCTGTTGCTACCTCCTGGTGACCTCACTGCTGTGGAACTGTAGAATTTCTTTAACTCTCCTTTTTGGATGACGGAAGCAGAAAAATAGGCAGGCTTAATGCATATTTGTTGCTACTTCACACATTTGTTCAGCAGGGTACTCAGAGTACCTGCCTTGGCCCTAGCTGTGCATTGCCTGCAAAATCAATGCTGTATTTGCAGCAGCAATGGGTGCTGAATGGAGTTCAAGCCAGAGGAGGCCCTCCAGAATGTAAAGATTTGTAAATTCAGACAATTTTTCTTTTTTTTTCAGCTCATAATTGCCTTAAGTTTAAAAATGTTGTTTTGAAGACCATTAACTCAGATTGCTACCTTGGCTTAAGGAACTGGCTCTTGGTATGGACAGTTTTGTTTTATAAAGGCAATTACTGAGAGATTTGCTGTCTTTGTCTCCACAGAGGAGCACATTTTTCCTACATTGCTGATGTTTTTATGAAGTTCATCAGTGACCATTTATACTAATTATTCAGAAACTTTATACTTAATTATTTCTCATACTCCTAAAATTCTGGATATTGTCATACAGAGAAATTTCAGAATCCTCTCAGTTATTTCTGATGTAGAATTAAATGTAGCTGATATTTAATTTGATATTTAATTTAATATATTTTCAGCAGTCATCCTCCGTAATATTACAAATGGCCTGTAGAAGAAAAGTAAAACATAGAGAAATGAATAATTTTATTATCTCTGAAGCATATATTTGTTAGTTCTTCTTTAAAAGAAATATTGTAAAAGAATAGCTACTGTTCTCAAGGTTAAATGTAGTGATAAAATAAGTCTTTGGCTTTCTAGAATCTTGCTTGTGGAATATTATAAAATTTGCTGTTTCTATCTTTTCTGTTACAACTCTAAACATTGTTCAGTATTTTAGGTAAGACTTTAATGTGTGAACAGAGTGGACGAAATGTGGCATTTGCAGATTAAAAGAGATTTAATTTTGCGATATATGATGGTGGCTATGCCTCATACCCTACTCTTAACTAGCACACAATGGAGACATGATAATTTGGTCTTGATCTTTATTCTTTTTCCCCAAGATTCATTATCAGTTTGCACTATGCAGTATCAAATTGAAGATGTAAGCCATGACTATAATACTTGAGTGTAGGAGGACAGAAAGAGGAACAAGTTCTTCTGAACTTCCCTAAGGTTCCAGACTGATCATTGATGTTCTCCACATCCAAAATACTGGACAGACTGAATGCAGTCATAAAACAAGAACCTGCAAAATAAAGTATACTGACTTGTGTGGCATAATGAGAGTCAGAACTTGTACATTGCTATCCAGAAAGTAAAGAAAGTGGAGGGAGGAACTGATCTTCACAAGGAACCTAGGAAATGAGATTTTCGTTGCTACTAAATTCAAGCATTCAAAAGTCATGAGTGAGGTTGCAAAAACCTGCAGGTAGGTAGATAGATACATACGTACATAAATAGCCCTGACATTTACATAAAGTAATAAGTAGACATAAAATGATCTTTATTTCCCTCCATTTACTGGACTGCCAGGGAGCATCTGAATTACATTTTTAAGCTTTATCAACAAGAGGAACTAAACCATATTTGGTTTTGTTCATTGCTACTGAAGATTGACATTCTCATCCAATCTCTTGAATCCAGCAGGTGTCACATTAAGACACACACAAAAGCACAATGTTGATGATTGGATTTCAAAACCAGTTAGATCCAGGATACTTGGATCTGACAGACCCAGTAATCAGACAGTGAACTAGTAAAAGCTTTGTGGTACCCCATTAGCAGGCAAGCTTTGGCTGGCCAAACAACTCCTCTAAGGTGATAATATGGGGAAACAGCATGAGAGCCACCCAGGAACTTTTGGAGGGGTATCCGAAGAAATAAAGACTTCAGGACTGTTAGTTGCCCAGCTAAGATTTGCTTTTTAAAAGTAGATGAGAGTGTATAGCTGTTGTCCCAGGAGACTCCTAACATTCCCTCATATAGAGAGAAAAGATGGGACTATACGTAACTGAACTTGAATTACCAAGGAATAGCACTTGTCTGTTTGAGTTCCCGGTGGGTCAAGTAACAGTCTATTTTGGCCCAAAAGTTACAATGCAATATTAGCCTGGAACAATTTTCTTTCTTACTCCTGAAGTTTGGTTGGAGGAAACATTTTCCAGGATGTGTTTGTCTTATGTGTACATAAGAGGCTTCTTGGATAGTCTACACATTGCTTTCATAAATGACTGCGAGCAGCCTGAGGACCTCTGTCCAGCGGTAGTGTCTAAGCTGCTTAACAAAGTATTAACAGTGTGTGAATGAAAAACTGCTGAGTTTCTACATCAGTGAATCTGGTCTTGACGATAGACTGGAAACATCCTAAAAGACAATCATGACACCATTATTGCAGGTTTTTTCTGCTTTTCTTATTTAAAAATCCAAGCTGCATAATAGGTTTTTGTAATCCAATATTTTAGAATTTAAGATTTTTTTCCCCCTATAAATATATAACTCAAGGTCTAAAATAAATGTGTACACTGAAAAGAAAAAAGAAGAAAAGAAAGAACTAGTATGTGCTATATTGTGCATTATTTTTATGAAGACAGTTGTCACACAGCAGTATGACTTGGGAATAATTTTGTCTGGAATAAATGGTGTGGTTCCTCCAAGATTTTTTTTTTTTAAACCATATTGTTTGTATGTGGTGAAGACAACTGTTCCTAGAATCTAGTATTTTAAGGCTTTTTATTAGGATGCAAAAACCAATTTTCCTTATTCCTGATTCCTTATGGTTAAAAACTAAAAAAAAAAAATAAAGACTTCCTATTTTATAGCAGGTATAAGAAAGGTCTTCAAAATAGTTTACTTAATGGATGCATGAATGGAAACTCATGGTTATTTTTGTGTACTAACAAATCCTTAGGGTAGCTGTATAACCCATATACTGCAGTTGTTGTTGTGTTTTGGTATCTTACTTAACGATCTTTTAAATAAAGAGCTGTTTGGAACAGACAGTATGCCTTTTGTTCTGTTCAGAAAGAAGGAATCAAAACTGTAACACCACATGGAGCAAAGGTATATATGTATATACCCACAGATGAAGAGTTTATTCAAATTATTCTGAATTTTACAGCAATAAAGTATAACTTATGGGAATATGTAACTGCAGAATATAATGGTGCCATGGTGATTTTGCTGTTTGCTGCAGAAACAGACAATAAGGACAAATTTCTAAATGATTGTCTTTAATATGCAGAAGGCACTGAAGTACTAAGATTGCATCTGCTTTTGAAGCTGAAATCCTTGGTGAATACTTAACTTTCATTCTCCTCAAAAGTTTCCATTTTCTGAAGGCAGTTTTTTTCATTACAGTGGAGTTAAGAGTTGCTATTCCAAGACTCTGCCTGTGGAGAATGAGGGAGTTATGAACTTTATAATTTGGGGTTTTTAAATAAATATTAAATGTACCTGCACTTTACCTTTGTGGTTTTACTGATTTCTCTGTTAGAGAATTGAACTGAAAGGGGCTGTAAGGGAACAAGCAAATGGGAAAATGCAAGCGGATAAGGGTCTTAATGAGAAAATATGGGAAGATATTGATTGGGTATTTCTTTTGTCTGGCTGCAATCAAAGAGTGTCAGAGGTGGCTGAGACATGGGTTATGTGTACTTGGAGGGAGGGAGAAAGAAAGAGGAAAGTCAGGGAGAAAGAACAGAAGGCAATCCAATACTGAGTTAAGTCTTTCTAGGTTGGTGTTAGTGTAGGACAGAAGCGTACATTGGCTGTATGAAATAAAAGATACAGGATATTCTGAAAAAAACAAAAGGAAGTTCCCAGCAAAGGATAGTAAGGGCGACCACATGGTTCCCATTCCCAAAACTTCCCTTGCATCAATAAAAGCAGCTTGAAACTGTTAGGTTTCAAATTGAGAGTTTTTAAGCTGAAACTGGAACAACTAAAGAAAGCTGATCAGGAAAAGGAAAAAGTGGGTGGCAAAGGTCAGGAATGACACAAATCAGAGTCAGTTTAATCATTCAGTAAGCTGTGGAGAGCCAGGAATATCAGTACTGAGTAGGGCAGAAATATAGATTGCTGTTAATAGTGTGGGGTTATCAACGCCAAGCTGCCCAGGTTTCAGAAGTCTTCTGGTTTACATCTGTGTCTCAAGCAAATTAGCACCATTTTCTCACACTGGTCTCTGAATCAGAAGCCACAGTGGCATCCATGCAGAAGGCAAGAAACATCTTTTAAGAGCTATGAAAAAGAACAGAAGAAAGTGTAGCTCCAAGGAGAAGGTCTTAGCATAAAGCAGAAACTTATTTCATTCTTGAAAGGTAGCTAGAAACTTACATTTGTAGGTGTGTATACATTGATAGATCATATATTGCTTGTCTTCTCTACTTTGTATACTTTTCTCTGTTTAATTTTTCTGTTCACTGTGGTAGAACCATTTATTACAACTTATGAAAGTATTAAAAAAAGAAATAATCTTTAGGAATTTAATTATTAACGTGTCTTGATTTTTTCCATTTCTGATCTACTCATTCTCATCCACCATAGCACTAATACCTTGTCCTACTAAAAATTCCTGTGCTGTTACATAATTTGATTCACTTAGCAAGTTCCCTGATAGGGCTGAATCAGATATTAGTGAAATAAAAATAAATTACATAAAGTACATTTAGTATGTACTAAAAAAATTATCAGAGAACAAGTCATATGTGAACTGAATTTTATCCCATTTCACATGTATCCTTTTAAATTTTCCATTGAAAGCCTCAAAGTCTACTAAAATTACATTAGTCTGTAGTCACACATATTATTTTTTTCCCCACTAGTTTTTAAATACATATTTGTTATTTTCTTTTTGTATCATCTTTGTATTATATTATTAAAACCACTATCTGCAGCTTCAGAATTCAGATCTGTTGCTTTGAATGTTGGCACAGAGCTTACTCAGAACCCTGACTCGATCCTCTGTACAGTTCATGCTCTGATAATCTTTGGAAGTGTAGCAAAACATTCCTTTTCAGAAAAGTGACACTCAGCTAGCCATCTCTTTACGTATTTTACACTTCTAAAGAAAAAAAGACAGACAAAAAGACTTTAAAGCAATTTCCCATTCCAAAAAAGAGTTTTGAACTCTGGAAAGGAAATTAGAAAGTAATTTTGTATAGGCTTCATTATTGCTCAAGATTGCATATGGTAACAACTCAGGTTTTATGATTTTTCTACATAATAAGATATTCTGAGTGCTAGAGATATCTAAAACTATTATCTAACACTAACATCTGACACTATCTAACAATAGCACAGAGAAGATTATGCTTTAGGGAAAATTGACCTTTTTTAGAGGGTTCAAATATTATCTGTTTCCCACTTTCTTCTTTCTGTCTAAGTAAATACTAATTACTAAATTAAAGTAAGGAAATTACTCTTTGACCAGTCTAAGCAATATCCTTTTGAAATATTTGTGTATTATTTAGGACAAAGAAGAAATCCAGGAACTATTCTAATGCAAACTGTGCCTAAGTAACAAAAACTTGACTGAAATATTGCTGGACATGGACTAAGTTAACTTGAATAGAATAAATTTAGTTTTTTGTAATATTTTTTCTTAGGTAGTTTTGATCTTTTTTTCTCTGTATTTCCATTCTCAGTCCATTCTATTCTGTTTACTCCAAAGGGCCCTGGTTTGTTGCTCTGGTTGAGATAGAATGCTCTTATAATTGGAGGGAATAGAGAAGGTCATATGAGGGTGTGTGGTTGCGTTAAGGGTTGTGTCCCAGTCCCTTCACTTTAGCAAAATATGCAAGACTTCAGGGTTCAAGCCTGCATGATTTCTGCATGGCCCTCACTCTAAATCAGGTTTTATCAAATATTAATAATACAGAAAAAGAACAGTAAAATATTTGTGGAGAACCCACTCCCTGCATACAGAAAATGAAATGATCTGGGATTGGACTTCATGGAAAAAAGTCAGTAAGCTTACATTTCTGAAAACTGTGTTCTCATGTCCTTTGGGGGGGAAAAAATACCTATCAGAAATATTTGAATCTCTGTGAAACTTCTCCTTCAGTGTAAGATTAAGGAGTGGTATTGGGAATTATAGCTTTTATCAGACAGGCTTCACTAATAAAAGTTTAGAGAGAAACACCAGAAATGTATATTTTCTTAAAGAAAGTTATCTGGAACTGGTCTTAGCAAAAATTAGATTTTTTTTTTCATAAACCTAGTGTAATAGTGACAAATCATAGAAAGGTTTGGATTAGAAGGGACCTTAAAGATCATCTAGTTCCAAACTCTCTGCCATGGGCAGGGACACCTCCTGCTAGACCAGGTTGCTCAAAGCCCCATCCAACCTAGTCTTGAGCACCTCAAGTGTTGGGCATACACAAGCTCCCTAGGCAACCTGTTCCAGTGTCTCACCACCCTCATAGTGAAGAATTTCTTCCTAATTTCTAATCTAAATCTACTGTCTTCCAGTTTAAAACCATTACCCCTCCTCCTATCACTACAAGCCCTCGTGAAAAGTCCCTCCCCAGCTATTCTTGTAGGCCACCTTCAGATACTGGAAGGCTGCAATGAGGTCTGCCCAGAGTCTTCTCTTCTCCATGCTGAACAACCCCAAATCTCTCAGCCTGTTCTTGTAGGAGAGGTGTTCCAGCCCTCTGATGATCTTTGTGGACCTCCTCTGGACATGCTCCAACAGGTCTATGCCCCTCCCATTAGACAGTCTGCTTCAATGCATGGTTTTCTGACCTGGTCCTGAAATCCATTTTTCTGTGACCTGGATGGATATAGATTATAAACAAGATCTCTTCTGAGCATTCAACAAAGCAGAAGGCAAAAGAAGACATGCTGTGCTAAAATATTTTTGATGCCTTATTAGCAGCTTTCAGTAGTGTGTGAAGAAACATAATGTGCTATTTGCACCACTTTCCAAGGCATATCTTCATGTGAAAGAAGGAGCTGACATACTGTGAAAAGTAAAGTCTTTATTTAGATAGAGTGAGTGTTAAAACATCTGAAGCATGGTGCTTGTAGACCTGATTTCTGTTCACTTAAGCACTTCAGTGCTTTTCTGCTACAAGTACATCTGCCCCTTTGAGGATACTGAAAGTCTCTTTGACTCATCTTCCTTAGCCAAACTTTTACCAAGAAAGTGTGGTTGGCAACAGATGTGAAAGGATTGCTCATATTCACCATTATAGTTATTAATTGAGACCGATAATAGAGAAAGCTAAGGCTTGCTAAAACAATACAGTTTTGTATGACCAGTTGAAAGGGTTTGGGGAGCCAGGAAATATATATTTTTAT
>VZZY01004044.1:0-11215 GCA_013400335.1 Eurystomus gularis | reverse complement strand
TTCCAGCCCTTCAAGGAGTTAGTTGATAGAACTCCCTGGGAAACGTTCCTCAGGGGTAAGGGAGCAGAACAGAGCTGGCAGATCTTTAAGGATGCTTTCCATAGAGCTCGAGAGCTTGTGATCCCCATGTGTAAGAAATCAAGCAAGGAAGGCAAGAGACCAGCATGGCTGAGTCAAGACCTGCTGGTCAAACTAAAAGGCAAAAACTGCCCAGGCAGTTCAAGCAGGGACAGGTATCCTGGGGAGAGTATAGCAACGCTACCCGGTTGTGTACGGGTGAGGTCAGGAAGGCCAGGGCATGGCTGGAGCTGGATGTGAAGAATAACAAGAAGAGCTTTTACAGATATGTCAATCAGAAAACGAAGGTTAAAGAAAGCATACACTCTACCTCCCCACCCCCGCCCTGATGAGCAAGAATGGCAAACTAGTAACAACAGACAAGAAGGCTGAGGTTCTCAACAACTTTTTTGCCTCAGTCTTCACTGGCAGCCTTNACTTTTTTGCCTCAGTCTTCACTGGCAGCCTTTCTCCTCACACCTCCCAGGTTGAAGGACCAGAAGATGGGAACCATGGGGACAAAGTTCCTCCCACTGTAATTGAAGACAAGGTTCATAACCACCTGAGGAACCTGAATATACATAAGTCTATGGGACTTGACAAGATCCATCCCAGAGTCCTCAGGGAATTGGCTGGTATAGTTGCCAGGCCACTCTCCATTATATTTGAGAAGTCATGGCAGTAAGGAGAAGTCCCTGGTGACTGGAAGAAAGGAAACATTACACCCATTTTTAGAAAGGGTAGAAAGAAGGACCCCTGAAACTACTGACCTGTCAGCCTCACCTCTGAGTCTGGCAAGATCATGGAACAGGTCCCCTTAGAAGCTCTGATAAGGCACATGGAGTACAGGGAGTTGATTTGAGACAGCCAGCATGGCTTTATTAAGGGCAGGTCCTGTGTAAACAACCTAGCGGCCTTTAACAATGGAGTGACTACATCAGTGGACAAGGGAAGAGCTACAGATGTTGTCTATCTGGATTTCTGTAAGGCCTTTGACAATGGTCCCCCACAATATCCTCTCTGAACTGGAGAGATATGGATACAATGGGTGGACTGTTCAATGGGTAAGGAATTGGCTGGATGGTTGCATCCAGAGGGCAGTGGCCAATGGATCATGTGGTGGTTTAATCCCTGCCGGGAGCCAAGCCACATGGCTGCTGCCACTGCCCCTCCCCCCCACCTCTCAGACAATGGGGTTTAAAATGTCTTTTAAGTTGAGATAAGGAGAATTTAATACAATAACACACAAGAAACAATCAGAACAACAACAGTGAGAAAAACAAGGTACAAAACAAGCGATAATATGCGGGTAAACAGGTGGCCCCCGGACCCCACCAGATGCTGGAAGCCTCTCAGAACCTGGCCCTCACCCTATGGAATAGCTTTGGCTTTCTGCACAGGAAAATTAACCCTGTCCTGGCCAAATCAGGACAGATCTATGTCCAAGTGGAGATGGGTGACAAGTGGTGTTCTTCAGGGGTCCATACAGGGACCACTGCTATTTAATATCTTTATCAATGATCTAGACAGTGGGGTTGAGTGCACCCTCAGTGAGTTTGCAGATGACACCAAGCTGAGTGGTGCAGTTGACATGCCAGAGGGACCTAGACAAGCTTAAGAAGTGGGTCCATGTGAACTTCATGAGGTTCAACAAGGCCAAGTGCAAGGTCCTGCACCTGGGTCGGGACAATCCTCTCTACCAGTACAGGCTGGGGGATGATGTGAAAGAGAGCAGCCCTGCAGAGAGGGACTTGGGGGTACTGGTGGACAAAAAGCCAGATATGAGCCAACAATGCACACTTGCAGCTCAGAAGGCCAATCGCATCCTGGGCTGCATCAAAAGGAGTGTAGCCAGCAGATTGAGAGAGGCGATTCTGCCCCTCTACTCTGCTCTGGTGAGACCTCACCTGGAGTACTGCGTCCAGCTCTGGAACCCTCAACACAAGAAGGACATGGACCTGATGGAGCAGGTCCAGAGGAGGGCCACAAAACCAATCAGACGGCTGGAGAACCTCTCCTGTGAAGACAGGCTGAGAGAGTTGGGGTTGTTCAGCCTGGAGAAGAGAAGACTCTAAGGAGACCTTATAGGCCTTCCAGTACCTGAAGGGGGGCTACGAGAAAGCTGGGGAGGGACTGTTTACAAGGGCATGTAGTGATAGGATGAGGGGCAATGGTTTTAAACCAGACAAAGGTAGATTTAGATTAGACATTAGGAAGAAGTTCTTTCTTATGAGGGTGGTGGAACACTGGAAGAGGTTGCCCAGAGAGGTGGTGGAAGCCCCATCCCTGGAGACGTTCAAGGCCAGGCTTGATGGGAATCTGAGCGACCTGATCTAGTTAGAGGCACCCTTGATGACTGCAGGTGGATTGGACTAGATGATCTGGGAAGGTCCCTTCCAACCCAATGTGTTCTATGGTTCTATGATTCTTAGTAGCTAGAATAGTGCTGTGTTTTGGATTCAGTATGAGAATTGGTATGAGAAGAATGTTGATGTTATACTGTTTCATCTGCTAATAAATCAAAGACTTTTCAAATTCCTGTATCTTGCTAGTGTGCAGGTGCACAGGAAGCTGGGAGGGAGCATAGCCAGAGCAACGGACCAAAACTGGCCAATGAATTATTCCGTATCATATGTCATGGCCAATATATAGATGAGGGTGGCCCAGGAAGCTGTCGCTCTTCTGGTATTGTGGTTTCAAGATTTTGTCGCCTCTGGGATTGCTAGCTAAGAATGGGCTGGGCATTGGTCTGCGAGTAGTGAACAATTGCATTATGCAGCAATTGTTTTTATACTCTGTTACTACTGTCATTATCATTATTATTTTATTTCAATTATTAGCTAGTTTTTATCTCAGCCTATGAATCTCTGTACTTTTATCACCCAATTCACAGAATCACAGAACGTTAGAGATTGGAAGGGACCTCGAAAGATCACCTGCATCTGGCTGCAATCCCCCCACCCAGAGCAGGATCACCTAGATCAGGTCACACAGGAACCTGTCCAGCAACCCTTATCCCCTGGGGCAGGTGAGCAGCTGAGGGTGAAGGTTCAAACCACAACATTCATATGAGCAATTTTCTAGAAAATTGTACATATTTATCTTTTTAAGTATAACTTTGCTACTTTGGAAGCTCATCCACATCGGGGTGGGTGTTAATCAAGTATTGCATATGCCTTTGGAGGTGATTTCTGCATCTCTGCCCTAGTCATGGATGATGTCTTTTGGGTTCAACCTTGCAGATCTGGGCTTGCAAATGTTCACTTGAGTGGGTTGGTTGGATAACTTAGTGACCAGTTTACTGATCTGGGGTGCAGAAGGGCTTGAACTGATTCAAGCAGAGCAGTAGGATTCAAAGGAGTAAAAAGGAGTAAATGGTAACTTCAGCCTGGTCAGCCTGATTTCCCTGGACACTGCCTGCCATCAATAATGAGATGAGCTTTTCTAAGAGACTGCATTCAAGTCTTAAGCAGAGCACTTCCCAGCAGTGCTGTAGGGTCAGGTCTCTCAGAGCTTTGGCTGCAGAGGGAGCTGCTGCATAGCCAGAAGTCAGTAACAATATCTTTTGGGTTTAACTAGAACCAGGACATCTTGGTGTCTGTTAAATGATTCTAGGTTTACTTTTTTCTGTTAACCTGCTTTACTGTCTTGCTTTGTTAATTTGACTTGCTTCAGGGCTAATTTATTGCACTTCTGTTGGATTAATTGATTTGTTTCTTACCGATTGAATTGTTACCTGCTTGCACTGCTTGCAGTGACAATTTCATGGAGCGCTGCATGAGCCAATCTGTTCTTCTTGATTGCCTGCATTTTGATTAGAGGTACACCATCTCCTACGCTGATGGTGTAAGTGTTCAGATGCCTTGTGTAAAAGGACTGCTGCTTCTATGGAAAGATGAAAGTCAAAACTCATCTGTTGCCTGAGAACAAGTTAAACCCTTCTCAGCCATTTCAATCAGAAGGTGGGGTTGGAAAAACCCTAAATATTTCATAGATTAACAGCAGCCCCAGGGCAGAAGCAGTATACCATTTATCTAGGATATCAGTGGGGGACAAAGTTCCTTGTTTGCTTCAAGTCTCTGGTTCCCCAGATTTTTTTCTTTATATTTCCATTCCTATTGAGTTCAACAGTTCATCCTTTAGATTATCCTTTCTCAGGCTGAGAAGTTGAGATTCATCTCAAGTTGACTTGGATACCTTGTCCTAACTTTTATCTCCCACAATGAGATAAGCTTGCCCTCTAGGTTATGACTGAGGCAGGATCTGAACAGGGCAGATGCTATCTTATCTTTTTCCATATTTTCTTAATAGTGTAAGCTTGAAGGGAGACGCTTAATCTCCAAGAATTCATGAGAGCATGACAGCACTGTGGAAGTGTGGAAGCTGTTGTGTAACAATTGCAATGTGACAGGAAACCTGGGACAGAGAGGGCTGGTCTGCTCCTCAGCAGGGAGACCCAGAAGTAGATGAGTCTGTTAGGCTTTCTGCTGTAGGAGAAACAGGAAGTGTGGTTTCCTGCACCTCAGGCTGGGGGAGAGGATGAAGTCAGCAGTACCCAGACTGGGAGGTACTGCCTGCTGGTGGATAAGGTTTAGCTGACTCTTACTGCCCTGTCTCCCATTATTATCTCAATTCCAGCATTCTGTGGCTCGTCACAGCCCCCAGCACCTCTTCTGTATTTTCATCTGAGCTCGTTCTTCTGTGTTACTTGTGAAAACTTAAGCAAAAAACCAAAAAAGGGGATTTTTACTAGTAGTTCTGTGGAATTGCCTTTGGCGACACGTGTTTAGGGTATGTAAGTGACTTAGGGATCTCCAGGGCTAGCACAGGGATGTGGAGGCCTTTGAGAGCCCCTGGCATCAGTCGGGCTGCAGTCCTGCACTGGGAACCTGTGTATGAGACGCGATCCTCTGAGCACAGGCGGCTTTTCTCTCCTATTAGATTAAGTACAACTGCACGAAGAGAAATGTGTGTATTTTAACAGTAAAGTTGTCAGTATTGACTCACAGAACAGGTGGACTTGTTTTGCTATTTAAATGTATGTTGTTGAATGCTTTAAATAAAATTGTGATGCAGAATGATAAAGGAATGCTGATGTTGCAGAAGTATGCAACTTGGTGACTTGTGAATAAGATGCTTTTTCATTGTAATCCCTCCTAAGGAGAGAGGTGCCAGCATTCTGCAAAAAAAAAAAAAAAATCTTGCAGTAGGTGCACTTGCAGTTAGTACTTACCTTGGTCCTGAAAAACGGAATATATAAGTAGAATTATAGAATATATAGTGACATATGGTGCACAGAATAATGCATGAAATATATAGTGAAGTACTCTGCTCAAATGTATTTAAAATTGGGTGGCAAGGGAGAGCAAACTCTGCTATGTCTTTTTGTAGTGGCCAAAGCTGTCCTGTAAGCAGCAAAGCTCCCCAAAAGCAAGCTTTACGAGCCCTATTGACAAGCCACTGGTGGTAGGGTCATTTAACAAGGGATGAAGAGATTATCCCATTTTCTCATTTGTGTTGGGCAAAATTTGACCACAGGGCTATTCAGAGTCAACACAGGTACCAGCAAGAAGTCTTTCCCTGGTATTCTTGGAGTGCCTTGTAATGACAAATTAGATGAGAACATGAGAAAATGTGTCCACTGTCCGCCCTGCCTCCTGGTCCCTCTTCAGAAAGGGTGCTGTGTGGGGCGGGGATGGGCAGCAAGTGATCTCTCCCTTTCCTAGCGATCTGTGGCTTGTAGTTGTTTGAACCAGAAGCAATGTCCTTGTGAAGAAGATAAGAAATGGCTTTCAGGCCTCCTGTTTTTTTTCTGATTAGGAACTGAGCCTTTCTATTTGGGGTAGAAAAAGGCATCTTGCTGCTGTCCCTGTTAATTGGAAACTGCAAAAGCTCCCTCTCGTGTTACGGCAGGACAGGACCAGAACTGCTGCATTTTCATCCTTGGAGGGAGCCAGTGAATGAAACGAGCATGCCTTTAATACCCTTGTGTACAACCTCCCTTCAGCTGAACAAACAGCAGCAAGGCAGCAATACTGCCACGACAGGTAGCTGCTTTGTAGAGGCCAGGGAGTCTGGTGCACACTGAAGCCTACCGAGTCTTAGAAGGCATTGCTGCAAGTCTAAAAAAGGATGTGAGGGCTGAAGGAGCCAGGGAAGCTAGACGTGGGAAGGTAGTGCTTAGTAAAGCGTCTGCAATATTGCCAGGTAGGAAGATTATCTTAGTGAGCTTTTGAGTAGTCTTAGCAAACAGGCAATGAGATCTTCATTAGAGTGTGCCTTACTTATTTGAACCAATAAATTGCCTAATCTTCACTGTCAGAGCTGATCCACAACAGTATAAGAATCCAAATCTCCTTTAAGTTGCTTAGGGACATAGGGCTATCTTGCTGGGGAGTTACTTTTGCAATCTGAAGGAATGAAAACACTGATTTTTTTACTGTTTGTGCACAGCCNCACCCCATTGTCTATGAATGCTAGCTAACCTCCACTTAGTCCACTTTAGTCTTAAATTCTTTAATTTTCTGTCACCAGCTCTTTCAGTAGTATCTCATGGCTTCCATCATTCTGTGCTGAGAAAACTGCCCTAACATAATGGATATTTGAAAGTCACTGTGGTGAGTCCTTCATGCTTGAAGATATGGTTGAGAAGTGGTGTGGGTGTGAAAATGACAATACAAAGCTATGCTTAAATCTATGGGTCTGAGTATGGTGGGAAGCCTATGAGTAATATATATGCAATGCAGAGTGTCTTCATAGCTGATGAAATTCCAAGTTTCACTGAACAGCTGAGCAAACTCAAGCCTCCCTTTTTCCTCCTGCACTTCCATTATCCATATTTATCTTGTTCAGTAAGAGATAGCAAAAATTCAGGGTTTTCATATACCTATAAATGCCTAAACACCTGTTACAGTTTCTCCTGTAGTATTGAAAGTAATACTTTTCTACATCCTTCTGAGAAACTAATTACCTGTAAAATGCATGCATGCATTTCCCTCACTTGAGCTCTTTAACATGGCCTGAGAGTTTCTGGAAGTCCAGTAGCAG
Source organism: Eurystomus gularis (assembly GCA_013400335.1). Classification (NCBI taxonomy): domain Eukaryota; kingdom Metazoa; phylum Chordata; class Aves; order Coraciiformes; family Coraciidae; genus Eurystomus; species Eurystomus gularis. Next base: position 4,111 of record VZZY01004044.1, on the reverse strand, counting down.
GTTCAGGTCTGTGTGCAAATGTTATAATTGGAAATCAATAGACCATTTGTAGTAATGAAGGGCATCCTGTGACTTGCCTGTTTTGCACGGTCACACACCAAAACCAATTACATCAAACACCTTAACAACTCATGGACATTGCAAGGAAACTCATGTTTTATTTATGATGGGTGATGGTGAGCACCTATGATGTGGTGGCATTAAGATGCTGCAATACACCAAGTGCCACCTTTTCTTGAAGAGGCATGTTGTGAAAGAGACAAGTAATTATGAATGTCACAGTCATCATAAACAACGTTGTCCTAGTCCCCTTCATTAAACTTACCTGAGTCTTGAAAAAGAAAAGGAGACACTCAAGTTCTGCAAATGTAATTGAGAGATCAGAATTACTGAAGGTCTGTTGTGTGCCTATAGCTTTACTTAACAGTGAATGTAAGTAGGGGTGGAAAACTAGCAGAAGAGTAACTTTAATGAAATCTGCATTGGGAGTAAAATACATGGATTATGAAAGAATGATTTGCATTCAGATTATTCTCTGGTACTCTAATCCCCATATGTATTCTCATCACTTTAAAGCAGTTTCTCATGTAAACTGATATCCCAGCTTTTCTTAATGCTAAGCCTTGAATTCAGTTTCTGCTGTTGCACAACCACTTTGTGTCCCCAGTTGTTTCTCCACATCCTCAAAGTCTTCTGAAGAACTAATGGAAAAATCTTAAATTGTGATAAAATTCAATGTATTCTGGGAATGTTTTCTTAAACTCATCAAGAAAATAAGAAAATGTTTTGTTTATGCTTACCAGAGAATTTCGTTTCTGCAGGTGGGCACAAAGGTCCATCGTCCATGTAGTTAGTCAGCAGCAAGAGGGCAATTAACAGATGCAGATTTTCCATCAGCACTGGATTTTTGGTTCTAGATACCTGAATTATTTGCTTATTTGGTAAATATAAAGGTTATGTTAACCCTATTTGGAGGAATAAATATATCCTCCCTCCTCTCTGGCCTTACTCCTCACAATTTTGCCTTTTACATTGAAACAAAACACCTGTGTCTTTGGATGCTGATTTGCTCTGTTCTGGACAAGATTTCCCCCAGACTGAACTACTTTTATGAACTATTATTTGAATAAAGGACACATTCAGGAAAATGGGTGCTCAAAGGTACATAATCCAGCATGAGGAAATTTTCATGACAGTTTACTCAGCAGTGGTATGCAGAATCAAGGGGGTGGATTTTTTCTTCTTTTTTTATTATTATTTTTATTATCATCCTAGTTATCTTGTGCCCTTTGTTTTCCCCTCTAAGTTAGGGCTTGGAGACACCTATTTTCAAAGAGAGATTGTTTTTCCCCAAGTCTCTTCTACGGGGAGGGTTTCCCTTTGTAGATCGTTAATGGCCAGGGAGCTCATCAAGAGGTTTTGCTCAGACTGACTAAAACTGTTTGCTCCCAACGTTGAAGGAGACAGATGCAAATTGATGGTTTAAATCCAAAGGGTCTGGCTGAGAGTCTCACAGGTAGCTGAGATAAATTAGCTCCTCAACTTACCCCAGCACCTTGCACCAGTGACCCATCATCTGCAAGTGGGGCTTTTCTTCTGTCAGGTAGCTTCAGTTTACACTTCAACCTGCATTCATTTCCTAGCATCTCCAGGGATGGTGAACATTTTATTCCTCTTTTTGAAGGTTCAGAACAGAAGGCTTCCTACTGCACTAGTGGTGGGGTCCTCAAGGATTTTAGGTTGAGAGAGGCCACACTGTCTATCCACAAGACAACCTCTCAGAGAAGAGAGGCTTGACATTTGTTGTCACTGCTTCCCTTGCAGCAGGTGATAAGCTGATAGAGATCACAGCAGACAAGCTGGATACACCCTGAGGATCCTTCTCACCACAGAGGGACTGAGGGTGACAACTGTGTGCAATCCTCTGGTTGGAGGTGAAACTGGACTGTGTAAGAGCTGTTTCAAAGAAACAAGTGAGCTATTTTCAGTGCTGACCCTGAAGTTTGCATGCAGGCAATGCATGTATGCATACACAGGGTGGGCAGTGGGGAAAGGCTAAAAGCAACAATAGGCCTGACAGGAGCCATTTGCCCTGCCTTTGTTTACTGGCCCAAATGTGGATTATTGTACCATCCAGCCTGCACAGAGGTAAGTGTGGGGCACAGCCATCTGCAGCAGAAGGTGGAAAGGCTAATCTGCCCTGAAGGGTAGGACCACCTGCAGTGGCATCTGGGACAACAGCCTGTTGCAGCCTCAGTAATATGTATGTGCCAGAAAAATCTCTGCTCTTTTATTATACCTTCCCAGCTTGCACAGTAAAAATTTCCAAGTCAGCTACAGGATACAAAATCTCTTCCTAGTCAGAAAGCAGAGCTGTTTGGAATGGTATATGGCTCACCCTTCACCCTGAAGAGAAGAAAAGCTTCTTTTTCCCTGCCCTAGTTCTCTGAGGAGTATTTCTGGGATTTTTCCGTCTCCTTTCCTACACTTCTTTCCATGAAGGTGTATGGAGGAAACAGCACTGATCTTTATTTCATCTTCATAATTATTTCTTAGTGATCTTTCTTCATGGCAGCAGGGAAGGAGATAAATTTGAGGCAGAAAGTTTTCAAGAAGCTGGCAATCACCAGGGTTTGGCTTTCTTTGTGGTCCCTCTGCTTGCAGTGCTTCAGGACCTCAGCAAGTTTGTGGATGACACCAAGCTGAGTGATGTAGTTGGTATGCTTGAGGGAAGCATACCTCCCTGACAGAAGGACCTGTCAGGGTCTCAAGGCTTGAGAAGTGGGCTAATGTGAACCTCATAAAGTTCCAACAAGGCCAAGTACAAGGTCCTGCACTTGGGCTGGGACAATCACCGGTATCAATACAGACTGGGTGAAGAATGGATTGAGAACAGCTTTGTGGAGAATGACTTGGGGGTATAGATGGATGGAAAAAACTGACATGAGCCAGCAATGTGTGCTCACAGCCCAGAAAGCCAACCATACCCCGGGCTGCATCAAAAGAAGCATGGCCAGCAGGCCAAGGGAGGTGATTCTCCCTCTCTACTTTGCTCTGGTGAGACCTCCCTAGACTACTGCATTCAGCTCTGGTGTCCTCAGCACATGGACCTGTTGGAGAGGGTCCAGAGGAGGGCCACAAAATGATCAGAGGGATAGAACAACTCTCCTGTGAGGAAAGGCTGAGAGGGTTGGGGTTGTTTAGCCTGGAGAAGAGAAGGCTCTGGGGAAACGTTATTGTAGCCTTTCAATATATAGAGGGCTGATAAGAATTGTGGAAAGAGACTTTTCACAAGAGCCTGTGTTGACAGGACAAGGGGTAGCAGTTTTAAACGGAAAAAAGGGTAGATTTAGATTAAATATAAGTAATAAACTTGAGGCTACAGAGGTTAGAAACAAGAGGGGTTGGTAACTGCAGGAAGGCCAGCTGGGTGGGGAGCTGAGAGAACATGATTGGAACTGACTGGATGCTCAGGGCAGTGAGTCAAGGAGTCTCTAATCACCCGTAACTAGCAGCTACATTTTGACTCTCCCATAAAATGCATAAAATTGTTCCTGTTAACGGGAAAGGGATCCAAAATGGATTGACTGTGAAGAACCCATGTGTCCAAGAGAGGACACATATGGCACACATATTTAAGGACTCAGTGTCCAGGTTTGGCCAGAACAGGGTTAATTTGGTGTGGCCAGGCTATTCCATACCATACTGACATCATGCCCCAGGGCCAGTTCCAGTTCCGCTGGACAACTGCCTGTGGGGCCAGCGACAGTAGGCTACTGTGGCCTGAATTAAGTGGCGCCAGCAATAAGTGCTGCAGTGCCAGACATGCTAGAGCTCCAGTATGAACTGGAGCCAAAGGCAGCCAAATGGTACGCCATGAATGATATCACTAATGCGTTTTTCTCCATTCCTATTGCACCAGAGTGCAGGCCACAGTTTGCATTCACCTGGAGGGGCATCCAGTACACCTGGAATCGATTGCCCCAGGGGTGGAAACACAGCTCCACCATTTGCCATGGACTGATCCACACTGCACTGGGGAGAGGTGGGGCTCCAGATCACCTGCAGTATATTAATGACACCATCACGTGGGGGGACACAGCAGAGGAAG
>VZZY01004043.1:27128-51046 GCA_013400335.1 Eurystomus gularis | reverse complement strand
GCTTCCCAGGGCAACCTGTTCCACAGAGAAGGGGGTGAATTTTTTTATGAAACGTGTAGATTGTCATTACTAGTTTCATATGAAAATATATATCTGCATCTAAAATATCTGAAGTTACCCTTATGATTAGTTACCACCACCCTGAAGTTAAATGATATAAATGGTGCTGAAAATACTTATAAATTTTGTCTGTATGTGGCAGTGGCCCAAGTGAAATAGGTTTCTGGTGATCCATGTTATTTCTGTTTAGTGTAAATGTTGCTTGTTACTCAAGAGACTCATGGAAACATTAAGGTTTTTTTGCTATTTAAAGACTACTTTCATTAGTTTTTAATACAGATAAGAATAGGTTTCAACAGCCGTTCACTTAATCCCAATTGTGTGAGGCTTTTTCCCTATGTTTGTATAGATTTAAGATTTACTTACTGTACAGAATATGGAGCTTAAAAAGTTCTCTCTTTCAGGTAGAAGAGCTGATGAATGCACTGGAAAAGACTAGACAAGAATTAGATTCTACCAAAGCCCGTCTTGCCTCAACACAGCAGTCTTTGGCTGAAAAAGAAGCACATCTGGCTAACCTGAGAATAGAGCGAAGAAAACAGCTTGAAGAAATTCTAGAAATGAAGTAAGTACATTGGTTTTTTTGTTTTCTAGAAAAATTAAAATTATTACTTTTTCTGTAAGAAAAGGGTTTTTTTCCTGAATCTAAGGTCTTCTACTAGTTGTAAGACTGCTACATTCTTCTTAAAATATAGAAATGCAGAAGTCTTTATTTAGAAGTACTCAACAATTGACGTGAGGTGAATTTTTTGAAACCTGTCCTTTGTTACATGCAAATAAAATATCAGCACAGTGTAACTTCCATGAGAAACTGAGGGTCAAAAGCCCAATCTTTCGTTGGGAATTCTATGCTGGAGTTTCTGTTAGTTTCAAATTCAAGGAAAGGGGTTTATTAACTTTACATGGAAGTTTATTGCATTGAATTGGTTTAAAAAAACCCCAAACCCAGAACAACAAAACCTGTTTGCATACACATTATCACTGTGTATACATGTACAGAATGAAAAAGGGAGATAGACCTATAATTTAAATCTAACTTCCTAACGAACGATAAAGGTAAATATCTGTAATCATGGGATGTTAAATCTCTGACATGATCTTTAAAATTGGCAAAAAAGAGTGAACGTGTTATGACTTGGCTAGGCTGGTGTGTAGTTACCATTCAACAAAGAAAATTTGCAGTTGTAATTTTGAAACTGTTTTATTGAGGGAACAAAAAAAGAAATCAAAACCACTTAAGCCATGTATAACTTCAGCTTAATTGTATATAGCTGTACATCTTAAAGGAAGGTAAATAATCAGAAAATATTACTTCAATAATGTTCTTGTAAGTAAGACAAAGGGAAAATGATGACATACTTAGTAGAGTTTTATGAAAGTAGGTTTCAAAAATGGCTGACATGTAATGTAAGTGCAGAAGGACTGGGATATAAGCATGAATGTTTCCAGTGAAAGCAGAAGAACTTCTGCTTTTGACTTTAATGAGGTCTATCTCTATACAGAGAAATGGGAGCACCTGTGACTTAGATTGTGATATTATATTCTAAAATAGATACATTTAATTCACCTGTGGTAACTCAGATGTCAGTGCATTTCATGTAGTCAGCTGTTTTCTGTATGGTGCTTTGGTCTGCTTCCCTGAGTGCATGCTTGTTTTTCTTTCTAATGGTAAGATTTGTTTTTTATTATTATTTTAATTGTCTAATATCATATGGGGAAAAAACCCCAATATCTTTAATTCTGTTATGACTTGTTCTGGTTGGGTACACAGAACCTCACAGAGAACGGTGTGAGGCACATATCTTCAGTCTGGGAAGCAGGGTTGGCAAGAACTGGTGAAGTTTGACTTTTCTTTTGAGAAAAGCTGTTCTGTTTTATGAATAAAGGACGGAGTGGATGGTATCAGTGGTGGAGGACCCAGTATCAAAGGTCCAGGCTAGGAGTAGTTTGGAATTTAAAATGACGTATAAACATGTAATGTGTTTTTACAGTATAAATTTTAAAAGTGAAACAGTAAAATTAGAAGAAAATTTTAGATTGACGTCTATAATTTAAATTAGTTAAATGTGTGTTCTTCTCTTTGAATAGTCATTAGCATGGTTTCTTTTGGAAAAGACTTTTTCTTTTTTGCCTTTGATTTCTTCATTGCTGTTCTGTTACCTGTGTAAGTATCTAGACTTTTTCTGCCGCTTTCTTTTTTCCGTCAAGAGAAGCAATTGTTCATATACAGTTTTAATTTTTAATCTGGAACTGACGTAAAATTCATCCGAATTTCTAATTTAATAAGAAACCCCTTCTAACCTTTAATAATGAAATAGAATTATTATGATGCGTATTTCTTCCTACTTAGGCCACAGAGGGTGACCTAATCTGCTACTAGGTCACTTTCCCAGGTGCCTTGGCCCTGTGATGTTACCTATAAGAGTCTAATGCTCTAACTCATAGAAATCACTCTCCCTGAAATCTGTGATTCAGCTAATAATTTAGAATTAGATCTCACTCTCATTTTAAAAACATGTATTCTGTTACTCTTTTTATTCTATCTTAACTTTAGTTTCTGTGAAATACATTACAAGGCAGAGTTCATATTGGAGACGGAATCAGACGGCTGTAATAGAGATAGGAAATAAGAGTTAATGAACAAAATTAAAATTTCAAATCACAGCACAATGTTACTAAATAGAACAAATAGCATAATGACAAGTTTGCATGATCATATTAATTTTTTTCTTTTTACTGCCTCTTTGACAGCATTGGTACTGACTTAGAGGCAAAGATGAACATTCTTATAAATTTTTATGAGCTTTGTGTATAGGAAGTGCTACCTTACTGCTATTAAGTATAAATTAAATATAAATATAAATGTTAATTTCAGATTATTTAATATGCTATACTGAACAAAGTTATAGCTACACATGTATTGGCAAATGTCTTTTAGAAATAATTCAGATATTTCAGTAGTCTAATTATTTAAATTACTCACAGAAATAAGTCTATCACAAAAAAGCTTTATAAAACTGCCATATTATGACAGAATATACTAAGTATGGCATTACATTTTTTCAACAAATAAGGTATTATCAGAAAAGATTGTTGAAGGTAGCTAAGATCCAGACATCCACTGACAGAATAATGATAATTCTGTGTTGTAGTAATACACTAAAATAGCGTGTCTTCTGTCTGATATTTTAAGATAATTTATTGATTGGCAGCATTGACCATAACTTCTATTTATCATTTTAAAAATTTAATATTGAGTGATTACAATTTTTGGCTGCCAGCTTCCAGCTAAATAGGCGTGAACTGTGTATTTTAAGAACATTCATGATGATTTCCTATGCTTATATTATGTTCAAGTTCCAAACATAACTCTGCATTCTGGCCCATCTGTCTGACATTGCCAAGATCTGTCTTAATTTACTGGCTACAATCAGTTGTCAGTTTTAGATAACTTCTTCAATTGTCATTACATGTTCCCATATACATTCAGTTATTTAAGGAAATTTAGAATAAAAATGGATAGAAGCTTAATCTTGTTCATTATCAGATTGGTCTCTTTGAACTGCAAACTAGATAAGTACCCATTAAAGGAAAGGTAGTTTGATGGAAGAAGATAAACAATGCACAGAAAAATAAGATTTACTTTAAAGATAACATTTATTTTAAAGATTCCCTGTCTGGAGAAGGATTTGCATTTTACTTTCTAAATACCTAATTTTTTTCCCCCCACATGTCTATTAAAAATATTACTATATTAGTTCTGGAGGAAATAGTTTTGTTATGGTCATATTATTTTAGCAGCGCACACATAACTCATATTGACATTAATGGAAGTTACGCATACATGTTAATGGTAAAATGCAGCGTGTGTTCAAATCCATCATTTTGCTTAATTGTCTTCATGCTTTGTGCTCCATCTCTAGGCACAAAAAAAGTCAATGTAATTTTTTTTTAATGCGTGATAGTGAAAAAAAAAGTTCTGTATTACATAGTGTGAAGAAAGGCATATTAATGTTTTTAAAAACTGTGTTTGTCATCCATAGAAATGTTTCAATTGACCTGAACTTAAAAATTGGTAGTTAGAAATAGATATCAGGACTACTTTTTCCAGACACTGTTTTTGTTTTCTGAGAGTCCGCAAGAAGGAGCACAGCCTGAGAACTTCACAAGGCTTGCCTAGAAAAGCTTATTCATTTTGTAATATGAAGAGCTTGAAGGTAGGAGAAGTTTCTGCGCTATGATGTGGTAGAGGCTTTTTCAGATATTTCAGAAATGCCGTATTTGTGGAGTACACTTTCATGACCACAAGGCACCCACAGTGCTTTCATACGGATGTCCTTTCCTAGACAATGGGTCCTTCCAAAACTCATAAACCTGCTTGTAACAAAATTACATAGCTGTATAGATAGATAAATGAGTATTTATGTAATATTAAAATTGTTTTATATAGGTAGGTGAGATAAATGCTTGCCATTATGGAAAGTGGATTTTACTCTATGGGATAGATAATACTTTCAGAAATGCTCTAAATTACTTTCCCTTTGAAAGAGTTAAAGTTTGACCTGGAAAGGCAATGGTCATAAAAGAAAGTCTAATGGCATGTGAGGGGAAATATATTAAAAATATTATCACCTTTTTTTGTTAATTCAACTTTTAAATTATATGCATATAATCTTCCAGCTGCAAACACTAAAGTTAACAAAACAAAAAACTCTAGCCCCTCCCAAAACACCCCAAACTGTTATCAAAACTTGAAGTTTTATTGGTTAAAGGCTGTGAAATTAACTTTCTATGGTGTTTACCCTATTTATGCATACGCTTAAATACAAGATTTTTTTTAAAAAGGAAAATATTTCACTGTGGTTTTGCATTAATTTGATCTTTCAGAGACTTCCTTACATGTGACAAACATTGTATTTTGTAGTGAGTGACTATGGGATTAATCCCCCAAAAGACTTGGGGCATCTTCAATCCAGTCTTCATATTTGGACTTGAAGATCTCTGAATTCTTAATTTTTGAGATCTGAGTGTTAATTACTGCTTCCTTTAGCAGTCTACTCAGTACACTCAGTGCACTGAAGCTTCCAGAGTATCCTGAAGTAAATCCTTGCCAGGAGTTTGAAAGGCAGTTTCCTTGCCTTTGATAGAGTTCAAGCCATCACCTGTGGGTATTGCTAAATCAGTTTTGTTGGAAGTGCCTCTGCCCTGAAATTAGTTACAAATTTCCAGAAGTATTTATATTTTCCCTTATGTGGAATAAATCATGTTACTTCAGTAATGAAACTTTAAAGATCTCCTAATAAAATAACCAGCTACTAGTCCTTTGATTCAATAAGAAAAATAGAACATTGCTGTGCTGTCCAAAAAAATTTATTTTTAAGTTAGATTTTGCAGTAAATTTTCCAACAGTGACAGTATAAAATTAAACATCCCTTCCTTTGTTTAAGAATATCTACCAGGTTTTTTTTTTCACTGGAAATAATAAATGAATATTGCTTATCTCTGTTTTTCGGTATGTTTACTTTATTCATTTAGCAGCACCTGTGTATAGTCAAGGATGAAATATTTGTGGGAAGTAGGGGGTAAAATGCTTTTTCCACCAAGCATTCGGTCCCACCAGCTGCCACTCTGCAGAAGTGCTGAGCACATACTGCACTTTTACCTGCTGCGTTAGTGGTCCGGCTGCTCTGCCACACAAGAAGAGGGTACGTGTATTTGCCACTAGATGCCAGTCTTGGGTGCAAGACCGTGGTCTGGTTCAACAAAGAGCTTCACACAGTAAGCAGGAAGCTTGTCTTGTTGCAGGGAAGAGAATGTGCCATGTCTATTTGTCTGGTTTTGGTCTGACTGGTCCCCTCCTTCCTTTTAGTGCAGGAAATTCAAGCATGGACAAGTATACAAATGGCTTGAAGTGGACTTTTGAGGATATTGCAGGGATGAAGAGGGTCTCTTTGAATGGATTCGGGAAGTCAGAGATCACAACCTAAGGGAAAGACTGTGTACGATGTAAAACTAGAGAGTAACAGAGTTTGTAGCGAAGTCAGAATGCTTTATGAAGTACTAGTGGCAGAAGTATAAGGAAGTTTACCATTCATCTGGTTTTCTGCAGACATACCCCTTTTTTTCCATCTATAAATTTTGCCAGAGTAGAAGTTAGGGATTTCACGTCTGTGTAGCAGCTCAGCAGGAGCTGCAACTCTGACAAGGGCTGCTGGATGTCCAGAGAATCTAGACGTGTTTCCAGCACCTGGACAAATCAGCTCATGTCCCTGCCTTAGATTCTCGTATTACTATTTCCATACATCACCATCTCAGATTGGTACTTGAGGAGGGAAAGGGAAAGAAACTCAACATGTTTTCCTTTATTTATGTCCTAATTATTCCACCCCAAGTGATTCTGTCACCCACCAGATGGTGGTTTCTTCCTCATCACTGTGGGTACAGGTATGGTCAAAAGCACTTCTGAAATCTCCGAGTAGTAAATCCAGTGCGTCTGGAACATTTCGGAGTAGCTGTGTATGCATTTCACCTGTTCAGTGCATACACAGGCCAGAAGCACAACACTTATTGACAGGAAAATCCATGATGACATTATAGGGACTCTACTTGCACGCAGTCATGAAGTTAATTTCCTTTTTGGGGTTCTTTCATACAGCAGCAAGAATGAGTAAAGCGATATAGTAAGGTAGGAGGAATTGGCAGGATGATTTAAGATTAGAGCTACCCTTTGAAATTACTTGAAACTCACTCTTTAGAGCCACTTGAAGTGATAGCTTCCCTGTAGACACTGTCTGATTTCTGGGTTGCAGTTAGGCAGAGCTTTCCCCTCGCCCCCTTCTTTTCAGAAAGGAAAGCAAGGAGGTAGGTAACCGTTTCCCTTGCCTACACTGGAAATTGAGGTGTTTAACTAAAAGATGTGGGCAAAGATGCTTAGTTTTTGCTCATTTTTAAAATGCTAGTATATTCTAAAAAGAGCCAGCACCTACCCTGAGGATAGTTCTAGGCTAAATAAATAGTAGTGGATAAACGACATTAAAGGATACTCTTTGAACTGAAGTTTAAGCAAATATACCAGGGTCAGATTTCTTAGACTACTAATAAAGTATTATTTTGAAAGTAGGATCACTTTTAAAGAATTTTTTTCTACTTTGTCAACTCTAATGCAGCTTATATTTTCAGAAAGATTGCTAGATAATTTCTCTAACATGAATTCTTTAACATACCTTTACTTAATGGGGTTAGGTAACAGAGTAGTGTATAAAGAGCTGTGGGGAAGAATAATTTTCAGAAAGCAGTTTACTTTCTAATAATTTTATTAGAGGGATTATTTTGACGTGTTTCAACTGTGGTAATGTATACTGTAACCATGCTCAGTGCATGGATAGCAAGTTGATTGTCTCAAAAATCGTACCATTTTGAATGTAGAACACCAGACTGTTTTTTAGTAACTTGTGGAATGCTTCCATTTAATTGTAAGATTCATGCTGAGAGTGTAGAGGGTCATATCCCAAGTTAAATACAAACAAAACAGCAGGATGTTGATACAACTGTGACTTCCATAGGAAGTAGTTAGAATGGTAATGCGGTCTCCTTCTAACTTGGGTGGAAAGTCTCTTGTGACTGATTTTGCCCGACAGACCTGTAACACAGCATGCCTTGACTAACATTTTTGACACCAACTTGCAAACACCATAAAGATTAGAGAAACCCAAATGAAGGCTTTGTTCTCTGGAACAGAAGCTTTCTTGACTAAAATGAAGAGATGTTTTGCTTTTGTAAACAATGAACGGGCGCAAAGCAATATAATGCTTCTCTCTGAGACTGAAAGGAGTGAACCGTGTACTTGGCAGAGCACTCCTCTTATTTAAAGACATGAGTGTCACCAAGTTCCTGTTCACTTGAGAGTCTTATGCATTCAGGCTAAATGATAGTATGCTTTGTTTCTATAGGGTCTGTGATGCTTGAAATTTCATCAGGATGGGAAGAAAGGGTACCATTTCTTAAGATCATAATTTACTTTCAAAATAGGCTGTCACCTGCTATTGAAGATTAGGAAGATCAGTTTTGGATTTCTTAAAAATGTGAGAATGAGAGGCTTTATTTTGCCTGCTTTTATATGGTATCCAAGCAAAGGAAGCTGGAGCCACTCCCATGTTTCCAGTCCCCTTTAGATAGTGGGATAGTGCAGTAGCAACCTTTTCAAAGTATTCCCTTCCTGGGAAGGCAACGTCTTCCTCTCTGTTATGGAATTACAGTAGTGCTACTTATGTCACAGAAGCATTGTCTGAAGGGAAATGAGAGAGTTCAAACATATTTCTGCCAACACAAATTAAGGTTATACTAATTAAACATACTTTTCTGATCTAGAAAATGGGTCTGGATTTTGACCAACTTGTTTCTTCATCTCCTAAGTATTTTGGCTTAATTATCTTGTGTTTCCATGAGTAATGTTCTCAAGAAAATATAGAAATTAACATTTCTGACTCTCTAGTTGTAAAAATGATCTTCTAGGCTTCTGTGATTCATATGGTTTCAGGCATCTGCCAGGCAGAAAGGGACTTGGATGGTAGTTGCTGCTCTATATCCTAGTAGTGCACTTTCCTTTCTGGTTTTATTGTTGTTATTTTCTACCCATTCAGGTACTTTGCCTCAGTAGAAAAATAACAGTCAATGCTCCAGCAAACATTTTATATTGGTAATTCCGCAATACATCTTAGGGGTTTTATTCCCCGAGTGCTTTCCCCAGAACCTGAATGGTAGAGAGATCAAGGGGATCCTGCAGCTGCTTTGTGAGGGAGACTTAAAGACTTCACTCAGGGGAGGGGAAGGCAGGGGGAGAATATGTTTGAAGTTCGCAGAATCTCAAAGGAAGACATAAACTGAACATAGAACTGTTGTTTGCCAGATCACCCAGCATGAGGAGTATCAGGCACTTGCTGAAGTTAATCAATGATTGATCTGAAAGGGAGAAAAGTGCTGCTTTATGGAGTGGTTGGTCGGTGACCTTCTGGAGCTTGCTTTCACACAGAGCAGGGTGGCATCAGTTGGTTCAAAAAGGGGTTAGACAAATTCATGGACAAGAGTTCCAGAAATGCTCTTTGGCTGTTGTTCTTGGAACTATATTCCTAAAAGGATCTGTTCCTAAAATTTATTTTCTTGCTGGAGTGTTAGCTTTTTCCTCCCATACTGCTCACTTACACTGAAACGCACACAGTTAATGATCAGATGATTTTTTTTAATTTTTTTTTTTTTTGAGGACCAGTTATAGTAAGTCAACTAGTACACTCTGGGAAGATTAAAGGCCACACTTCGAATAACCTTTTGCATCTTCTGTTGCCCTATAGTGTCTAAGTGGATTTACAAAATGATACAAATGACAAAATGATTGGTTTCAAGTGCAGGTTATGAGTGAGATATGACAGTTACATGACATTCTCTAGTGATTGAACCACTTGGAAGACAGACAGGATTAACAGTGGTTCAGGTTTACAGGTGTCTCAAGCAGCTTGAAGGACTTTGAGATGCAGAATACTCTAGTCTCTTCTAATGTGAATGGAAAATTTGAAGAAACAATTGCACCTGGAAATCATTACATTTGCTTCTCTTCATTTTTCCTTCTATAAAAAAAATAAGCCACTTTAAACTAAAATGCTTATCTGTTTTTTTTTTATTAATAAATGTGTTAAGGTTTAAAACACACCAGTTTATGATAAATCCTGATAGCGTTCTAGATTCATGTGAGGTGCAATACTTTTCAGAAAAGTACAGTGATGAGAAGAATAGTATATGAAAATGCAAAGGGACTCTGAGTTAGTGTTTGGTGAAACATGGGCAATGATAAAAGGAAGAAGGCTGTACAAACCTGAAGAATTAAAATCCAAGTCTGGAGTCTTCCAAAGGAAAGGTATCATTTGAAGTATGTTTCTGTTTTCTAAGGAAGCTTACTACTTTTACCTAAAGTTAACTTACTGGGGAGTTTAGGCTGTATGCTATCTACTAAGTGTTAAACACTTTTTGTCTGATTTCTATTGCTCAACATCTTTTTTTTTTTCTTTTTTTTTTTTTTTTCTGTAAGAAAATATAAGCAACAAAATCATTTTACCGGAAGAACAATGCTATAGAAAAAAATTGTACTCTGTAATTACTAGTCTTGACAAAACTATATATGGTTTGTTTTAAAACTATCTTAAAAGTGCTTTCATTAGCTAAAAAATTAGTAATGATAAAAATGATGAGATAGGATGGCATTTGTTTTGAAGTTCAGCCACCGTGGGAATGTAAAGGCCTCCCCCTCTGATAATATACTGAAAAGAACAAGTGGCTCAAAAAACAGAAAGGAAGGAGTAGGAGGCTGAAAGTAAAAAAAAAAAGAAAGAAAAAGTTAGGCATCTGTTCATGGATATTTTTTAAGCTGACTGAATTACACCCTTGTCTACTGAAACCTCCGTGACACCTAGGGCAGCGCTGATCAACTGCAGGCTCCCATACTCCTAACCTCAGTCAGCTGAATATGATTCTAGCAGATGTTTCTGCATTTTAGACTTCAAAATATGATGGCTAAGGTTTTTTCTTTTTCTCAGTGGCAAACCTTGCATACTTGAGACCCAGGACATACAATTCAATGGGAGGAATTATGAGCTGAGGGTTTCTCCAGTGGGATGATGCTGAACTTAATGTGAACACAAATCTTTGAAAATGGAGAACCAAAGAAATGTAAAGGTTTGGATCATTGAAACTAAATAACTGGATTATTGTTTAATATCGTATAAAAATATAAAATGTGCTTAGAAATATATATGATGATGTTTTCTATTAAAAGGAAAAGGTCTTACAGAGTCAGGGGAGAGCAGTCAGAAGCAATCAAAACAGAAACAGCTTTCTTAGTGGCAGAAGGGAAAGGTTCAGTTAGCTTTCTCTGCCTTCCCGTTACTCCTCAGGTTCTATGAAGTAAATCCACTGCTGCCTCTCTCCTGTGCTTCCTCATTCTTACCCCTCCCCATGTCCCCAGCAAAACAAATACTTCTCTGTGTTCTCTGGAAAAATAAATCTAAGTTCCTATTGCTTTGTTTCCTCTGCTTGGGTTCTCGCATATCTAGTAAGGCGCAAGATGTGCTTGAAGTGCTGCTTTCTGATGCCTTGAGAAAGCATTCATTAATGCTCTCTAATGTGTATTCTCTCGCTCTGTGAGCTATGGGCACCTATAAGGGCATAAGCAAGATTTACTCTCTCATCTAACTGATGTAATGACACCTGTAATTTATTGTCATAAAGATCTGTACCTCTGTCTTGAAATAAGTCCAAGAGTTTCTGTCCTTTGGGGAGGAAAACACACTCATGTCATATTTTAAAACCAAGAGGCTCGCTCACTACTTGTTCTGGTGCTGGCTATGCCCTCCTACTGAACTATGTATAGCTTACCTGTTTAGAGGATAAGCCTGACAAAACTGATCAATACTCTTTATTAACACAGTGCCAGGCATAATGGGCTCCCATCCTTCACCGGCCATCAAGCATTACTGCAATAAACAAGATAATACTGAAATAATGTATCATGTTATCACTGTCAGCACCATCGAAACAACGTGAGTGTAGAAATACTGTAGTAAAAAGAGAATTCTTCAAATGTGATTGGTAAAATACGGCATAGCACACAAAAATGTGCTGAAGCACTGGATTGCTAATCAACATCACCTCTCGTTCCAGTGCTGTGCTGCTGTTCAGCACAGACTGACAGGTCGTGCCTTCTGTGATGACAGTGGCAATCAGGATGAGCTCATCTCTATTTCCTGTGGCTGTGAACAAACTTGGCTAAGTCCACAGTGTTGTCTGGTGCAGCAGGGCATCACAGCGAAGAGAAGCTCTGTTTAAGAAGGTACATGATATAAGTCTGTGCTACATCTTATAGTCAAGCTGTTTTGTTCAGGATAAACATCACCTTAAAAGGATGCTTTGGCATGCTTCCTTAGGGTGAGGTGGCTTCAACACCTTTTCAAGGTGAAACAAAAGCTTGGTAACAGGACAACTTATGCAGAATATTGTTAGTAGGAAGTTTTCAACTGTTGGTAAATAGAAATGTTGCATTTGTACAGGAGCTTGCATAATCCTAATAGGAGTACTATGTTTATTATGTTGCATTTTAGTATTTAAAAGTACTTTGGGGGATGCAAGTGAAAGACTTGGTATATTTTTTTCCCTTATATTTAATAATGAATTTCCCAAAACCCAGCAGTTTTAATTTGGTAAATATGTAGATATTAAGGGAGGAACTGTGATTTACTCGCTTAAGATTAGAAATGTAAAAATACTTTTTTTTGTGGTTAGGCTCTTCTCAGTTTCTAACCCATCCTACCTCAAACATGCAGTTTATCTTTGTTGCATTTGACTCTGATCAAAATTAGGCCCCATAAGCCTCTGAGGATCACCATATCGCTAAAATAATTTAGTTACTAGGTATTCTTCTTTTTTGCTTTGCGGCAAACTCGTCTTATATTCTTTGAAGACTAGCTTATGTGGTTCTCATCTTCTAGGTGGGAGGAAAACCATAGATTAGTCTAACAGAGACAGTCATTAAATGTACTACTTTGTTCTTTTATTTTCAAGCCCCTGAGCTTTCTTTATGGTTAGGAAACAGAAATAGGTAGAGGAGAAAATGTCAAAGGTAGGTTTAATAGGATAGGTCATCTCTGCGTGCAACACAGAATCAAAGCTGGACTAGATACTTTCAAATCCTTATATTATGTGGACTGTGAATATAAGTTATTGAATGAAATTCTAATTCCACTTAAATCTACATCCAGAAGAATGTAATTTTATATCCCACCTTATTTCTTTAGGCTGGAAGAGTTTCGGATAAAATGCTCTCAGGCATGAGCAGAAGACCTTACTGCAGCAATCAGTGAGCAGTAGGGAGGGGACTTCATGGTAGTTATGTCCATCTGTCTGCGTGTTGTGACAAGCTATGGCTCAAAGACTGGTTAGGAAGGAGTGACACACTTAATAGGAAGAGCAATCGGAACTTTTAAACACCCTCAATCTAAAAGCTCCAAAATATGACATTCACTCATCACTATTTGGGGGATTTTACTGTGTTTCATAACGTACACAAATCTCTGGGAGCTGGGCAACCTCATCCCAGTCTTGTATGACTCTCTTGAGAAAGCCTTTTTAGTTTTCTTTGTGATCTGGGAACAATAGGTAAGTAGTTCATGTCTGTGGGGTTTAGAGCAGGAGCTGGTGTTGAGACTAGTGTGAAATTCAGTAGCAAAAAAGTACATAACACCTGAAGAAAAGAAGCCCAAGAATTGTGGTAGATCATCTGACACCCAGCAACCTGAAACCCTCTGAAAAGAGCAGAAAACACTCTGACATTCATGAGCTTAAAGACTTTTCACCTATTGAAAAATATTTGAACTTTCAGCATGCATGAAAGAAACTTGACTGCTTTCCAGTTTTAGTTTGGGTGCCCTTTATCCTCCTCACCCACCTGGATTATTTTGTAAACAATTGAAAGAAAACGGGCGAAATGAAAACAGAGTCTTTGACGGTTTGTGCGGCTATGCATATGCGTGTACCACCCAGCTACCCACTCCTGCGCCTCCCATCAGATCCCCTCTTAAAAAAAAAAATAGTACAAGGGTCCAATCAGGATGAAAATTACCTACAGTATTTTCACAGTTGTATTAAGAAATACAATTTATATGTTTTTGTCTCTTAGAAAGATCTCCCTTCAACACTTCAATACTATGATGTTTTATTTAGTCTAATGTAGGTTTTTGTTAGTATCTAGCCTGAAAATGAATCTAATTAACAGATGAACTTAGGAAATCCCTACTGTAATTTAGCAACTAAATGCATGGGGGATATCAGTACATGACAAGCAACTTCCACTTAAGGCTAATGTAACTATTACCTCATTAGAAGTGCAACTTTACACTCTTCAAATAAAACCTTTATTGAATTTAAAATATGTATTTGACAAAGGGCTAGCTGAACTTACTTGAAATTGGCTCTGTGAAATTATGCTGCCGTTATCGATACTGACTAGCTTTATAAATGTTTATCTTAATTATGTTTTATTGTGATTAAAAAAGATTGCAGATACTCTGCCATTTCTGTAAAGTGGGCTGTTGGAGCTTTTTTGTTAAAGATGGGGGTAGGGTACAAAGAATAGTCCAGCCCCAGAGAGGAGGCCCCTCACAGGCCATATGAATCCACTTACATGTAAATTGCTTGTCTATATGAATTAAGGTGAAGGTTATGAAAGAACTGCATTTCTGTGTTTATTGTAGGATTCTTGACAGTCTCTTTCCTCTTTCAAGTAAATTTGGCTTAGGTCCACAGTCAGTACAGTTTTAAGTAAACTCCTCTTTTGTTACATTAACAAGGTTATAACATCACTGAGGCAGATTTCCAGCTGCATGAATTGAGGCCTAAGCATGCAGGCTGAGGAGATAATTAAAACCTTAGGGTGGGTGAGTTAAACTACCAACTAAAACTGGATAAAAGGCTAATTGTCCATAGCAACATAATACATGTTTCTAAATACCTGTGAAATAAAGATAAATATTCATGGTCTCTTAATTGCTTTTTGAATACTCAGGTTCAGATTATATTTTAGGGCGTAACAAAAAGCACGGGTAAGTAAATACAGACTCAAAGAATTTTTTCCAAGATACTGTTCTGGTTTAGTTATTAACTGAAAAATAAAATTATTTTGAAGGCTTAAGTGATTTTTCTGACTTTCTTTACAATACAGGAAGCATTTTTGCGTAGGAAGTACGAGCCTCGCTGCGTGATACAGTATATCAGAATGGACTGCTCGGTGCTTTGTCAAAATTTGTCATATCTCTTTTTCCTTCCTCCTTTTTTTCATTATTAAGAGCAGAGTTACATACCTTTGACCTTCAAGAAGATGACATAGAGTCAGGCAAGATGATACATTACCACAAAGTTAAAAAAACAAAATGGGTTGTAATGGCAGCTTGTACTGAGCTAAATGAATTGTGAAGGCCCATTTGTTATTCATTAGAAGAAGCAGAGCAGATTACTGTTCTGCCTTCATAGGGAGCCTTTAAACTTAAGGTCATTTTACACTAGTACCCTTGTGGCATGGACAGCATTTAATACTTTTTTAACAGCTTTTACATTTCCATGGTTTGCAGCAGTGCTGGTTGAATCATTTCTGTAATGAAGGTGTTTTAAAGTAGTCTAGAGTTACTTTGGAGGGAAAAAACAGGAAAAAAAAAAAGAAGAAATAATTGGCTTGATAAAGTGACTTTATATGCTAAAGAGCTAAGCATGCTGAATGTACAGCTATAAAGGAATGCACGCTGATTCCCACTGCTACAGAAGTACATCCCTGGGGAACTGTGAGGGTGTTTGGGGTTTTTTTGTGTTTTCGGAAAGAAGGTCTGAGAATAGAAATTTAAGTCTATTTTTTGAGTTATTTCTGAGTTGCTCAGGGCTTTGATTGAGAACGTTCAATATTTTGGCATGTTCTGGGAAAGCGTGTGTACTAACTGTCTATCGTAACCATTGATGTGGGCATCTAAGGAACCAGACATAAAATGCACGTGCAGTGCAGGGTAGAATTTTGCTGATCAGAATAAATGTTGATTATTTCAACACCTCTTAAATGGTTCAGTGGTGCTGGAAAGTCCAAGCAGAAAGGTAGATACCAATATGAAACAATCTGAGAATAATTTGTTCGGAAGTGCTGAACAAATCTAAAATTATATTAGCTTAAAGAATGATTTATAGCTCTAAAGAAAGGTATAATAACCCCAGTTAAAGGAGGTAATCATTTCACAAGCTCACGTTCTATTGTAGGCAATAGTCTTTCATTTGCTATCTTTTAATTATGTTGTGGATTTAGCTGTCAAAATCCATATTACAGTGATTTTATTTTTTTGTTCAGAACGTATTAGAACACAAATGATGCACTGTTTCAAGATTTCTTTACAAATAAACTTAATTAAGAAAACACTAATTTAAATGTATGATGGTACTTCTCCCAGCAGCCATTCTACCCCTAATTTCCTTTTTCTTGTTTAGCAGATTAACAGCATTCATTCTATACTTCATTGCAGATGGCTTTCACTAGAGGCTTTTTCTGTTGATTTTACTGTTTTGTGAGGATAAATTTTGACAAAAGACATGTGAATCACAACCAATATATGAAGAAGAAAGAAATTACTCTGACAGCAGAAGTATTTTTTCTGAGATTTTGAATAATACGTATTTTAAAGGTGAAAGGCTATGTCTTTAGAAAATAGCAAGCTTTGAATATTATCCATGCAACAATGATTGCTTTTATTTAATATCAGAGAGATAGTAGAATGTAAGAAACTGTGAACTCTAAGAATCTCATTGCTGTTTGGGCTATACATTTTTTCAATAAAATGATATTCTTTATGTATATGTTTTAAATGTTCAATTGCACCAGTATTACTGACTAGTAGAAATATTTGCCTTTTTTTAATCTTTGCACTGGCTTAATGTAGTAGTGTCTGGTTTGTGAACTAGAACTCTTCTAATGAAAACTACTTTACTGTCTCTAAGTTTTTAAAAGTTCTTCACACATATGAAAACATAGACTGTCAATGTATGTCCATAAAATATATCAAGAGTGGTTTTGTTTGGTCAGAAAATGAATCCCATCACTTCTGTAATTTTAGATTGCTGCATATACGTTGGAGGGACTGTTATCATCCCATATCAAAGCAATACCCTACTTTCATTTGTAAAACTCAGTGATGAGAACATAAAGAATTCTGGGAAGGCCATGCATATTTACCATGGGAATTCTGAACTGGGGTATACTATTAACTCCATTTACTTTTTCTTTTTTTTTTTAACTCAATACATGTAAATTAATGATAGCAATATTTCATTGTCTGAAATTGGTGTTTATTTTTCCTTTAGGTCACCTTACAACCTTATTTTCATGTTTGTAACTTATTTGTCAGAGATGTAAAATAAAGAACATGCTAATAAGAGGAGAGTTCCAATATTTGGGGCTACCTTAATTATAAAATTATATTAGGTAACTTAGACACTTCAATGTTCACTCTGTTGACCCTTTAACAAAGGGCTGTTTCCTAAGTTGGGGTCATACTCTCAGCAGTTCTGAAGCTACTTCTAGTGCAGTCAAGCACCTCTTGTGTTGCTGTTGCTTGGGAATCTTGTTAGCAGTTTCAGACAGATTTTGTAGCAACTGTGGTCAATAAAACACAAGGTAGCCAAAACAATCCTATGTGCCTTCAGAATGTTCTTTGCATTGTGTGATGCTAGGAGGGTCCCTGTGACAGTAGTATGCCAGTTGAGGCTTAGAATAATTCCTGATGTTTAGTATGCCAATGGGAAGTGATTTAGGCAAGAATTCCAGAGTTTGAACAGGTTAAAACAAAAAAAACCCGCAACAAACCAAACAAATCTCTTGAACATAGGCATGAAAGGTTAGTATAAAAAATTCCTTTGAACACTGGTATTGAAGTGCTTAGACAATGTATGTCCCATTTACAAAATTGTTACATTGTTGGAGTCACATAGCAGAAAAACTTGATCCAGCATCTTCACATATGTTAATTTTCTCCTTTTAATAGTAATTTTCCTGCAATTTCTGTGTGAGGCAGGAGATTCAGATGCCTCAGATGGCTGTTGAAAGGGAAGGATCCATGTTTATTTTCTGAGTCTTTTTGTCAACTAGTAACTGGGACATTCTGGAAGATTTCTACATTAAATCACTGGATTTTGGCATATAGAAAGGGATAGGCATTTGTCAATTTTATGCCTTAAAAGTTAATTTGTGGTTCAGTTTTACCTTTATCTGCTTTACAGAGTCAACCAAACTTGGTGATTCAGGAGACCTCTTTGAATCCATGTCCCTGCTTCTGTCCTGTTTTTTTTTCCTCTTCAGTTATTAGGGTTTGAGGTTTTATTTGATAAAAAGAAAGATTGTAGATACCTTCTGAGTCATTTAAATAATTTCTCTTCCTTTTCACTCCTTTTTGCTCATTCAAGAAGAAATGTAAAAATTTTTTTCTTCTTTTTCCAAGAGCAAACCGTGTCTTATATAATACATAAAATAATTCTATTTTCAGAGAGACCTAGACTTGTGATTTTACCATGAGGATTATACTTATACGTCAAAAGGAGTAGATCTTCAAGGCTGCCGTATATTTTTTTATCATTTCATATATGTTCAGGCGTACACAGGTGTGCACAGGGCTGGGGCTGGTCCTTGTAATTTGGTGTTTCAAGGTTAGTCTTTTGTGCATAAAAGTTACAAGGTGGTTGCAGATCTGAATCATATTTACTAGTACACTTGGCAATACATATCAGAAGCTTATTTTCTCCAGTCTAACTCCTGTTTCAGGAATAATTTTAAAGATTAATTTAAGATCTAATCTTTCACTTTTTTTCTCTCTTAAAAATTGCAGGAAGCTTGTGGATAAAAACTCTATTCTATGGAGTATCTGTGTTAGTATTAATTCTCAGTTCAGAGGCCACACACATCAAACCAGACAGAGCAAATCTTGACCTGCAGCTGCCACCTTAATATTCCACCTTAATATTCCTCATAGAATGCATATACGCAGAGGGAGTTCTTCTGAACAGTGAAGTATCACACAGCAAACCTGGGTAGGAGATAGCAAAAAGACAGAGAAATAATGAAATAAGTTACTTTGTTTTCTTCACCTTTGGGAAAATATTCTCTCACAGTCCATAATAATGACTATTAAATGAAGTAGAAATACAAGGAGGACAAAAAACTGTTCAAGAAAGGATGTTCGTATTAACAACCTATTGTATGGAATCTGTTCAGACCTCAAAAAATGAATTAATATTCATTAAAATAAGGCACTAAATTTGTCTCAGCTGATCTTCAGTGATTTTTGTGTTTGCCTTCTGTAAATAAGGTAGGAAAATAATTTTCTTACGGAAGTCTTCACAAAGCCACGAAAGTTTTAGCTTGTTTTAAATAATGGTGACTGTATGGGTGCATGCTTGACTGAAATGTGATTATAAAAGTTGTCTAGCCCAGTCTATGGAACGGCATGTAAAAATCCCAGACATAGGTGATATGGGAGCCTGCTTCTATAAGGAAAATCTTCTTTCCTACCCTGAATCTTTTAAAAGTACCTAGGTTTTGAGCTAGTATACATATATCTATGTGGTTTATTTTCTTTGATCCTGTGCGAGTCAGCCCTATGGCAGAGCTAATGCATCCGGGCAGCCTGATAGTTTTACCTATCATTCATAATAAAGTGACTCCATTTGCTGTGGCACAAAAGAGACACGGTGTGGTAGGATTTGTGAGAAACTGCTAATGGTTAGAGCTTTGCAGTGTGCCTGCTTCCATCTAGGCGAGATGGATCTAAATGCTAAAATTCCTCTGTAAATAACCAAA
Organism: Eurystomus gularis; assembly: GCA_013400335.1. Taxonomy (NCBI): domain Eukaryota; kingdom Metazoa; phylum Chordata; class Aves; order Coraciiformes; family Coraciidae; genus Eurystomus; species Eurystomus gularis. Next base: position 31,575 of record VZZY01004043.1, on the reverse strand, counting down.
TTTGACTAAATAGTTATTAAGTATTTCTGAAAATAAATAGAAAATATTTTTGAAAAGATAGATAAATGATAATCCACAGACAAAATCTTGCAGTGGTTGTGGTTTTTTGTGTTATTCTGGCATTGCAAAGCAAGCAGAGGCTTTCTTTAAAGAGAGTGTAAAGAAAATATCCTGTTTTGGAGAACCCTGCATTGTTGTAAATCTGGAAAAACTATGAGAGGAAGAAAGTCTTCTTCAGTTAACATTCCTTCAGGTGGTTAACCCTCAGACTGATGAGAACAGCAACAGAACAAATGAACACCAGATAAAAGATTCATGTTGAGAGCAGACATCCTGCCTCACTAAGGAAAGAGCTGATTTCTGTACCAAGTGGTTCTTTTGACATGGATGGTTCTTAGATGGCAAAGACCATGAGTACTTCTAACGTAGAATTCGTATGAAAGCAAATGTAAATTAAAACAGAGTCTTTTTTTATGTGATCCAATCCCGACTCTGCTACATCACTTGTTTCTAAAGCAGGTGAAGCAGTGATATTGGGTCTCACAAAGGACAGGCACAGGTAATATACAGTGCATTAGCAGTCTTCTGCTTGTATAGGCAAGAGTTTAGAGCAGCTCAACATAAAGAACAGCAGATTCCAGACTCCTACTTCTGAGATCTGTGCAATGCTTGAGAAAACTCCGAAGGTTCACTGAGTGAACGAAGCAGTAGTGGTACAGGAGCAGAGCTCACATGAACTGCGCAGTAATGTGTTGTGTATTCCTTCTGAAACTATAATGTACTACACTCTGTAGGCGGGTGGTAGTAACAATCTGAAGTCAATTAGGATCGTCAGAGTCTAGAAAATGCAAGAGAAGACATTAAAGAAAGAGATTATATGCCTTGCTCCTTTAGCATTAAGATGCGTAAGAAGGACAAGCTTTGGCAAAACAAAGGGAAATATTCTCCAGTTGAGAACATGGTATCTATTGTCTGAAAGCTGGTACAAGCTAGGCTTTCTTCCACTGGAAGCTAGAGGAATTGTCTATGAAATTTTAAGGCAACACAGCTGTATTCCATTCAGAGATTTTGACAGTATGACTGGACTGGCTCCCTTAGAGTCACAGCTCAGGGCAAGCAGGGGTTAGCAACCCATGTATTCTTAAGGAAAATAATAGAGGTACCAATTGTTGTCAGGAACCACCCTGTCAGTAATGTGGTGAATAAATGTGGTCAATAACTATTGTGTTAAGATTTCTAGTATCAGAGAATATTTTATTCACAGTAGTGGAAATGAAAGATCTGATCTTCAACTAGATAACTAGAGTTTAGACCTTGCAAGAGAGCAAAGCAAGCTGACAGATTTCAATAGTGAAAAGCTTCCGCTTAAATGAGGTGAGCTGCAAGGAGCAATAATCATGACACAGTTGGACAGAGACAGATGTGCAGATGAATAACCAAAATTAATAGCAGGCACCCTTAAAGGGCTGGTTAATCTGCCAGTAGAGAGTCTGTCTCTTTTCTGCCAACTAGTACATCAGCTCATAAAAAATACAAATGAGCCCAATAGCAGCAAGAGCCTTAAGATCTGCTTCCTCATTAGTGAAACTTCAGAGGAGCATTTCCTATGGCTCCGTATCTTTTTCTACCTTTTAAGAAAAGTTGTTAGCAGGAATGTGTAAACTGAGTTATTGGGGCAAGGAGGGGTAGGAAGTAGTGGAAAGAATCTATAAAAGGAAGAGTATATCTTAGATTACTTTGGCAAACAGAATGTTTAAGCATTGTAATGGTGAAAAATATATTAAAGTGTTTGCTAAGTGTTTTATATATGGTAGAGAAGTAATATCATGTGGTTTATATTTTTGTTCGTGTTGTAGCCCAGTGAGAGCAGCAGTGCTAGTAGATCACATGTGATATTCTGTTCATTCTAACCTATTAGGGGTTTGGTAGCAAATTCTCCTGTTTTGCACAAGTGGGTCCAGCCTAAGGAACACTGAAACAAGGGTGGGCTTTCCTGACAGTAAAGTTTATGCGCTGAAAGTTCTGCATGTAATGTTACTACACTACAAATGAAAAACAAAGTTGCAAATTAGAGGTGCGAGGAAATACTGTTTTGAGAAGCTGAAAATTACAAGACAGGGTAGTGTAAGCAGGAAAAAAGAAAAGTTCAGCTGTAGAAAGATTCTATTTCATGTAGCTGTGGAAGATCCAAAGATCCAAAGAAAACAAAAGTGAGATGGGCACTGGTCAAGAGTTACACTAGGCTTGTTCAATTGTAAAGATAACTTGAACTGATAAAGTTAGTTAAGGGAAGTTCAGGCCCCTAAAGAGTTCAGCAATCTAGCACTGAAAAAACAGGATGTAAACAACTTTGTTCCCTCTGTCTTCCTTCTGAAATTGCCCAGTGAACACTAGGAGCTTGCTTCAAGCACTCTCGCACAATTTGTCTTCTCTTTGACCTTCTGTTTGGGTACACTGCCTAATATATAGCAATTACCTCAAAGCTATTTGTAGTCATCTTTTGGGATCATGCGGCTAGTTATATGACCCACTTTTTTAAAAAGTTGGAATAAAAATTATTCCATAGAAAACAACCAAAAAAAGCAGAATTGTAAAACTGGTCGCACATGTGTTTAGTTACTGGAATTTATGCCCTGCTCTTTCCCTAATGTTACATAATAGATCATGATGATGTTACTCCTATACAGTGTAATCCTTCTCCGGTATTTCTCGGTTGTCCAACTGTTACACTATTGTTCAAATTGATTTGGGTGCTTCTTTCTCTCCTTTTCCTGCTCATCTCTCATAAATAGTAATCACGTAGAGTTACATGTGCCTGTTTCTTTTAATGACCTAGTTTATGCTTATTAGCAGCTCTTACAAAGGCATTCGTGTTTCTTTCCCAAGGTGATATACTTTGCCCCTTCATAAGTTCTTTGACTGTTTATCCACAATCATATTTAGAAGAAAGCACCTCCATGCATGAAAGATGGAGAGAACAATGGCAACAGAGAGCAACACGGCACATTTGAAGTTATTGCAGTGGTGTCCTGACTTATAAACCTGTATGGTTCACCGCAGAGTTTTGTTCATTAAGTTTTGCAAGATCTTTGTCAATTTGTGTCTATCTGCACCTATAAAACACAAACATGCACACACATAGATTTTGTATTTGTTTGTCAATGATGTGAAAGATCCTTTAACCTCCTTCTGCTACTACATTCAGGAATTACTGTTTTTAAAACAGTTAATTCAACTGATGGAGTCAGGAAAATAATGTAATTTTTAAATCGAAGATTTTCCACGTCAGGAGTACTGTTCATTAGCAATATTATTCATTGATCTTAATTTATGCTTAGACTTTAAGTACTTCTTATAGGTCTGTAATTAGGAGCTGACATGCCAATTCCACGCAGATTGAGCTTCAAGAGATTCTGAAGCTTTCCTCCCTCTAGGGAACCTCAGAGACCAAGAAATGTATTTGCTATTTAGAACAAAATTAGATGTATAATTTCACAAACAGTAACAATATTTGTAGAATTACTGAATTTATTCCTATTTAAGGAATAAAATTGTTTGTGTTTCCTTTACCTGCCGTCTCTACACAACAAATTTGTTAGCTGCCATTGTCATACAGAGTTTATTTATGTTTAACACAGTGGGGATGGCCTGCACTTTCTCAGTCATCTGCTGTATTTGCATAACCTTGCTAAGTTAATGGCTGCCATTCTGACAAATTAGGCTCGTTTCCCATGTCTTTAATGGATTAAGTCCTCTTGGACAAGTTATACTTTATTTTAATCCGTGAATAGTGTTTGCTAAGTATTGTAAATAATACATTCATTCATTTTATTCTATTGACATTTCACTTGTATGATAAAAACATATATATGGAACAAAACAAGTTTTCTATCTATATAAAGACAGAATACAAAGATCATCAGTGTTTAATAGAAGAAAAAAATAAAATGTGAAAACATTTTGGCTGTGAGAATAGTCATACTTTTTAAAGGTTTTTTATTACATTATAGTAGAATTTTACTTGGTTCCCAATTCCTATGATGATTTTTTTAAAATACATAATTTACACAGCATACTCCAAGTGCAGAACCGTTATGTATGATACATAGAATCATAGAATCATAGAATGTTTGAGGCTGGAAGGGACTTCTAGAGGTCCAACCTCCCTACTGAAACAGGGACATCTCTACCTAGGTCAGGTTGCTCAGAGCCCCATCAAGCCTGACCTTGAATGACTCCAGGGATGGGGCCTCCACCACCTCTCTGGGCAGCCCATTCCAGTGCTCTATCACCCTCATGTTAAAGAACTTTTCTAATATCCAGCCTAAATCTATCCGTTCCCAGCTTAAAACCATTTCTCCTTGTCCTGTCATTACAAACCCTTTTAAATAGACCTTCCCCTGCCTTCCTGTAGGCCCCTTCAGGTACTGGAAGGTCAGTATAAGGT
>VZZY01004043.1:14273-26577 GCA_013400335.1 Eurystomus gularis | reverse complement strand
AAAGGCCTTGCAGAAGTCCAGCTAGATGACATCCATAGGTTTTCCCTTGTCAGCTCATGCAGTCACTTCATTGTAGAAGGCCACAAGGTTGGTCAGGCAGGACTTGCCCCTAGTAAATCCATGCTGACTACCTAGGCTTACCTCCCCGCCCTCCATGCACCTTAGCATATCCTCCAGGAGGATCTGTTCCATGATCTTCCTAGGCACACAGGTGAGGCTGACAAGTCGGTAGTTCCCAGTGTCATCTTTTTTGCCCTTTTTAAAGATGAGTTCAATATTTCCCTTTTTCCAGTCGCCAGGGACTTCACGTGACTTCCAGGACTTTTGAAATATTATGGAGAGTGGCTCGGCAACTGTATCAGCCAATTCCTTCAGTACTCTGGGATGCATTTCATCAGGTCCCATGGACTTGTTTATGTTCAGGTTCCTCAGGTGGTCATGAACCTTGTCCTGCTTACAGTGGGAGGGACTTTGTCTATCTGGTCCCTGTCTTGTGGGCCATCAACTTGAGGGCTGTGAGGAGGGAGGTTGCCAGTGAAAACTGAGGCAAAAAAAAGTTGTTGAGTATCTCAGTCTTCTCCTTGTGTGACATGTGACAGATGAATTTCATGACATCTACATTGGAGTTCTAAATTTGTGTAAACAATTTAGAGGCAAAATGTATAAATTTGAAATGTATGTTAATGCTAGAAATCCCTGAAGATGTTGTTTGCAACTAAAGTAATGTTTAAAAATAATAAACTCTGGGAACCAAACAGCATTGAATCTGAGGCAACATCACCTACCTATTTATAGAGTGTTATTTGATAATTCTTAAATCATCAATAATGGATGTATACTTGAAGCATTTTGATGTGGTAGAGAGGTAGTGCTTCTGCAGTTTTTACACTACAGTTAAACAAAAGTATAAGGCTACTTCTTTTCATGTAAATTAAACTTTTTACTCAAGTTTTTTCAACAGGAGAATTAGACAATACATTAATTTCACACTACTTCAGGCTTTCCTACTTTGCCGCCGGTGCATTTCCCCAGAAATGTGCCCAGGGTTTGGGAATGCCAATATGCATCTCTGTTCATCACACTGGCGTTCATTTAGATCAATGATATTTTTATTTATTTTTTTTAACTCTATGAAGTACATATATAGTGTCTGTGATGGGTTAGAACTGCTTTGTAATGGAAATGTTGTATTTAGCACATAGTATAGCTAAGCGGGGAGGAATTGAATTGTTCCTGGCTACCAGAGCTTTATTCAATTCAGTAGATCACACATACACAGCACTATGGTTGGTTTTTGCTTTTTTTTTTGTACCTCTGGGAGCATTCGTAAATTCTGTATGTTTTGTGTGCACGTGCTTATAAGGTAACTCTTCTTTGGAAGCAAATTTGAAAATTCTGTTTCTTCCTAATGAGTCCTAGGCACGAGATTTCTCCATGGACTATAGAGTAAAACAATGCTATTTGTGAGATAGGACATAACAACAAAATATTAAACAGGAGCTTAATTCTCCCCATCCTACTCTGGGCCAGGACAGTGGGCCTCCTACTGGGGAACACAATGACCTATTATGGAATTGACAGCCCCACCTAGGGAGACAACAGCCCAATTCAAAGCAGTGAGCCAAAAGCGCCTCCACCACCACCACCAGCAATTGAGATCAGCTGGTGCACTAACAATCCCTTGATTTGAACATCTGGTGGCAGGGCTTTCTCAGTGGAGGTCTGTTGACTGTGGAATTTTCTTACACGGAAACATACATAGTATAACAAAGCCAGTTTCTTTATCCTCAGGGTACAGTGTAAAGCTGTTTCCTTTCCCAGGCAGAAGCATTTGCTGATGGTTCCATGGGCATCCAGTACTGCATTACAAGAACTGTCCTTGAGGGATATAGCCAGTGATGCCAGAGGATGAGCTGCTCCACAGTGTTAATCGGTGTTCTTGACCAGCTCTCCGCAACCGGTAGAGCCCTTGAGGGAGTGCAGTGTTACATCTCTTATTTTTCTGTAGGAATTGGTTTTTTCATGTTACCTCAGCTTTTCCAAGAGTTTCACACAGCTAGGAATTAGGAAGTCAGAACGCATACACTCTCCTGTTCTGCATCCTAGAGTCTAGGTTCAACTGTCCCTTTTCCCGGTAATCCCAGTAATTCATCTCCTGAAAATGCAAAAAACTAATTTTTGTTTTGCAGGCATAATTCTGCAATGCTTTTCCCCAGCTTTATCACACATACACATTGCAAATTGCAAGGCACTAAATTAAGCATAACGTGACTTCTTTCAGGACATGGTTCATTTACAGCATGTTAGGAAAGTAAGACCAAGCAGTGGAAATAATATTCAGCACAGGTATGTGAATCAAGAATCTGGGAAGGAGTAGTTAATAGGTATCCGTGGAGTCGTGGTGTAGCATGACACAGAAGTCTGATACAGTACTAGTGCTCTAACGTAGATACAAAGCAGTACAATTCTTCCTCCCTGCCCCCAAATCTTACTTTGCAAAGTAGACATCAGAAGGAAGTTTAGCTGAAGAAGATAAAAAATGTGTATTGACTTTTGAGTGCTTCTCAACCATGTTTTAGCTGCTTATCTTCCTGATGAAAAGACGTTGTGAAGCATATGATAAGGAGATGCTGCTACTCTTAAAAGGTCTGTAAAACTTAAAGTGTAGATACAGTCTGGAATACTGCGCTGCATTAGCTGTCACTGTGGGAAAGGAAGAGCTTAAGTGAGGAAAATTAGAAATGTCTTCTGTGCTATTTTCTCTTTGTTGGTGGGTTTGGGTTGGTTTTTTTCATTCTATTCTCACTATGTGCATATTAATGCCATAGAAAAACTGACAGCGTGTGTTAGAACCAGCCTTGGTCTAAAGATTCTGGTAGAAAGTACATGCCAATAGCTTCCCCATATCTCTCTCAGCTGCTTATGAACGGGAATGACAGAGGCCAGGGCACCAGTGCATTTACATACAGCATTCTTGAAGCAATGATTAAATTGAGAATTCTGTTAGTTTCAGCAAACATGTTAAAAAAAACCCCCATCATGTTACCGACTCTTCATGTAGTTCTATATTTAGTTTCTTTAAATTATTTTTTATGTACTTCATGAAGCCAATTTTACACACTTGCTTCTTGGTGAAAGAACAATGCTAGTTTGTATAGAAATAAAAATACTTTTGTATGCTAGTATATAGGGGAATATGCTATTGGCAATACTGCAGAATATGTGCTGTTGCTGTTTGTGGAAAATAAATATTTAAAAAACATGGGAGAATTTCTCCCTAGCACTCTTCGGTCTAGTGTTCGTTTCCATTGTTTAAAATTTGGTTTACATTTATTCTAGACTGAACCTCACTGCACATTACTTTTAATTCTTTTTCACCTTGTTCTTTTGAACTCGGTTCTGTGCTTTTGAACAAAAGAAACAAGAGCAAAACAGGATAAGTAGAAGCAGGGCATTTATTCTTACTTAATGTGAGAGATTATGTTGGTAGTTTCGGATATTTAAGATAATGCTATATTTATTTCTGGAATAAAAGAAGTCCAGGCTTAAAAAGGGGGGATAGAATTTTGTTTTATTAACTTCCACTAATAGCCCCTGTTGAATACATGCAAATAAAACAAAAATAAATGCAAAAAGCAGAAGTCCAAAATATTCTTGTAGTCATGTTAGCAAACTTAACTAATGTCCACTCATATAAAATAAACACCAACCTTCACTGCCTTCCCTCAGGCATAGTTAAGGAGTATTGGAATGTTGTTCCAAAATGGCACGTGTCTTTGCAGTTCTAATATCATCATTATCCAATAGATACTATCCCACAAGTGGGAAAACAAAAATGTGTTCCAGAGCTTTTTCTGTTCTCGACATGTGCGGTAAAAAAATTCCATGCACTACATGTCTCTTTACTATATCTCTATGGTATCTGCCAAAGTAAATATTTTATTCCATTTATTTTTAGTTGGTATTGCACAGGTCCTCCTAAGATTAAACAGTCAAAGGTCAAATAAGTTGAGATGAACTGTAGTTTTTAAATAGTTGTGCTGCTCATAATTATGTGTATAGAGGTTTTTAGATATATACACATTACATACATATATAGACACACATACATACTTGATTAAAAGCTGAGGATGTTTTTTCAGCAGAGATGCAAAACCATCATTATCTGATTGTACATGGAATCCAGTGGCTGCTAATCAAACCCGGGGCTGCATCTGGTTAAACATACTTGGCATAGACTTGTTACAATTAGAGGTTTTGCCATGTCAAGGGAATCTTTCACTCAAAGCAGCGACCCATATTGTACTGAACAAACACATGAGTTTTTAATTGAGAACAATAGCTTAACAAACCACTTCCCAGGACAACTGAAAGAAAAATATGTGCCTGTGGCAATTCTGGCACTGAATTGTATTTATTTGAATCCATTTATTCCAAGCCAGGTTCAATACACCAAGCAAATAAGAAAAAATTAAAGTCAACATGGAAAACAAAAGGTGAGAAAAATACAGTAAGCTGAAATGTAATGCCAATCTGTAACTGAAACACTTGTGATTTAGAAGATCTGGGTGCATATGCCATATGCATATGCCCTCTCAGCTCCTTTACAACATTTAAACCTGAAGATCTACGCTACATCTGTATTTTACAGTAAAATTCAATAGAAATTATTGTGTATTTAGAAATAGCTGGAAAAGGTAACAAGAGTGTAATAAACATTAAAGAACAAAATGTTTAGTTTGGGAAGTTAGGTGTTATATACACTAGCCAGGGCTCAAAATTTCTAACTAGTACCTATGGCATTATAAATTCAATAACATCTGAAGTCTGGGTATGTATCCAATGGTATAAGTTAGACCAAGGTAAATGACTGAAAAAGTACAGCAAAAACTCAACACAATATTTATGATATTGTAGTAGCTCTAATTTTCCTGCAGCTTTCTCAAGATTCTGAAGGCACAGTTTAACAATAGTTTTTCATCCTGAGATTTCTAGTAGAAAAATATTATCATCTGCTGATTATCTGCAGCCGCAGGTAAAGTTGGGTACTCAAAAAAGAAAGCATCTAGATTAGTAGAGACTCCTAAAGGTCTTAATCCTAATTTTTTTCAGACTTGTCATTTTGACAATTGGTCTTATACTCAAACCTTTAATTCTTGTCTACACTGTCAACATTTTTGTTCGGTTTATGACTCATGACTGGAACAAACCAACTTTGTACCAACTGGGGACACAAAGATAGAAGGAGGAGTCAGGGAGGAGAGTGGAAGGGAAAACTGGCTCGGATTTGAAAAGGTGTTTGCGGTAGTCACTGGGGACATAGTTCCATTTAAGTGTGAGGTACAGCTTGGGAAAGAGTGGAGTGTTCAACATGTATCATAAAAGTGCTGTAGACAGTGCTACAAATAATGTGGAAAGTCTGCAAGTATGCTCCATGAATCTGTAATAGTAAAGGAGCAGAATCTTATAGGTGAGTGAAGTATTAAGGAAAGGCAATGTAAAGTTTCTAAAGAAGAATGGATGGATAGAAACAGCAGAGTGCCTGTAGTTGCATGAGCAACTGAATTTTGGAGATACCATCCTTAGGAAGTTCTGCCAGTAAAGTACTGATGGTGAGCGTGATGTATAATCCCCAAGCTTGTGTTTCTGAGCAAAAATTGGAGGCTGTTTTACCTGGAAACAGTATGGCCCAATCTGTTACAGTTCTTTATCAGACTTAGATTTGCTGTTTCAGGAGACATTTTTGTGTATTTTTCTTGTGCGTTGTGCATTCAGGAGACATAAATGCATTTTTAGGGCATTTACTAACAGATCAATAATGTTATTAAGTATGAATGCTGTACAAACTCAAGCTTATGGTTCATTTTTTCAGAAAGCACATTCTTTTTCTGGCAGACCCTATTCCACATCAGACATTGTCTGACAATACGACTATTGTGCCCCGGCAGCCAAGAGGGCAAACTGCATCCTGTGGTGCATCAAACACAGCATAATCAGGTCCTCAAAAGAGAGGATTATCCCACTGTGTTCAGCGTTGGTGCGACCTCACCTGGAGTACTGTGTGCAGTTCCAGGCCCCACAATTTATGAAGGATGTTCAGGTCCTTGAATAAGCCCAGAGGATGGCAGCAAAGGTGATGAAAGGGCTGGAAGGCATGTCCTGTGAGGAGCAGCTGAGGACTTTGGGCTTGTCTAGTTTGGAGAAAAGGAGGCTGAGGGGCAACCTCACTGCTCTCTATGGTTTCCTGAGGAGGGGAGCTGGGGAGGGAGATGCTGAGCTCTTCTCCCTGGGATCCAGTAAGAGGAGTGTGGGAATGGTTTAAAGCTGCATCAGGGGAGGTTTAGACCAGACATCGGGAAGCATTTCTTTACTGAAAGTGTGGTCAAAAACCAGAACAGGCTTCCTAGAAAAGTTTTTGATGCCTGAAGTGCTGAGGACCCGAGCTGTGGGCCCCAAGTTGGAGTTGACCTGTGGATGAGTCACAACCTAGCAGAATGATTGGGTGCAGCTTCTCTTTGGCTGGTCACATCTTGCTGAGCTCTCGTGGTGGTGTCCTTCCATGTGAGGGGCCCCTGAGGAGCCATCTCTGTCTGTTGTGTCCAGCAGGTGATGATGGCACCACAGTGGGCAGTGGAGGAGCTGGGCCCACAGGAACCTATGGCAGGACTGTTGGAAAGAAGACTTGTGAGGGGATGTTGCTGAGTTCAGCACTGACCTGTGTGATCAGGCAACTGATGGCAACATAAAATGATGATGGCTGAACTGGCACAACAATACCCTGAGCCTCTCAGTGTTATAAGAGGCATTTGGACAGTGGCCTCAATAACTATTGGTCATCGTTGAGATGGTCGTGCAGTTGGACTAGATGATCACTGTAGGTGTCTTCCTACTGAACTATTCTATTCATACCATATTTTATGGGAAGCATTTCTGTCCCTCTGCAAATAACTTAAAATTGGAATAAACACCATATTTTATAATCAGCTGACGTGGTGGAAATGCTGGTGCTCACACTTCAGCATTTTTTTACCATTGGGCTTCAGGAGTGCACAGATCTTAGTGTGCTTAGAGCCATGGTGCTAGTCTGGTTAAAACAAGGCTGAAATGTTTTCCTGTGCAAGGAAATGTACACTGCTTCCATGTTTCGTAATCAGCACGTGTGTATTTGTGGTTTTATATCGCAAATGCAGTTTCACTCACTATTTTTAGTCAGTTTATGTAACTTCTGTTTTATATGATAATTTTGATGCTGCTGATGATGTTTACATTAGAATCCACAGCAAATAATTTTGCTTGAACTTTGTGTTGGGTGATTGGCAATGAAAGGTACTTGAACTAGAGAGTGGGGCTTTTTTGCCTTGTGGGCATGAGACCTCAGTAATATGGAAAAAGTGACTAATAAGTCAATTACTTGACTGGATGATTGAACTGCCAGTGTTCTTGTAATATTGCTAATAAGATAATCTTGAAGTAAGAATTCATTTAAGTAATATAAAGTTTGTTTTATCTTGCTGCTCATATGCTATCATAGTAAGTCACTGCAGCTTAGAATTTTCTTACTGATTTCCTGAAGACTTATTTCAGCCCTGGGAATCTGCCCCTGGCTATAGCATAGGTTTTTATTACTATTTCTTTATACATTTGTCCCAGAATGAATTCCAACTTGTTGATGGCACAGCGTGTATTAACAGAGCAGTGGTACTGAAATATTATTATGAGAAAAATGACAAAACGGAGCAGAGGGATACACTGACTCTTTTTTTATTTTTTAGAAATGGCTTATTTTAACCATGTTGACGTTTTGTTTATTTTGAATGGGGCATGTTTTTAAGTTGGTCTGAAAATGCTATAGCAAATAAGTCTTATGTTAAACTTTTGTATTGTAATCTCAGTGGATTGAGTGAAAATGTTGGTAAGTTTTCCATGATTTATTTAACCCTCTTGCATGTCTTAGCCTCTCTTCAGACACCCTGTTCTGGCCGCAGTTGAGTCTGGTTATAAAGTTACCTCCTCTAGTTCAGCACTGTTTCTTGCTCTACTAGAGGTGACTGCCCTCCTTTAATTTCCTTGTACTCCTACCCTAGTTCTGTCAAAATGATCAAAGTTATTTCAAATTCTTTAATAATGCTTAAGGATTTCTCTAAACTAGATCATTTTGATAGAAGCAGATTTACAATTACATTTGGAGTTTTACTATGAAATCTGCGGGAATGGGGATGTTTCCTTCTATGATACGTAAGGGAAAGTATGCAGTTAAAATTTAGAAAAATGGAAGTTGGGCAGCTCCATTTTGCAGACTCTTCAGTGCTGTGGCAAGTGAGGCTACAGGTGAAACTCAGCAGGGAATAGGGATTCATTTGTAATATGTAGGTCTGCTTGTGCTCGTGTGAATGAAATGAGGTTTATGGCTAGAGTTACAAAACCATCAGCTGAAATATCAGTTTATTTGCTGAATACTGGGTATTCTGCCAATACAAAATGAGGGCAAACATCAGGAGTACAGATAGACTCATCTTTTCCTCCTATGGACCGCAGGGAGTGTTAGAAGATGGTTAGGATTTTTAATAGATTAGCAGGAGAAAGGATGCACACACAACAAAGGGGAGAGGCTGGTTGTTCATTTTTATGTCATTATTTATTTTCAGGAATGCTTTGAGTGAAAGGGAATGTTAATGTCTGTATAATGAAGTGCTGGGGCCTGAGTTGTGGGCCCTGAGTTGGAGTTGACCTGTGAGTGAGTCACAGCCTAGCCAAGTGTTTTGTTTTTCCTATTGGCTTCATGTTCCAGAGGCAGAACCTGGCCCACCTGTGTCTCTGTGGCTCTGCCCTCACCCAGGTGGTTGTGGTTGGGGTGGTGGGTGAGGCCAGGGCTACTTTAACCAGGAGCCAATCAGTTGGAGGAGCCTCCTGTTTGGTGTGACTTCTGTTGGGGCTGGCTGCATCTTGCTGAGCTCTCGTGGTGGTGTCCTTCCATGTGAAGGGCCCCTGAGGAGCCACCTCTGTCTGTTGTGTCCAGCAGGCAACGCTGGCACCACAGTGGGCAGTGGAGGAGCTGGGCCCACAGGAACCTATGGCAGGATTGCTTGAAGGAAGACCTTTGAGGAGATGTTTCTGAGTTCAGTGTTGGCCTGTGTGATCAGGTAACTGATGGCAACATAAGATGATGATGGCTGAACCAGCACAACAGTATACTGAAAGCCATGTTTGCAATGTACATTAGGTCGTTGTAAAGGTTGAAGTCAGAGAAATCAGGAGCTGGTAGAACTACTCTACTGAATCTTGCAGTGTTTATAAACTAGGATGAAGAGCATGTAGAGGAGGGCATCCAATCTTATATAGGTAGTAACAGGAAGCAGTAATTCTATGGACAGAGTGTTAGGATTCAGAAAAGCTGCTTTAGTCAATTAATCTTGTATAATTTCCTAAGTTATGATGGTGTGACAAGCCTACAGGAAAGAGGAACTCCTCTTCACAAAGAACTCCAATATTTTTTACTTGTCACATGCATGCTCATTTTTAATTTGTAGCAGATTAAAAAATTGATGCTGTTATGGCATCACTTGTATCTTGCATTACTTGATTTTGCAATGGTTTGTTTTGCGTGCACCAGTTGTGCTTGTAGACACAGGTTTCCTTTTTCAAACACTGCTTCCTCACTGTTCTACACGACTCAAACCAACCTCCTTTGATTGCTCGTTGTTATATGCAGCATGTGTTTGCTGTAGTGTTGTTTCTTTATCAAAGAGAAATGGAAAGAAAACTTGGATATTTTTAATAGCTAAAGGACAGGCTCAATAGATACTTAAACAGTTACGATCTGCTGTTTTAGATGTTTTATTTGGATAGGTAATAGTAATAAAAATCACCTTTGCAGTGATTGGCGATGTAAGACAGATTTGGTCCGGGGAAAAGACTTCTCTGCTGTAAGCAGCATTACACATTCTAAATGTTCTAGAGTGACTTCTGTAATCTCCTAAAAAACATTAGGAACATTTTTGTGGTCTGCTCTAGTACAGTAAATGAAAACATCTCAGTAGAAAGTCTTCTTGTTCAGTCAACCTTTACTAACAGATACATTAGGCATTCCAACATTCTGTGATTCTTGAACCAACCTGTTTACTTAATGAGTTGTTTTAACATATTTTAAATCAGGATCTCTTCCTGCAGTGTAGAACCTTAATATTTTCTTTTGCTTATTGCTGCTAGCATGTGTGGAAATGAACTCATTTACCCAGGTGGGTATAAAAATACAAAAGGTAACACAGGAGCTTGTGCTGTAACTGATGTTTTTCCATAGCTTGCTTGATTGAAATGGGCATATTAATAAATTGTTCAAGTATATCTACTTGCATGATAGGGAGAGGGGGAGAAAAAGGATAGTATCATGGCCACTATGTGGGGAGAGTTAGTTCTGTTGTTGATGCTGTTGTGGCAATTTGTGAAAAAATTACATAATCATTATTTATCTCACTTTATGACTTTCAAAAGACATATTAGAAAATGTAGGTGCTCTCCTATATGTGATCTCTCTGAAATGGTTCTTAAGTTTTTCACACACTTTGACTGGGGATATAATATTCATAAAAATATATGTATGTGTATTTACATAAAACATACACAATGGTAATTTTTAAAAATTCCTGTAATCTTGTGAATGAAACAGCTGTAAGATGGTTTTGTGTACCCAAAGTTGAAACACATGAGTACTGTTTTCTTGTTATTAAACTACAAAATGTAGTGGAGCAGCCAAAACACCAGTCAAAGTATAAAAAACCTAGGAGTTGAATGTTTTTTTCCTCTTGTAGTGATGAATGTTTATTCTTGTGAATTTTGAAATGCTAAATAATGTTGAAGTGAAAATGGGCTGTACAGGCAAGCCTCCAAATTTGGGACTTGGAAAACTCATTTTAATATTTCAGATATAGCAAATACCTAGTGCAATAAGTGTATTCAACTTGAAAAGTATTCTTTTAAAATAGAAAGTTATTCCTTCTAAAAAATTGATTTGGGTCCTGTCTCTCAGTACGCCTTAAGACAGTAAAGGCGTCAGTATCCTTTTGCAGACATGAGCATAATCTGAGGATGTCATGTGTAACCTTCAGCCTGTTTGAGGAGTTATTTTTGCTGGAGATATGGGCAATTAGGAACTTGGTAGATACTGATCTCTAATTTGTATAATTCAAAAGAAAACGATGCTAGGTTAGTAATTGATTTCCTATATTTTTGCAAAACGTATTGTTGTATGGTGTGTGTTGTCCTTACCTCTACATTAGAAATCTCTAGCAATAAGCATTAGCTAGTTATCTCTTAATGTGATTTTTTTCTGCTAGTAGTATATTATTCATGCTTTATCTTGAATGCATGTAGATATGAAAAACTTATTTATGTTAAGTTAATATACAGTTTCTGTCTTTCCAGGAAACTGTCTTATAAGAAGAATGTGTTTTCAGTGTTGTATTAGAGAAATTTGGAAGTGCAAATTCATAAAGGGGGAAAAAAGTGATGCCAAGTGTGCCATTAAACCCTCCTTTGGTACAAAATCATTGACAATCCATTAACTTGCCTTATCTGTCACTCAAACCTTTATTGGATTAACGAACTACAGAGAGCTAATTTCTTCTTTGAGTGATACTCTTTTCATTTTAACTCACAGTAAACCAGTGCATAATGCTGATGACAAGAGAATAAGTAGTCTTCCCAGATCCACAGGAGAAGACTTTCCCAGTTACTGTAACCCTCTGTCCTTATTTCTTTTGGCATCCTCACAAAACACCCGCTTTTTCAAATATCACTTCCTTGGTCCATCCGCACTCTCCTAACTTACTAACATGCCATAAATATGGAAGCACCTTTCTCTAACTTCTTACTGGCAACTGTGTCAAGGCAAGTTAGTGCAAACCCAGGTGAGCCAGCGTACTTGGCATTGATTCTTCATGCTTCAGTGAATATCCCCTTTTGTAAGCTGAGGTTGAACTATGGGGTTAATATCTTCAATGCAAGGACAACTTTCTTCTTGCAAAGGATTGCTGTTTCATAGGCCACTAAATGCTACATTTTTCTGATACTCATTGCTTTAAAAATAACAGTGTGAAAGTCAGACACCATGAATCACAGAATCACAGAATTTATATGGTTGGAAAGGACCTCCAGGGTCATCAAGTCCAACCTTCTCCTAGCATCACTCTAACCGCTACACCACTACACCAAATCCTCTCTAACCACTACACCATATCCTCAAGCACTGCGTCTATTCGTTCCTTAAACACCTCCAGGGATGGTGACTCCACCACCTCTCTGGGCAGTC
>VZZY01004043.1:0-14095 GCA_013400335.1 Eurystomus gularis | reverse complement strand
AGTCAGTGGCAAATTTGGTTTTGATTGAAGAAAACAGGATATCACTAGCAATTTTTGGCAGCATTATCATGTGAATTGTAGTAAATTCAAATGTTAAGGAAAAGTGGTTTCAAAGTATCAGTAAAAAGAAATACCATCCTTGAAAACTGCAGATTGGAGATCACTTTTATTCAGGCAGTACGGTATCTCCAGCAAGATTACAGTGCATGTCAATTCGATAATATATGGTGACATGTGAGGAAGAAATCTCATTGTAGTCATGTTACTTCAGTGTGCACAGATGAGCTCTTCCTTGGGCTGTTGAGAGAGGGTCATTCATCACATCTTCTAATGGAAGTCATATGTTGTGGAAATGTACTTTAGCTATTCCTATCTGGGAGAAATAAATATAAATTGGAAAGGTACAGGTATCATTTGGAGATAGCTGGATATAAAGGAGCTTTCAGTCATTCCGGAAAGAGTCATGGGCTTTGCTCTAGTTCACAGAATGTATTTTGCAGAGTCCTTGAATCTGTATTAATTAAAATTCATCTGAACTTGGCAAAGGAAGAGCTGAAAAAGGAATTGTTGTCCTGGTGACATATATGCATTAGAATCACTGGTACGTTTTTTCTGTAGTCATTTAGCTGTGCATCATAAAAAGGTCATTAGACATCATAGTAAAACAAATGATTAAGCAACAGATAAGGCAGCTATTATGGAGGAGGAGCATGTATATGCATGCATGTAATGTGCAATGTGTTCTAAAAAATATTTCAATCCTCTTATGACTTATGATTCCAAAGTATTGCTTCTGTTAAAAAAGAACAAACAACAAAAAGAACAGAAAAAAGAAAGCTGTTTTAGATGTCATAGGTGCTGTCATGTAATCATTACTATCAGGTTTAATAGGGGCTAAGGCAAAAGTGACTTTATATTAATGCCATGTAAAGGTAATTGTTTAATCTTAGTGAAAAATCTTAAATATATATTAATGGATATTTTAAAGTACTTTTTATATTTCCTTGCCTTTGTGAGCTGTATTAGTTTTAAAATGAGATTTTTTTTTCAGTTGAGAAAATATATATTTATACCTCAGCAATACGTTGTATACTGTATGGTTAGATGACCTAGAATGTGAGACTTAATGGAACATAGCTGGAGGTTATGGTTAAACTCAGTTTTATTATAGCCATTTTATACACTGTTAGGATGATTTAATTAGCTAATAAGCAAAGGAAGTTATTTCAAACCTCATCTGTTAAGAGGTTGAAAGAATCAGATGGTCCATATGGCTGCATTTAAGCTTCCTGTTGTGTATTTTTTTTTCACAGTTCAGATCTTCTTTGTATTAATCTGGGGGATCAAATAAGCCAGACATGCCTTAACTGGCACCAACAACAAAGACAAATGCCTTGTAGCTGTGAGACCTCATGAAAGCCAGACTTTGGTCTCTTTGACCTTTTTAATACCATTTACACATCTATTAGTGCCATTTTTCTTAAGGTGGAATTACTCACCTTTGAGCTCAGTATAAACTGAGAACAAAAGATTAGGTATTTCATTTGACACAGAGGACATGATGATAACAATATAGGTTTTATTGAATGTGTGACATTTACATAATATTTAAGTAAATAAGCTATTGTAGAATATACATGGTTCCTATTTCTTTTTTATTTCGCTTAACATAACAACTAAAAATAACTTACTGTGATGGATAAGTAGCTCTATAAAGCAATCTTCCACTCAGGAAATTACTCATTACATGTAATTTTCATGTTCAAGAAGAGATTGAGGTCTATCCTATAACAATACAAATAGGGGGTCAACCACACAATCTGAAATCCAGCACATCTGGTAGTCTAAGTAATCACTATTCAGCTTAGTAATGAGTTAGTTTAAAAAAAACAAACCAACCCACAAACAAAACCCCAAAACAAAAAACAACAACACCCCCACCCCCACCCCCCCAACACACACACACACACAACCCAAAAACTAACCAACCAAAAAACCCTAAACAAGCCAAAATGGAACTGATATGCCTGTAGATTTGCTACATGAAGAGGAAGTTGGGTACTTAGACATCTGTTCCCTGGAAGAACAAGTAGCCTTTCAGTTAGTTTATAGCTTGGCACACTACAAAAATTCAGTTGTCTAACATTTTGAATAAATATTTATGAAGGATGCCCTGTAGAGTTTCATAGTGAATTAAGAAATGTTGAACTTGTGTAAATCTCCAGAGGACCAGAGGCAAACATTTCTTTTGATCTTTGTCTTACTAAAGCCCTGTAAAAATGACCAGAACCTGACAGCATAGTCTCATCTCATAGAGAATGATCTGCTGAACATGTCCTGGAGGATGCTTTTGCTGAAAGGCAGTTACAGGTTCGGAGCATTTCACAGAAGTTGGTCTCTGCTTGGTAGTTTTTCAATAAGGTTTTTGAATTGCTTTACAGAAATATATTTTTTCTAAGTTAGTTGTGAAAATGAGTTTATTCACTGGAAAATTTTGATAAACCATGAAATTTCAACAGAGCACTGCAGACATGTTTTATACCATCCCCTTACTATATTTTAAAATCCTTTCGAAAAGTAAATAAAAGAAGCACATTTTGTCTTGCATACACATGTGTCCATAAAACAGAAGCGGTAGGTTTTACTGTAGCATAATCTGCATAATTTTCTTTAAGATCTGTGTAAACCAGTAGAAAATACTCTGTTTATCTGTATTTGGTAGTTAAGAAATCAACATTTCTTTTTTGTTCTATCATTCTCTGACTGGCTTGGGAAGCTTTAGAGTTTGCAGTGTATCTTGTAGTGATATTGGGACCAAGATGATAGGGAGAAAAAGTAAAGCTGCGTGTAAACTACTCAAGTAGAACCAAAGTAGCCCTCCTGAGTTACCATTTTGTATGTGACAGGCATATCCCATTAAATCTATTGAACATTGTGCAGACAACTTTTGTTATCCAGTCCTTGCCAATTGTCTCATTTATTAAGTCGTACTTTTGTGAACAAAACCATGGGAATCCTTTCTTCCAATGTTGAAGTACGTTGACTGACATGTCTTAGTGATCTCAAGGGTAATCCTTAATCGTAGCATTGCAATAATACAGGATGGAGGTCAAATGGAGTGATGACCTGTAATTTTTCAGCAGCAGAAGGCCAGTACAGGCTTGCTGTAATGGAAAATGAGTGAAGTGCCAGCAAATGCAGCAACAGGCAGGAATCAACATTATTTCAGTAAAAGCATCAATGTGTGAGCACATTTTACTAATCAAATAAGTTTCCACATTTATAGCTTTGTAATTATTTTTCAGTTTGTCTAGTATTTGTCGGTTTGCTCAAAAGAAGCATTTTGTTTGTTTGTTTCACTCATTCTTTGTAGCAGAAAGAAATGTAGTGCTTAGGTTCTCACAGTATCAGAGAAGAAGTGGTGCTGACTTCATTTTAATTGATAAGTTGTGATCGAATTCACACCCTTCACCTGCAAGGAAAATGTTGTAGCCTGTTGACTGGCAGTCAGTCTTCCTTCTAGAGCTATTGCAATAGTGGTCTGGAAAGAAAAAAGTATCACTCAATGTTTATGGGAGATCTGGGAAAACTAAGTTCCAATCCTTGTGCCGATGGATAAAAGAAAAAAAGGAAAACGTTTAACCCTAATCCTTCAGTTACTCTATTTGTTCTACTTTCCAGGTAAACATCTATTTTGCTTTATCTGGGTTGAATCTGAGTTTTAGTATGAGCTTCTACTGGACTAAGAAGGTGTTGGGAGAAGAGTAATATGGAGATACTGAGTTCTGTTTCTGATATGAGGTGTTGCCTATGATCAGCACACAGATGTCATTTGAGTGTTGGTTCTATCATTTTGTGCTTTTGTCACTGAGCTGCACCCTCTGTGGTGAGTTCTGTCTTTACCTTAAAAAGATGATTTAGTCCCGTTGCTAAAAACCTCTCTTTATTAGGAGTCTGTGTATGTGTACAAACCTGCAGCCCCAAATCTACGAGAACAGGTTGGATTTCCCTGATTCTTTTCTAAACTTTTGACTGAGAAAAAACCATATTGTATTCAATATAATGATCTCCCTCATAGTTCAACACAAAGCATTAACTGCAATCTTAAGAACATCAACAGATCTTCAGGGTTGACATATGTACAGTGTGGGTCTGTGCTATGTTGTGTGTTTCTGGGGGAAAGCATGAGGTTGTAATTAAGGTCTTACATTGTACTGTGTGGAAAGATTAATGTGTTTGTCTGTAATGTGTTTCTTCATCAGTGGGAGACAGGGGAAGTTCTTAATAATGATGACAAGCCTGTCACTGAAAATATGCTATTTGGGCACTGGCATGAAATTAAGTATTGTCCCATAATTTGTCATATCCTGGGTTTGCCTTGAGTGATGCACTTATTCAGCTTTTTTTTCTTTTAGCATGGAATTTTTATGAAGAAATTTGATACTAAATAAAAGGAAGACCAGTACTTCTATTCTTTCAATTTCAAATCTTGTAACTGGAATTTATACTAGACAATTTTAAGATTGCATGAATATGGGATGTCCTGCAGTACGTTTGATCAGAAACTGCTCATTATTTCCCAAATCTGGAAAACAACATTCACATATCTTTTTTTTAAGATAAATTCTGTAATTTAGGTGAAAAATGGTAAGTTTTGGCATATATTTATCCTAATGAACTGCTGTTCTCGTGGGCAATGCTCTGGAAAGCAGGCTGGAAGAAACATGGGAGTGTGCAAGGTGTATCATGATTAAGCTGGAGTACCACTGCTATTCAGTGTAAATGGCTGGAACAAGCTGAAGTGGTACTGCTACACAATCATTGAGGAGGCAATAATCATATAACAGTGTTTACGGATTGACATTTTGTACGTGGTATAACTAGAGACAAGTAAAGGGATTTTTTTTAGGAAATGGAGTAAATGTTGAGAAAAAGGTTGTTTAGGGAATTTTAGAATGTTAGAAAATGAGGAGAGGAGAAATGTTAGGATGAGGAAATTCTTTGTGACTTGTATGAAAAATGGAAATACCACTTACACAGTTGAGCCAGGGAGGAAATACTGGAAAGGGGAAAAAAAAGTACTGAAATGCTGGAAAAGAACTGAGGGAGGCCATACTAAACAGCAGCACTATTTCTGTAGAGGTGCTTATTTTAATGTAAAATATCTGTAAACCAATTTTGTTAACAGCAGTGATGCCTTATTTGTAAATTAGAACAACCACCTTTTTCCATCATTCACTGGATTATGATAGATACACTGACATTTTATCAGTTAAGTGAGTATGTATTGGAGCTTTCACTACAAAGTCTTAACGTAGTTCTTAGACTTTTGTCACCAGGATGTGAGATCACTGTTTCTCATGTGATCCTATTTTCATGATTTAAAAAAAGTCATTTGATGAAATCTTTGATATTTGGCCTATGACTTTCCATGAAGACTGCCCACAGCCAAATCCTTCATCCCATAGAGAAAACTTTTATGATGCAAGTTCCTGAACTAAACTGAACCTTCAGTGTTGACTGGACAACAGGAAGTGAAAGTGCTCAGGAGTAGTAGGCCCTAGCTTAGATTCAGAAGATGGGTTGTAAAGTAGAAATTGTAAAGTCTTCTCCCTCCACCTCAATGGCCCTTCTCTCTCTTATTTGATTCCCACATACTCCTGTTCCCTCATGGACACCTTGGTAGTCTCGTTACATGCTGCATTATGGATTTATATCATACCCTCTGGAGACGAACATGTCTGTTTTTTACAAGGCATCTCTCAGCTGGGAGGAAAGGGAATTCCTTATGTTCTGCATACAAATTGAGCTACTCTTCCTTCTCAGCATTGCAAAGTGACAGGTATGAGAATGGTTCCGTTTGGTGCACAGATTTGAATATTATGGATCAAATGATGGATATTAATATATGTGATTATATTGGTATTTCAATATATTGTAGTGATGGAAGTTATTGATGAATATTATTACCTTTTGAGTAATGGTGATGATAAATGCTTCCATAAAGCTGTTATTCTTTTAACTTCACATTAAATTTTCAACTATTTTACAAAGTATTTTAAACATTTTACACTACTGACGTGGAGAATTCATATGATAGTGTCCAAAAGGATGGATACCTAGGAAAGCCAATAGTAAGGGAAAAAAGTCTTTGCTAAAAATCATAATGGAATTTCATAAAGCAATATGTGTATGAATGTAGCAATGAGAGCACTGAATACAACTAATTTAGCAGTAAATTTCTGTCTTTAATTATAGACAAAATCAGACTAGATTTTTTTTTTGTCTTCCCAGGCATGCCTATCATGGGAGAAACATAGCCATACTGGCTTTTTTTTTAAAAAAAAAAAGTATAAGTACAAAAGTTTCTCATGAGTTTTGCTGAATTAGTGACTGAACAATGCTTTAATATAGCAGACCTCTCTCTGAGTAAGAAATATTGCAATAAGTTATAAACTTAGTTCAGCTCTGAATTATGCATTGTGTACTTAGGCCATGCTAGACCTTAGGCTATGTTTATCTGTTGACTTCCACAAAGATTTAGGGTCTATTTTGACTTAATAACTTGCTTTATTTTGTTTGACATATATTTTATGTCTTCCATGTGCATGGATACATAAGATACACAATCGTGGGTGAGGGTCTTGAGAGAAAGTGCAGCGCTATAACTGCTAATAATAGTGGTTGTTACATAAAAAATAACACATCCCTGGTTTTTTTTTTCTGGTGTCTTATCACTCCCTAACTGGTCTAGAAGTCTTAATAAATGGTAAGAAGCAGAAACTGTAAAAGCTATCTCCTTATGCTTTTATTGTATTTTACCTGGCAAGTCCAAAACATTACAATAAATAAATAAATAGATTGATCACCATATTCTGCTGACACCCAGCTATGGTGTTCGGTGCAAAACATCATTTTGCAAAGTGTGCTGCTGATTGGCATCCTGTACTATACCTCAGTTTGTGTTTCTAGTGTTTAAAATGAGATAAAAGAAGAAGTTTGTGCAGCACATGAAGTGCTCTTAAGTTTAAATATAAATTTAAATCCCACTTACTTGATATTAGAGATTGTAATATACGTGACTTAAAAAGCAAAAAAAAAGAGCTGTTTAATTTAACTTTAATCTTCATCTATTTATCTACTCTGTCTATACATTATTTTTGACTTCTACATTCTGTCGGTCTTTTAGCTTTTTCCAGATTAGGCATCCTGTTACTTTATGGCTTATAAAGGAAGCCAAGGGCAAAGTGATGTTGTTGTGGACCCCTCCTGTTTCAGTGCACTGCAGAAGCTGGTCACTGCTTTCTTGGACATGTATATAAGAAGATTAAATAAAAAAAAATCTGGACTTTTAGTGGAGGAATTATAATCCTCTACATTTATTAAAGTTTTAAGTGAGGTGACAGGCCAATCCTTGCCATTTTGTCAAAGATGATAGAGGAATAAACAAAAAGAAAGAACATCCCAGAAGCAAACCCAAACCAAGGAAACAATCTGTCCAAAGACAACTTTAAATTCGATGGAGCCCATAGAGAAGATTTGGAATCCTGTGGTCTCTTGCTGTGGTCCTGCTCCAGAAGTGCTAGCAAAAGCACTAGTGAGATTCTGCGTTGGGAAGCTGATTTTGAAAAGTTAGTGTGGGTGTGCTTGGGCTGTGCGTGTGTCAGAAAATCTGACTGCTTCTCTGTTCTACACTACAGATGAGCAGCCCTGAATGTAGGGCTCTCCGTGTGAGTGTGGAATTATGGGACATCTGACTGGAGCTGTGTTTGTCTACCTGGTTCCTTCCTAAAAAGTGCATCAAAAGACAGAACCAGGAAACAGTGCAATGCATTTTGGGACAATCAATAGAAAGTTAAGTGAATGCTATAAAGTGAATATCATAAAATGCTTTATTTGATAGAAGAAATTTCTTTCTCAACAGACTAGGCCTTCTGCTATGGGGTACAAATGTCTGTTAGCACCAAGGAAAGGTTAGGAGTGGTTGGTTCTGTAGGCTGGGTTTTTTTCTATTAAGATGGATGGCATGATAATGAATAGTTCAGACCAATCTCCTGTGAAAGTTTGGTATAAGCGTGCTGGTGTAGATGACCAATGTGAGTGATTTTACAAATGCTAGGTCAACTTTAATAGAAGGTTGTTAGGAAGGTTAGCAGGAGTGCAGTGTCAGAAACACTTATTAACTGAGGATGATCTTCCTGTTCTATAGAGCAATGCAAATTTCAATTCTCGAAACATGTATTGCTGCAGTTAAACTCACTATCTAAAACAATTAACCTTGTCAGGTCTTGTTAGCAGGGATGCAGCAGTGCTGATGTAGCCACAGTCCTCCTACTTTGCAGTTAATTTGTGTTAGATCATGGCTGCATAAAAGCCTTTTGAGCCGGCAAACGTGTGGAGCAAGATAGACTTCACTGTCATTCTTTCCTTTGCCTAATTGTTCAACTGCATTACCTGTGGATCTTGGTTTACAAAGTTAATTTCACCTTTGTAATATTGTTTATCATGTTGTCTGACTTTGTAGCTTCTGAAAGGCGAAGGGAAAAGCATATCAAGAGAACAAGCTATTAAAACACTGAACTATTTGTGGAGACTACAATGGAAAAACCATTTATCTTCCTGTGCAGTGATTTCAGGATCAAGCTGAGGATGATGTTCCAGGCAATGTAATATGATTATTCCTTGCTTAGGATCTAGGCAATATAGCCTTCTCTTAATTATAATATATCGGTGACTGAAAAGGAGAGCTTAACGAACGGTAGTGAATATAACATCCCCCCCTTGAGAAAGTTTGTTTGATAGAATGATGACCTCGTAGTATAAATTCAGTATTGCGCTTTCTGAAAAAAAAAAAACAACCAAAAAAAGGTTACATCCAGTATTCAAATATTTTGATCACCAGGAAAAATACCCATGATCAAAATAAATCAGAACTGTTGAAAACAGAAACAGTTCCTACCCTGAAATGAAAACCATGGCTTTTGTGATTTCAGGATTTTGTCCAATATTGTGTCATAGTTTGTTTTTATACACAAAATGAACTTTGAACCCACCTTTCTCCAATGCAAAATATCAAGTTACACTAAGTGTCTTATTATAGAAATTGATAAGAATTTCTATGAATGCGCTTCTGAGCAGAGACCTGTTAATTTTTTTATTACATTTTCAATACTACTTACAAGTTATGAAATTACTTTGGATATGCTGGAGTTTCTCTTCTTGAATCCTATTTGTGAAGTATTTCTTACTGTTATAGTGAAACGATATTTAAATTGAATTACTTGCATATATTTAACGTTTTAGATTATATAGTTGCACATATATTGCTGTAAAAAAGGATCATATTTTGAATAACTAAAAATAAGAATCATTCAAAGCTGACATGGGAAGTGTCCTCAGTGAGGATGAAAACCAGTCCCATGGATAAATAGTAGGTGAGCTTTTCAAAGGAAATGTCAAACAAATGTGGATTTGTCTCACCTGATAGGTGCAACACTGGTGTACGCTTGATTTACTTCTCCCTTTGTGTTCTAAAAAAGAAATGACAGTTGCATGGAGTTGTTTTCTAGGTGAGGGGAGATAGCTTTTTCCATGGGGAAGAGCCAAGCGTGGATGGATGTAGAAGCTTGGAGGGGATCTCTGGTGAGAGCCAAGGAGAGACAGCAGGAAGCAGTAGTTCAGCGCAGCGGGTCTGCTGAGCAGAGCAGGAAGCAGCCCTCCAGGCCTCAGAAAGAAGGAAACACCCTTCCAAGGGAGCGTGAGGGACCAAACCCAGAAATCCTGGGCCTGTATGGATACAATGGACAGGAAAGGGAAGGTTTTTATCAGTAACCTTTGTTCCCAATAAAATGGTACGTATGTTTATGAAGCCTTAAGATGTCAGCAATTGGTGTGCTGAGTTAATTACCCTGTCACAGTTTCAGGAAAACAGGTTTATGTCGATGACTCTTCATGTTCTGTTGGTTTATCTGCATTAACACAGTGCATTCCCGGTTTAGACACCTGTAACCATCACTAGGATTTGGTTTACTTGAGTTTATTGAATTGTGTACTGCTTTGGGAGGTATTTTGCTATATATATATTGGTTTTCCAAGTTTGGGCTCCTGAATCCCAAACTTGATATTTGAATTTCATCTTTCAGTCCTATTTAAATTAAGATTTTTCTGTGTGGGACTATGAAACATGTCAGGAACATTAAATGTAAGACACTTATTTTGATAAAATATGGGAAAATGATAATTAATTTATGTGGTCTTTGAATTATTTTCTTATAATGATAATACTGTCATATTTTTGGAGCTCAAAGATGAAAGATACACAGTCATTTAAATACATTATCTCATTTCTTTCTTTGTTATAATTTCTGTTAGTCTAAACCAAGTCTTTTTTCCCACATTTTATTTTTTCATTATGAATTGTCTTAGGACTCAATTTTACACTTTGCTCAAGAAATATTTGCAAGTAAATACAATTTTTTAGTTTTTCAATAGAACCAAACTATGATCCACTCCTGTCAGTGATTAAATATTGCTTAATTTTTAGAACGCAGATGCTTTTGCTGACTTTTGTCAAGTACATGGGTAACCACCGGCAGACTCAAAGCTTATGGATATTCCCAAATGAGAGATGTAAACTTTGTTATTACTACAGCAAATGGTGCTTAATATGGTTTTAGAAGAAAAACAAAATCCAGTGTTATTTCATGATACTAGTAGAGGAAGCTTTGAAATATCTGTTGAAGATGATGTTATAAAAGTTGAAAGTGCTAGAACACAGACTAACCATATGTAGCTCTTTTAAGAGGAAAGGCCTTTTGCTAGGTGAACAGAGACATGATTTATTGACTATATTTGCCTGCACAGTAAGGGATAATATATCCACATAGAAAAGCAGCCACAAAATAATGTTACTATTATGGTTGGTGTCCTGGGCCTGTTTGTTTTTTTTCTGGTAGATCAGTAGAATGGGACTGGGAATTAATTTATCCCTTCTAAAAACACCCATTCCTCAGCTGTAACTCCCAAACCCATCACCACCTCTTGTATCAGAATGCAACCAAATGTTGCGTATCTATGTATATATGTGCTGATTTTACGTGACTTTTGACAAAAGTTACCCTAACATACCATTGCTCATTCTGTATATGCCAGATAGTGTAAAAAATAAAATGTTTAAGCTAGAATGCTAAACAATGACAAACTTTCACGTTAGATATTTTGCATCCCTTGAAATCTGAATGCCTTAAATTGCCATCAGTTCTATTATATAGGGGTTTCTGAAAGCCAGATTTCCTAAGTTCTTTAAGCAGGATAAATTTTTTGTAGTTGCATAAAGTGTTGTGTAAAGGCCTAGTATTTCTAGTCTTGCTGTATGAGGAGCAAGCACTGACTTCTGATGGAAATATGATTTCTACTAGGTGAAAGCTTAAGGTCTCAGAGTACCACATAAAAGCATGAAAAAAATTGCTATCCAAATTCTTAAGCTTATTCGGGATCCTTGTGGAAATTTTTACTCTGGATATTTTGGAGTTAGGATGAGGAATTATTCATTAATTTCTTCATTAATAATATTTCTTCAGCTGAAAAAACGGTATTAAGTTGCATAATAACTCTATTTAATGTACGTATATCACCCAATTACTTTTTATATGAAAGTTTCATGATAACATTGATGTGTTAACTTTTGCAATATCCCTAACGTGATTCCTATTTTCTAGAATAGAAGTGATACAGAAAAAGGCAAACCAGATGGAGATAATTGTGAATCTACACAATTAAGCAACAGATCAGTAGAATTTCCTGAAGTGACTGGGTCAATGATGGAAAACATTTTCATGACATGCTCTAGATGTATTATCAGGACTAGTTCTGTGATTCATACCACAGGTCACCTGTCATGAGCAACTTCCTATATGAGATCTATCACTTGGTATAACAGAGAGATTAATGAATCCAGGTAACCATCTTTCCTCTGAAGTGGAAGTGTCTTCATTACTCAAACTCCCAGGAATATTTGGTAGAAAAGCTGAAAACAGGTGTTTCACTGTGTTGAAAGCTTGTGAGTTTCCAGCACATCAGCTGGTGAACAGTTGAGATGCTATGAGAAATATACTCTGCCACAGGCTGGCTATTCTTTCCCGAGTATTTTTTTCAGAAAGTTCATTGAGTTTCTAACTGCATCCTTGAAGTCTTAAATACCTTTTTCCTAATTTGGCTTTAAGTAACTTTTTCAAAGTAATTTGTAGAATCTAGGATAGAGGCAAGAGGCACATCGTTGTCTCATGCCTGGTATTCTAACTGTACTGGACATGTTAATACTCAACTGGTTAGTACTAGATATGAGAATATGAAACTGTTCTGGAGAAATTTATAAGAATGCTGAGAGCAGGTAAGGAGGTAAAAGATGTATAACAATTTTCAGTAATTGTGTCCACAGGCACGCAAAAGCTCTCTTTTACTGTGCATGTTATGTTAACAGTTCATCTTTCTCTGAAAGCCCTGTCCTGCTCGCAGTTAACAAAGATTCATTGCCTCAACTCTAGCATACCGTGTCTGCACCATAAGGGGTGGTGAGTTATCTTCCTGTTTTCATCATCTACCTTCAAATGTGCTTAATGCATTGCCTGTTGACAATAATTGTTTCCCCGATAGTCTTACTTTCTTTTGCATATGTAGGCAAGGATGTAAGAACATAAAAGAAATATAAATCTCTATGTTCTTACACAATGTCGAATTCTCCAAATAACAATTATCTTCTGCAGCAGTATCACAGATGAGAGACATGGTACATCCTCTGTGGAAGTATTTTTATGATTGCAGTGTGGACAGAGCATATATCTTCTTTTAATCTTCAATGATACCAATACAAGATTTTCTTGAAGTAATAAAGTAATAGAGAGTAGCAAGGTAGTAACAGAGGTTAATGATGAAACTGAGTTATGTGTTACTTCACACAGGATCGTTTCAAGACACTTATATGCAGAAGGTGGCTGAATGTTAATGGAGAGTAGTCTATTCACGGATAGCTTGGAGGAGTTTATTGAAACTCAAAGTACTTAGCAGGCTAGTTAGTCACATCCATGTTGTAAAGTACATCCAAATAAATAAAGTACATCCAAAGCTGTAAGCTGCAGATGAATATTGGATGTTACTTCTGTGAATTAAAATTATTTCTTATTTTTATGCCACAATTCTTTACTACTTAGCGTAGTAGTAAGTAACTTCTAAATAATAATGAGACAATGAATTTTTGGGAAGTTTTTCGTTAGAGGAAAACACAGAATGAATGACTGTCATAATTGTACATATATTTTAAACTAAAGAAAAAACCCCGCACTAATATTTAATTGGGAGAATATTAAGATAGAAAACGTTGTTGTTGTTAATTCACATAATTTTTTTTTATTCTGTCTGTTTTGCAAAGTTCAGCAGTTGAGCATGAGTGAAGTTCCCTTAGGGACACTTTGGGGATTAGATACATACTGTAGTAGAAAACGTAAACATGATAGAGCAAGAGCAAGGTCAAGCAGAGCACTGTCTGTTAGCAGAAGATCTTAAAATTGATTCACTGCTTCTCTATAAATTTTCTCTGCATCTCTGACATACAGACTGGATGATCATTCTTGCAGGAAGCTTTTGCATAAAGTACAGTTGATTAAGGAGAATAGAGAGATGACATTTTCAAATAATCAGCTGTTGTATTCCAGTCCAGAATTAATGGTCAGTGTAAAGGCTTGTTAGACTTAAAAACTGTCAAGATGAAATGAATTACTGTAACCTAAAGAAGTTCCTAAATTTTCTAGGATTATGTATTTATATTGTGCTTTTAAGGACATAAAGTGAAGCCCAGGTGAGGACTAGTGCACTATAATTAATCTAAAGTAGCAATAAATCGCAAACTCCTTGAACTCAGCTTTTGGCCACATCATCAAAGTTACCATTTATTTTTAGTATAAAATTGGTTTACTTTAGGTGTATTGATTTTTGGAGCAGTCAGGCATCATTGGTGTCAAATGTGTGTGTTTACCCCCTCTGTTACCTGGTATTACTACCATGACTTTAGTGTGAAACAAGGCTTCAGTTGTTTTTGAAACTG